>NC_069478.1:5745435-5763589 GCF_026875155.1 Cherax quadricarinatus | reverse complement strand
CTAAGTACACGTCACCACTTACCCAATTCTGTACTAACAATTACCCAGTGTTACTACCACTTACCCAAGTGTGTACTACCACTTACCCAAGTGTGTACCACCACTTACCCAAGTGTGTACTACCACTTACCCAAGTGTGTACCACCACTTACCCAAGTGTGTACCACCACTTACCCAAGTGTGTACCACCACCTACCAAGTGTGTACCACCACCTACCCAAGTGTGTACCACCACCTACCCAAGTGTGTACCACCACCTACCCAAGTGTGTACCACCACCTACCCAAGTGTTGTACCACCACCTACCCCAAGTGTGTACCACCACCTACCCAAGTGTGTACCACCACCTACCCAAGTGTGTACCACCACCTACCCAAGTGTGTACCACCACCTACCCAAGTGTGTACCACCACCTACCCAAGTGTGTCCACCACCTACCCAAGTGTGTACCACCACTTACCCAAGTGTGTACCACCACTACTCAAGTGTGTACCACCACTTACCCAAGTGTGTACCACCACCTACCCAAGTGTGTACCACCACTTACCCAAGTGTGTACCACCACTTACCCAAGTGTGTACCACCACCTACCCAAGTGTGTACCACCACCTACCCAAGTGTGTACCACCACCTACCCAAGTGTGTACCACCACCTACCCAAGTGTGTACCACCACCTACCCAAGTGTGTACCACCACCTACCCAAGTTGGGTACCACCACCAAACCCAAGTGGTACCACCACCTACCCAAGTGTGTACCACCACTTACCCAAGTGTGTAACATACACCACTTACCCAAGTGTGTACCACCACTTACCCAAGTGTGTACCACCACCTACCCAAGAGTGTACCACCACTTACCCAAGTGTGTACCACCACTTACCCAAGTGTGTACCACCACTTACCCAAGTGTGTACCACCACTTACCCAAGTGTGTACCACCACTTACCCAAGTGTGTACCACTACTTAACGAAGTGTGTACCACCACTTACCCAAGTGTGTACCACCACTTACCCAAGTGTGTACCACCACTTAACTGTGTACCACCACTTACCCAAGTGTGTACCACCACTTACCCAAGTGTTTACCACTACTTATTAACTAAGTGTGTGATACCACACTTGCAAACACAATCGCAGCCTCTACCTCCCAGCCCGCAGCCTCTACCTCCCAGCCCGCAGCCTCTACCTCCAGCCCGCAGCCCCTACCTCCCAGCCCGACAGGGAGGCGTCCTAACAGGCTGTGTGGTAACAAATGCAGTATACCTGGAGTGTCTCCGGGGTCAACGTCCCTCTGCCCAGTCCATGACCAGGCCTCGCGGTGGATCAGGGCCTGATCAGCCAGGCCGTTACTGCTAGCTGCACACAAACCAATGTACGAACTACAGCCCGGCTGGTCAGGTACTGACTCTAGGTACCTCTGCAGCCCGGTCTTGAAGACAGCTGGAAGATGCGGGACAGGACTCCCACACTCATGTATCATTTAATTAATGAATAAATACGTAAGCAATTAGAGTTATACAGCAAGATTTTTTATTTCGTGTACGCAAAAGCGCTAAATCCTCGAGGGTTTTAACAGTACCTGGAGAATTAAAATTAATTAAGTTTGATCCGAGGAAACTTGAAGGTATTTCCAATGCCTTGAAGCAAGAGCCGTTGTCTAACATCAAGATACTACCTACCAAACCACGGTACGGGTGGGGATTGAACTCGCGGTGAAGGGTCGTAAAACTCCAGACCGACCTGTCATTGCGATTTCTTAGATCTACCTGACGTATGGCATCAAGGCTCTGGTTGACGCGACTTTAATGAGATGAGAAGAGGTCTAGGTACTGACACTTACCACTGCTGAGGTCTAGGTACTGCCACTTACCACTGCTGAGGTCCAGGTACTGCCACTTACCACTGCTGAGGTCTAGGTACTGCCACTTACCACTGCTGAGGTCCAGGTACTGCCCCTTCCCCCTCTGGGGTCCGGTCTGCCTTTTTTCCACTGTGGGCCCAGGTATGCACTTTACACTGTGAGGGGGTATGCATTTCCATCCCGAGGTCCGGTATGCCCCCTGCTGGGTCAGGTACGCAACCCACTGCTGAGGTCAATTTACTGCCACTTCCACTCTGGGGCCCAGGTACCCCCTTCCCACTGCGAGGTCAGTACGCCATTACTTCTGAGGTCCAGGTTTCCCTTCCCCACGCTTAGGGTTAGTACTGCCATTTTCCCATGCGGGTCGGGGCTGCATTACCAGCTGAGGTCAGTACGCCCTTCCCTCTGGGGTCAGGTATCCACTCCCACTGCTGAGGCCCAGGTACTGCACTTCCACTTGGGTAGGTACTGTCATTAACTGCTGAGTTTTCAGGTACTCCACTTACCACTATGGGGTCAGGTTATCCCCACTTACCACTGTAGGCCCAGTACTCCCCACTTACCAAACCTACTGAAAGGTCCAGGTACGTCACTTCCACTGCTAATCCAGTATGCCCACTTACCCCTCTGAAGCCAGGTATGTCATTCCCACTTGAGGCCAGGACTGAAATTACCACGTGAGTCAGGCCGTCACTTCCCATGCTGGGCAGTACTGCCATTCCACTGCTGAGGTCCAGGTACCACTTCCACCTGAGGTTGGGTACTGCCCTTCCCCTTGCGGGCCCGGGATCCACTTACACTGCTGAGGTCCAGGATTTCCCTTACCATCTGAGGTCAAGGTTCGCCTTACCACTGTGAGGCCCAGGTACTCCCCCAAAAAATTTTCCCACCACTGCGAGGCCCAGTACTCCACTCCCTCTGAGGTCCGGGTACTGCACTTACCACGTGAACCCGGGTATGCCACTTCCACCTGAGGTCCAGGTATTTCCCATTACCATGCTGACCAGGTACTGCCTTCCCATGGAAAAGTCCAGGTACTGCACTCCACTGCGAGGTCCAGGTACTCCCTTCCCATTTGCTGGGGCCCAGGTACCCACTTCCCACTCCGAGGTCCGGTATTCCATTCCCCCACTCTTGTTAGTTGAATCAGGGGGCCATACTGCCTTCCACCCAGCCAACTCCTTCCCTGCAGAGGCCCCCAACCCAGCAGGGTACTCCACAAATCGGCCGGACGATTACCCCAGATACCCACTTCCATGCGGGGTCCCGGGTATTCCCAACCCGTATAAAAGATTCCCACGTTCCATCTCCCACAAACCCCCAGGATAAAACCCCCCGGATAATTTCCCCCATCGGGGCCAACCCATTAACCCCCAAGATAACAAAGATTTACTCCCTTCAACCATCCCCGGGATACCCACGGGTATCCACACTGCAACTACAAAAACAACAGAAAACTCCAATCTGCAACTGACAAGATAACAACGATACTCCATCTGAAAATTAACAGTAACAACAGATACCCCACACTGCAACATAAAAAAAAAGATACCCACATCTGCAACATAACAAATAACAACAGATACTCCACTCTGCAACATAACAAGATAACAACAGATTCCACATCTGCAACATAACAAATAAAAACAATCTCCCATCTGAAACATACAAATAACAAAGTACTCCAATCTGCAACAAAAACAAGATAACAAGTACTCCACTTCAACTAACAAGAAAAAACAAACCCCCCTTGCAACATAACAAATAAAAAAGTTTACCCCACATTGAAAAAAAAAACAAGAAAAACAACAGTCTCCACATCGCAACATAAAAAGATAACAACAATTCCCCACATCTGCAACTAAAAAAGATAAAACAGTATACTTTGAACATCAAAAACCCAAATAACTCCAATTCCAAAATGCAAAAACAAAATATAATTTTGAAAAAAAGAAAAAACCGTACCCAATCTGAACTAAAGTAAAAAGTTTTTTTAACTACAAGATAAAACAGGTAATTGAAATAAAAAACGAAAAAAAAACAAACTGGGATTTTGTTTTGTAAAAAAGTGTACGTAGGTAATGGTTTAAATTTTGTGGTGTTGGTTTGGATTGGGGTACCTATTGTAAACCCCTATTTTTTTTAAAAGTTTTTTATATTTTAGGTTTAAAACAACAAAAATAAAAAAAAACCCAAATTCAAATGGGTTTTTTTGTTGTTGGAAAAAATATTTTGGTAACAAGGGGAATGGAGTGTTGGATTTGTTTTGATACAGACACTTTGGGACACACTCAGTAAGTGGGTGTTGAGTGATCAGTCTTGATACAGACACTATTGGTGAACCCCACTCGTAATGTGGGGTTGAGTGACTCACTTGATACGAACTATTGGTGAACCATCATAATGGGTGGAGTGACTCAGTCTTGTCAGACACTTTGGTGAACCACTCGAATGTGAGGTTTGAGGACTCATTTGATACAGACCTATTGGTGCCCCAAACCGTAATGTGATGTTGATGACTCATCTTGATACAGACCTTTTGGGTGAACCACCATAATGTGGGTGTTGAGTGACCGTCTTTCGACCTTTGGGTGACACCACCCGTATGTAGGTGTTGATGACTCAGTCTTGATACGGGACACTACTTGGTGACCCACTCAGTATGTAGGTTTTGGTGACTCAGTCTTGATACAGACACTTTTGGTGACCCCACTCAGAAAAAGTGAGGGTTAGTGACTCGTCTTGATACAACACTATTTGGTGACCCCATCGTAATGGGGGTGTTGATTGACTCAGTTTTGATCAGACACTATTGGTGCACCACCAGTAATGTGAGGTGTGAGTGATCAGTTTTGATACAGACACTATTTGGGTGACACCACTCGTAATTTGAGGTGTTGAGTGACTCATCTTGTACGGGAAAATATTGGGGTACCCCAATGTAATGTAGGTTTTGGGTTTGATGGGCCTTTGATAAAGCACTGTGGTGAACACCAGAATGTATGGAATATCTTTTGTTACAGAAATTGGTTTGAAACCCATGTAAGGTGGGTGTGATATCATTTAACACCTAGGGGCACCATCAAATGGATTTTTTTTAAATAGCTGAACGAACTAGTTTGAAATCGTTAGGGTTTTGTGTTACATTAGGATGAAAATGTTTAAAACACAGGGTGATAACTTTTACCCATAATTAAATCATAAAATTGTTTTCATTCATGAACCCATATGATATGTATTTTGTATTCTATAAGGTTATTTTGTTTGAAAAATTTTCACTTTAAACAAAAATTTTTAATTGCCCAAAAACATTTTTATTCCCTTTTAATTAAAATTTTTAAAATTTTCCAAAATCAGATACAAATTTTTGGTTGAAGCTTTTTTTTTGAAAATTTTTTAAAAAAAAATTTAACCCGGGCTAATGGTTTTTGAAAAAACATTTTAATAGATGTTTAACCCTTGTATAATTAGTGAACAACCCAAGCTATTTTTTGACATAAATAACCAAAAAAAGGCACATACCGTGAGGGAAACGATCCAAATACCTTGTGGGTTTATAACCGTTCTTGTTCTACTATACTCTATACTACCCCCTCTTCCGCCCATTATAGCCCTCCTGCTCCACTTCTGGTTGTGTGACTTTGTAATGGGCCAATCGGATCGAAACGTCGTGTAAAATTTTCTTTTTATGTGGGGTTATTTTTGTTTTTTGTACGTTACTTTTTGTAAACGTAATTTATTAAGTTTAAATGGCCGTAATGCCCAAAGGGATGATACTGTTCCCCTTTGTATACAAAAAATTGTTAAAAACCCCCTTAATACCTATGGAAAATACTTATAAATACTCAACCACATTTTAAATCCGGAGTTAAAAAATTTCAATTTCATCTGAGTTATTTTTTTACTTCGAAACAGTTTAAAGTCCAACCCTCGTGGGTACCTAAACTATACGTTGTTATTACATAAACTTAAACTAGTGTATAGTTTTTTTTGCCACTCATTCATCATTTTAAAGCTTTTACCTTGGTGTGAATTAAACTGATCTGTATTGTTTTAGAGACCATAAAATGATGTACGGAGAAACCCTTAATTTACAATTTTCAGGGTAACGCCGGAATATATTTTTGGGGATGTACAAAATTAGATAAAATAAGATAATTTCGTTTGGATTTTTAACCCCGGGGGGTTAGCCCCAGGATAACCCAAAAAGTCATGCGTCACGAGGACTGTTAACTTTTTCCATTTGGGGGCCTTTAATCTTGTCCCCCCGGATGCAACCCACACCGTCGCTAACACCAGGTACCATTTTTCTCTAGGGAACAGGGCAACAGGTGTAAGGGAAAAGTGTCGAAATGTTTTCCCCCCGCGGGAATCGAACCCGGGCCCTCCCTGTGTAAGGGGGAAAACAATAAAAAATAAGTGTTGCGTATAAGAACAAAAAAGAAGGGGCACTGCAAAGGCCCATGGCCTAGCGAGGAGGTACAATTCTCCCACCGGCTTAAACCAAAGTCTTGACCTGGGGGGTCAACTAGTCACTTAAAAGGGGGGCACTGCACCGACCAGTACACAAGCTAGTCAGGTCCACTCACACCACCATTATTTATCCATGAGTGGTGGGATGGGTACGGTACCGGAAGTTTTTCATCATCTTCAATCATCTCCAAAATTTTTGTCGAGGGGGGGGGGGGAGAAGTGGTCAGGTTTGGGAAAGGGGGGGTGTTGTTGTCTTGATCAGCGTTTTTAAAATTATTTTTATTGGGGGCTGAGAGAATTTGAGGCCCTTTTTCCCCTCCCCGACATCCTTTTGCCCCTCTCTGCGGGAAATGATAAAAGAAACACTTGAGTAACTTCCATGATTCCCGGAAAAGGGTTGTAGAGGTTGAGCGGTTCGAACCGTAAAACAACGCCTCAAGATTGTAATTATCCCTGAATTAAGTCAAATCCTGGACTTCACCTTTGAAACCGACAAAGCAAATACGTACTAAATTTGGCAAGGTAGATTTTGGGAAATGCGTATTTTAGAAGACAAAAGGGAAGACGTGCCCCCTTTCATATTCTGTGTTTTCCTATTCGACAGAAAAGCCTACTGTGTAGGCGATACGCTTCAGAATTAAAGTACCTAATGTTGCAGTGTATCTTACTTATTAATTGTTGGGTTTTAAACATTTTCATACTGAAAAACAAAAAATATTTTCCCTACATATATGAGGAGGAGGGTGGTTTTGTCGTGAAAAAGTGAATGGTATGCAGGTGTAAGGGTTAGACCCCAAAGCCCAGCTGCCCGGAAGTTGAAATTCCCGGGGAGCGGGGTGGTTTTTTCCTTGTGAATATAGTTTTTAGTTTTTAGTATCTTGTGAGTGAAGGGTACGCTAAATTCCCAAACCCCTTCTTAGAAAAAAGGGCTATAATCTAATTAACTTCCAAAAAAGCTTTCTGCGGTTATTCCTTTAAAATTTCTATAACCCTCCCCAACATGTCCAACGGGAAAAAATCTATCAAACTTCAAAAAATTTAAACAAAAACCCCCCAAAATTGATCCTACTACCCATTAGGGACACAACCACTGTGGGGTGTGGACGAAGCAAAAATTTCCCAATTTTTGTGAGTTTTAAAAGACATGATCTAGCGTCGCATTTTATAGCGGCATTTTCATAAAACGAAGGTTGCTCAAAATTTTACCCCCTTTGCATTAGGGATAAAAATGGATTCTTCATCGTCACTACAAAAATGAGGAGCTATCTACCAAAACTAAAAAAAGACCAACTTCTGGGATAAAATTAAAATTTTTAAAGGCTACGGTGTATATAACAAACGGAGGGACCTAAAGGTCGTGTTTAACGAAAACAAGACACCAAAACACCCAAAATGAAAACAACGCTTTTGTTTGAACACTCTTCTCATCTTATGGAGAAAGAAACGGCTGATGTCAACACCCCAAAAAAGGCCCCACCCGCGTAAATGTTTTGAACAGCACTATCTAAATCGTTCCCCAGAGCGGGGGGAACTTTCAAGTTAACCCGGCTCTCGCCCCTCAAATATCGTTAAGAAAATTAACAAACATTAAGCGTACACAAACATCTGTTTCTTTTGCTGCATTAAATTATTGCCCTTTGTGTAAGCAGGTACCTACCCTCAAAGGGTTTTTGGTGAAGCTTGCACAGTTTTTTCGAAGGAGTCGTGAGGAAAAGCGAAGTTGGCTTAGTGTTGGCAGGAAAATGTCGAGGTCCCCCCCATTTTTGTTGATGCTGCCCGGTGCCCCTCTCACAGCCCCGGCCAGCCCTCGTTTTTTCACCCCAAACACTACACCAATACTGTGGTGGGTTATACGGTTACACCCCCACCAAAACTGCTGATGGGGATTGGTTTTACCACCCTCAAAACTGCTGGTGATGTGTGGGTTTCACCCCACAATACTGCTGGTGATGTCACTGGTTTCACCACCAACAATATGCTGATGTGAAATGGTTACACCACCCCAATATGTGATGGAGTATAGGTTAAAACCCTATCAATATGTGGGAGTACATGGTTTCACCCCCAAAAATATGCTGGTGATGTACACTGGTTACACCACCCCAATACTGTGGTGTGAACGGTTACACCGTCACCAAAATTGCTGGGGGGTTGTACACGGGTTATCCCTCCACTAATACTCCCGGGGGTGTACACTGGTTACCCCACCACCAACCTGCCGGGGTTACATGGTTCACCACCCCCAACACTCCGGTGGTGACAGGGTTTACCCCACCCCCAAACTGCGGTGGGTAACTGGTTCCCCACCCCCAAAACACCAACATTGGGTTTAAAAAAAAATGAAAAAAAACACTACAATAGTTTTTATTAGAAAACGTTTCTGTTTTTTGTTTTTAAAAATTTCCCCGGTTTTGTCAGTGTTCAGTGGTCAGTGTCATGTTCATGGTAGCTCGTCATGTTCAGTGGTCAGTCGTCCGTGGGTACAGACCCTGAGCTGCTTGGGGGGGATTAGCGTGACGGTTACAAACATGGCTTGTTTCTGCGTTTTTTTTAAAAACTGGGGTTGGGGAGATTTGAAGGAGAGGTCTTTTTTCTCCGGGGAGTTAGGAGCTAAAGGTCACCTCAAGGGGCCTGGGGAGATGTGAGGGGGTTTGGAGATGGGGGAAGAGGCTTTGCAGGGGGGTGCAGTCGCTCTCATGTGAGGAGGCTGTGGGTGGGGGGGTGCAACGGCCCAGCAGTGAGGTGCACCCCGCCCTGTAAAAGGGGCAGTTGTTCAAGTATGGGAGGGCATCAAGTAAGAAAGTTAAGGGTGAAGATCGAGGTGGGAAAATCGCTTCTCTGTTCTCGGATGAATTACTTCGGGCCAGGAAGTAAGGGTACAAAGCCCTGCTAATGAAGGTAAGCGCTTTTGGGTTGGTGCTCTCAGGTAAGATATGTTGACCGTGCTTTTTGTAATAGGAATAAAAGATGAAGATAGAGTGTGTTCCGGGAGCGGGGTGTTGGGGACTTTGTCAACGGGCTGGATAATATCATGTGGTAATGGGAACAAGCCTTTACTGTTCATGCTGGGGGAAATGATTTTGGGGAAGGGTAGGAGAGAGGCTGTAGATAAGTACAGGTCAGCTAAAATTTTCTTTTAAGTCAAAGGGGGGGAACCAATTAAAGTACACTTGCCTAGAAGGGATAGGAATGAAGGGTTTGTTAGGGAAATTGGGTAAATTGCTGGAGAAGAACTGCAAGGAACTTGCAATCCCATTCATTGACAACTGGAACAACTTTTATGGAAAACAGATATGTATGGGGGGTGGGGGTACTCTCTCTGGGCAGGGGTGGTAGCATTGCAGACTCGATTGAGAAGGCCAGGGGTGAAAGCATGATTTTAAACTGATGGAAATAGGGGTATGGTGTTTGGGGAAACAAGCAGGTTGCAAATGGGGTTTGGAAACAGAAAATGTATAAAAGGCATTCAGCATGAAGTTTAAAAAAAGAAAATAGAACAGGTCAGCAAAAAAAGGGGGGACAGCAGAGGGCGAAAGGGGCTAGCCCCCTTTAAAGGTTTACTAACTAATACAGGAGTGTTAGAAAAAAATGATGAGCTAAAATTAAATTGAAAAGTGCGGGAAACATAGATATTATTGCTATAACAGGACCTGGCTCAATCTGAAAGTAAGAGATCCCCCTCTAAAGTCACATACAAGGCTATAAATTATCCACACTGAAGGGTAAAAGGGAAAAGGGTGGGGGTAGCGATGTATGTAGAGACAATTAAATTTTGTGTTAACAAGATATTAAATTGAAGCGTACCACTGAATCTGTTTGGTTACACTTCTCGAGGGCCCAGAAAAAACTAATCTTGGGTTTTGATTTTCAGGGGGCCCCCAAAACTTTATAGGGAGTGCATAAAATTCTAGGGACGAAATTCGTAAGGCTTACATACGAAAATGTTGTGCTAATGGAGATTTTAACTATAGACAATTGACTGGAGCAATTTGACAGGAAAATTTTGAGTCGGGGGGGCTTTTTTGATTTGATCCAGGATTGTTTTTTAAAACGTTTTTTGACGAGCCAAAGGGGAAAAAACCTCCCCTTTACTTTTTCTTTCCGAGGGAAACATAATTAATAATCTTGGTTAATGTGAGCTTTGGGGGAGTGTCAAAATCACTCGTTTTTAAATTTATGGAATTCCCCTAATAAAGGCAATCAAAATCTCCGTCCCTGACTTTCGTTGCTGATTTATAGGGCTGAAAAAATTTCTTAGGTGGGCTGAAAATGGGAAAGACCTGACTAAGGGTCAGGTAGGGTGATGGTTGCCGAATAGCTTTCCCGGGGATAGTTTTAGCGCAGTCAAAATTTTTCCAAAAGGGAAATCAATCAAACAAAAAAGACCTAAAGGAAGAACAATAGATTTAAAATATCTGATTGGTTTAAAAGAGAGGGGATATAGGAAATCAAAAAGGGAGAGGGGGAATTAAGAAACGATAATTTGTTAAAGAGAGAAAAAAAAAAGGGAATAGAAAAGCAAAAAGAGATTATAGGTTAAAGTTGCAAGAGAAACGAAGCTAAACCAAAAGGATTCTTTCGGGATACAGAAGTAAATCAGGGGCAAAATGGCCCCCTCAAAATTCCCCGGGTCAGCTCACGGGCAGTGTAAGGAAAAGGTAGAATTTTTAACACAATTCTCTCAGTTTTTTACACAGGGGAACCCGTGATATTCCAGAAGATAAATTATGTAGAACAGGCGATAATAAACTGTGCCTTTAGGGTAAAGTGAATGGTCCTTAGGCAAAAAGATAAATTAAAAAACCCAACAAATCCCCAGGCCTGATGAACTGATGCAAGGGTTCTAAAGGAATGTAAAAAGGGGGCTTGCACACCTTTGGGTAATCTTTTCAAAATACACTACAAAAAGGCAGGTGCCAGTAAGTGGAAATGGGAAAAGTGATCCTATTTTCAAAACGGTGACAGGCCTTTGCTTTGAACATAGACCAAAAAAGCCTAACCCCATAGTGGGAAAATTTATGGGAAACAAAAAATTTCCGAGGGGAGTTCTAGCCACCTTTAAAACATAATTAATAACGAATCTCAGATGGTTTTACAAAGGGGCGTTCCCGCCTTTCGAATTTTTTTAAAATTTTTTCACAAGGATTTTTGGGGGGTAGATCATGGTAATGAATATGTATTGTGTATAGGACTTAGTAAGGCTTTTGACAGGGTCCCCCCATCAGAGATATTTGGGAAAAATTAAAGACATGGAATAGGAGGAGAAATTTTTTCCTGGATAGAGCATGGTTTCAAATAGGCAGCAGAGAGTTTTCATAAATGGGAGAATCAGAGTGGGGAAGGTCACAGCGGTGTTCCACAGGGGGCAGTGTTGGGCCCCCTGCTGTTCACAATCTACATAAACGACATAGATGAGGGCATAAGAGCGACATCGGCAAGTTTGCCGATGACACCAAATAGGCCGTCGAATTCATTCTGACGAGGACATTCGAGCACTCCAGGAAGATTTGAATAGACTGATGCAGTGGTCGGAGAAGTGGCAGATGCAGTTTAATATAGACAAATGCAAAGTTCTAAATGTTGGACAGGACAATAACCATGCCACATATAAACTAAATAATGTAGATCTTAATATTACGGATTGCGAAAAGATTTAGGAGTTCTGGTTAGCAGTAATCTGAAACCAAGACAACAGTGCATAAGTGTTCGCAATAAAGCTAATAGAATCCTTGGCTTCATATCAAGAAGCATAAATAATAGGAGTCCTCAGGTTGTTCTTCAACTCTATACATCCTTGGTTAGGCCTCATTTAGATTATGCTGCACAGTTTTGGTCACCGTATTACAGAATGGATATAAATTCTCTGGAAAATGTACAAAGGAGGATGACAAAGATGATCCATGTATCAAAAACCTTCCCTATGAGGATAGACTAAGGGCCCTGAAACTGCACTCTCTAGAAAGACGTGGAATTAGGGGGGATATGATTGAGGTGTATAAGTGGAAGACAGGAATAAATAAAGGGGATGTAAATAGTGTGCTGAAAATATCTAGCCTAGACAGGACTCGCAGCAATGGTTTTAAGTTGGAAAAATTCAGATTCAGGAAGGATATAGGAAAGTACTGGTTTGGTAATAGAGTTGTGGATGAGTGGAACAAACTCCCAAGTACCGTTATAGAGGCCAGAACGTTGTGTTAGCTTTAAAAATAGGTTGGATAAATACATGAGTAGATGTGGGTGGGTGTGAGTTAGACCTGATAGCTTGTGCTAACAGGTCGGTTGCCGTGTTCCTCCCTTAAGTCAATGTGACCTGACCTGACTAGGTTGGGTGCATTGGCTTTAAGCCGGTAGGAGACTTGGACCTGCCTCGCATGGGCCAGTAGGCCTTCTGCAGTGTTCCTTCGTTCTTATGTTCTTATGTTCTTATTCTCCCGGCCCGGGCCCTTCCAAGTGGTGGCCCGGCACTGGCTCCCTGTCTAGGGAGTGTCTGAGACCTAAGTCTCCCGTGGGAGGAGGCACAAGTACCCCCCCCTCATCATGTGAGCTACAAACTCGGGCTCTGGCACCAACCCTGCCCTAGATTGATGGACTGAACACATCGACTCAAGGTTGAGGGACTGATTACCTCATTCTCCTCCTGTTCTTCAAGTTTCTCCTATGTATGGACTGATGAAACCACTGTGTGGCGAAACGTTTCCTCAATAAAGATACCCAAGAGTTGCACATGTGTCTAATTTATCACTTCTATATAGGCGGAGAGTGAGGTGCGAGTGACATGGTGACCTGAAGAATGACATAATGAGATGATCACAGGTAGACAATGTAATCACGTGACTCCTGTGTTGCTGGGTAGGTGGTGTTTTGCCTGGTTGCGTATCATGTATGTTAATATTTTAGAAATATTGTAGTTTCCAGTATTGTTCTATGGTGAAATTAAGACACATGTGCAACTCTGGGTATCTTATTAGAGACGTTTCGCCATCCAGTGGCTTTATCAATACAAATTCCAGGGCATAACTTGAAGACAGTAGAACTATATACAGAAGATGAGGTAATCAGTCCATCAACCTTGGAGTTGAGTGAAGGTTATGTACATGTCCTCAGAATCAAGATTGTACAACTTGTCAGACACTGCAGCATCATGGGATCTTGATTCTGAGGACATGTACATAACCTTCACGACTACGACAACTACTACTACTACAACTAACCCATCTCTTTGGGAAAGGACCTACTTCCACTGGGGAATCCCGCCTACCAGTGACTATGCCCTCGTCTGCTACACCTGACGTTACTATATAAGCGCGAGGCTCCTTGCTTCTGCTTCAGAATCTCCAAGACTACGGTGCTCTTCGCACCTACTCCAAGGTTGAGGGACTGATTACCTCATCTTCTGTATATAGTTCTACTGTCTTCAAGTTATGTCCTAGAATTTGTATTGATAAAGCCACTGGATGGCGAAACGTCTACAATAAAGATACTCAGATGTTGCACATGTGTCTTAATTTCATCTTGTCGGTATTGTATACCATTCTTGCACACATTGTTCTATGGTGTCAGTGACGGTGATCAGTGAGGCTTCCAGACATCGTCGACGTCTAAGATCTCGTTCGGCGAGAACGAACTGTGCCTCATCCCAATTCATCAAAAGTCCCATGGAGTCCTTGTGGAGGACACAGTGTACCTTCTTAATCATCCCTGTTGCTGGAGTTTTGATGTTCGTTCGAAAATCCTAACAAAAAAGATGGTATTTGATTCTCGGGCAGTCCATATCGAATATTTGTGTTACTGTGTCTAAAAGCCTCGCTGATCACCGTCACCGACACCATAGTACATAACGCTGAAAAAACCACAAAATTTCTAAGATATTCAACCAGGTCAAGCACCACCTACCCAGCAACACAGGAGTCACTTCTAACATACAGAGGTTTGACTGACTGATTCGTCAGGAACTGCGTCCTGACACGAGTCTTACTCCTAAAATGACCGGTCTGAGGATCTCTAAAGAGATGTCAATCTAATTCAGTTGTTCTGTGGCTGTGATCAGGGTCTTGCTGGAGTCCCTGTGTGTTCCACTGCAAAACATTTTATGAAGATTGAGACACTTATGCAACATATGGGAATCTTTATTCAGGAAACGTTTCGCCACACAATGGCTTCATCAGTCCAATACAAAGTAGAAAGGCGTAAGGAGAGGAGGAGTTTGAGGTAATCAGTCCCTCAGCCTGGAGTCGATGTGTTCAGTCCATCAGTCTTGTAGAAGATTGGTGGACTGAACACATCGACTGTGTCTCAATCTTCAACTTGTCGGTTTTTCAAACCATTCATTAAAACATTTTGTTTTATGTACTACAGGAGACTGAGGCCATCAGGACTCTCATCAGTATCTGGGCCCTGTGTTTGATGGTCACGTAAATTTGACAACAAACGCTTGGGCTCTTTTGACCATCATGTATGTGTTCACGAAGGTTTTCACAATCATTCTGAATGTCTCTTTGTTTTCCTGTGAATCTATCAGGTCGCTTATGATGTCGGTGAAGCAGGTGATCGTAGACATCATTTGGTGTCTCAGAGGTAATATGAGATGTCCTGGCCTGCTCTCTTGGAGTGGAAAAAAAAGTTTAAAAGGCATTTCATAAAAGGGCGAAGGTGAGGGCATATGTGTTTACTCTATCACCTCCCCCCTATGTAACGTCCTTTTTTAAAGTGATCGAGGTTTTTAGGACCCAAAAATTTTTTTTAAAAAGACTTAAGAAACGTAAAAGACCGATTTGCAAAAAAAACCCTTTTCCCCCCGGGGGAAATTGGGAACCCCCGGTATAAGTTTTCAAAATCCCAAACCCCTCCCCCGTTAGCCCCTAGACCATTTGCCCCCAAAAAATTCATCCAATAGGTATATTTCTCACCATAGGAAGGTTAGCAACGGCCCTTTTTTTGGGCACAATGCCCCGTGCTAACCCTTTCCCTTTTTTTTGGTTTGGTTTGAAAAATTTAAATTTTCCTAGTTGGGTGAATCTTTTTTGTGGCTAATGGTTTTAGTGGGCCCAACGCGCCCGGTTTTGGAGTTTTTTGAGACTCAAAGAACCCCGGGTTTTAATCCCGGCCGGGGGGATGGGGAAATTTTCCCTTTTTTAAAAAATGTTTCCCAGCGTTTTTTTACGTTTTCTTTTTAAATCAGTGACTATTTTTTTTAAAAATTTTTTTAAAACAAACCTATTACTTAAAAAAAAGGTATCCAAAAATTTTTATTTTTTTTTTCACAGCGGCCCCCCTTTCCCCTTTCCGGGGGGGCCCCAGGGCCCGAAAATAGAAAAAAAACCCTTTCAACCTTCATTTAGTCCCCATCACTTTCCGGGACCCTTTTAAATACAAATATCCCCCCCTCTCCCTTAAGTGCCCGGGCCCCTCTATTCCCCCCTCCCGGGCTTTAAGTCCCCGGTAAAACCCCTTGTTTCCCCCGAAACCCTTTTTACAAATGTTATCCCTTTCTTTTCACTCCAACAGTAAAACAAGTCCCCAAAAACCTTTGCCTCCACTCATTTCCCCTTTTAAAAAAAGTTCACAAACGCCCCGCTAGGGTGTCCAACCCCCTCAAACCCCAAAAACCCCCACAAAATTTCCCCCCCCTCCAAGCTTACCCAAATTTTTCCCCTTTATATTTTTTAGACACACCCGAGGGGAGTCCCTAGTGGTAATTCAAAATTTTTTCAAAAAAAAAAAAATTCCCCCTGGGGAAAATTTTCCAGGGGTTTCAGGAAAAAAGACCCAAAAGTTTAAAATTTTCCCTTTCCCAAAACAAATTTAAAAAATTTAAATTTTTTTTTTAAATGTAATTGAAAAAAGGGGCATCCCAAAAATTTTAATTCCCATGAAAGGCCTTTTTTAAGGTCCTCAAAATTTGAGATGTAATTTTTTTAGTTTGGGAAAATAGAAAAAAAAACTCTATGTACGTTGGGAAGGCTGTAAGTAAGGAAACTTAGTTTTTGGGGGTTTTTTGGAAATTTAAATTTTTCTTGAAAAAAAATTTTATATAAGAAAAATAAAGAAGAAAGGGAAAACTGCAGAGGGCCCATTTTCCCATCGAGGAGGCCCAAATTTTCCCACCGGGTTAAACCAAAAGCTTAACCCTAACACAGACAAGATGAAGAATTAGACACATGTCCCCATCTGGATATCTATTGGTTTAGACGTTTAAGATAAGATAAGATAAGATAAGATTTCGTTCGGATTTTTAACCCCGGAGGGTTAGCCACCCAGGATAACCCAAGAAAGTCAGTGCGTCATCGAGGACTGTCTAACTTATTTCCATTGGGGTCCTTAATCTTGTCCCCCAGGATGCGACCCACACCAGTCGACTAACACCCAGGTACCTATTTGCTGCTAGGTGAACAGGACAACAGGTGTAAGGAAACGTGTCGAAATGTTTCCACCCGCCGGGAATCGAACCCAGGCCCTCCGTGTGTGAAGCGGGAGCTTTAGCCACCAGGCCACCGGGCCATCCAGTGGCTTTATCAGTACAAGTTCAAGGACATGATGAGAAAGCTGTAGAACTATATACAGAAGACTAGGTAATCAGTCCCTCAGATACAGAAGACTAGGTAATCAGTCCCTCAGATACGGGAAAAAAGGTAATCAGTCCTCAGATACAGAAGACTAGGTAATCAGTCCCTCAGATACGGAAGACTAGGTAATCAGTCCCTCAGATACAGAAGACTAGGTAATCAGTCCCTCAGATACAGAAGACTAGGTAATCAGTCCCTCAGATACAGAAGACTAGGTAATCAGTCCCTCAGATACGGAAGACTAGGTAATCAGTCCCTCAGATACAGAAGACTAGGTAATCAGTCCCTCAGATACGGAAGACTAGGTAATCAGTCCCTCAGATACAGAAGACTAGGTAATCAGTCCTCAAACAGAAGACTGGGTAATCAGTCCCTCAGATACAGAAGACTAGGTAATCAGTCCCTCAGATACAGAAGACTGGGTAATCAGTCCCTCAGATACAGAAGACTAGGTAATCAGTCCCTCAGATACAGAAGACTGGGTAATCAGTCCCCCAGTACAGAAGACTAGGTAATCAGTCCCTCAGATACAGAAACTAGGTAATCAGTCCCTCAGATACAGAGACTAGGTAATCAGTCCCTAGATACAGAAGACTAGGTAATCAGTCCTCAGATACAGAAAAACTAGGTAATCAGTCCCTCAGATACAGAAGACTAGGTAATCAGTCCCTCAGATACAGAAGACTAGGTAATCAGTCCCTCAGTTTTGGAGGCTGAGGGACACATTACCTCAAGTTTTGTATTAATTCTAGTGTTCTGATTATGTCCTGGAATCTGTATTGATTTAAAACCCCTGGAGGGCGAAACGTCTACAAATAGATATCCAGATGGTGGACATGTGTCTAATTCTTCATTACTGCAAAAGTTCTGGAGTTTTACCTGGAGGAGTTCCGGGGTCAACGCCCCCCCCTGGTGGACCAGAGCCTGATCAACCAGGCTGTTACTGCTGGCTGCACGCAATCCAACGTACGAGCCACAGCCCGGCTGGTCGGGTACGACTTTAGGTGCTTGTTTCCCGTGCCTGCTTGAGGACAGCCAGGGGTCTATTGGTAATCCCCCTTATGTATGCTGGGAGGCAGTTGAACAGTCTCGGCCCTGACACTTATTTTTTGTCTCTTTAACGTGCTATGACACCCTGCTTTTCATTGGGGGGGTGTAGCATCGTCTGCCAAGTCTTTTGCTTTCAAATTTTAAGTTGATTTTCGTGTGCAAGTTCGGTACTAGTCCTCTAGGATTTTCCAGGTGTTTAAAATCTT
>NC_069478.1:5692698-5744935 GCF_026875155.1 Cherax quadricarinatus | reverse complement strand
TTACTGGGTGCGACTTCCGTGGGTTTGGTCCGTAAAATTACCTATAATTAGGTCGTTGGACATAAGACCCAAATGTCTGCAACTGAGTAAAAAACTAAAAAGACACGCAAAATTGTTGACTGCTTATAATGATCTAATAATACGCAGTAAGTAAATAATAAATTGTTCTCTAACTTCAGGCGACGATAAATGCTACCTTAAGTGCACAGGCGTCACTGAGCGAAAGTTAATTGGGTAAATAATCTTATGTGGACAAATTATCCGGGTGTGACGGTAACTGAAGAGGAACTAATGAGATATGTGAGGGTTAATGAAATAATGAAGAAATGTGCTGGGCTGACTTGGGATACTGAGAGACTTGTTATTGTTAAAGTCTCAAAATTCCAGTATGCCCATAAATTAATCCAGGGAGCATAGGCTTATGCCCTGAGAGAATGGAACACTAATTAGTCCATTTTGAGGGATCAAAAATATAGATGCATGGATTGGTGACTGTAGCACTAATGTGCGGGGCTGACTTGGGATACTGAGAGACTTGTTATTGGTAAAGTCTCAAAATTCCAGTATGCCCAATAACTTAATCCAGGGAGCATAGGCTTATGCCCCTAAGAGAATGGAACACCAATTAGTCCATTTTGAGAGTTCAATAAATATGGGTGGCCAGTGAAGATGGAAAAATTGTACTCCACATTATGTAAGTCGTCTAGCAACGACCTCCGCCCGGCCGCAGTGTGGAAAATTTTTTGATTTTCCGAAACTATAGTGCCTAATAGGTGTTTAATGTGTCTATATGGGTCAAAAATGTATTTGAAAATAAGAGTAGAACCAAGAGTTCCCTTTGCACATGCGCGGATGTGCGGGGGCAGTGGCGGGTTTGTTTTGAAGGTGGAGAGGAAGCGGAAAAGGCATGGTACCACGAAATTGCAGTTCACGGGGCTAAGGATTAATATAGGCCTCATTTCGTAATAGGAAGTGTCGTGAACTGTTCCTAGTGGAGAGTGAGGGAACGTGATTTACGGGACCACGTATAGAGTGGTAAAATGGTGATTACGGGTAGGACCGGGGGTGACATGACGGTCGTCCTGGACTGAGCCTGCCGGGGAAAATTACCTTGGTTTAATCTCACTCATCGGTCTCAGATCTTAATGGAGTGATCTCTAATGTGTATAATAATTTGAGCATTAATCGTCTTGTGAATGGTAATGTAATTAATGATAATAACGCTAAGTTAAAGAATATGTGAATGGAAATAAGTCGTTTGCT
The DNA here is from genome assembly GCF_026875155.1 of Cherax quadricarinatus. Classification (NCBI taxonomy): domain Eukaryota; kingdom Metazoa; phylum Arthropoda; class Malacostraca; order Decapoda; family Parastacidae; genus Cherax; species Cherax quadricarinatus. The sequence continues at coordinate 5,743,672 of NC_069478.1, read as the reverse complement.
CCGAGTGAACACGCTTAGACCTCGTGTTAACGACGAGGAAAGGGAAACTCCTTGAGTCACGACGTCTAAAGCAGGGACAAACCAGCGGATACCTCGTCTGCTGGAATGAGAATCGTGTCGGTGTAGCAGGACATCGAAAATGAGATGGTGAATCAAGAAATGAGGAATATCAATCACCCACAGTTAAGTAACCCTTCTAGTTATAGCAACCTTAGACTGGCCATAGTGGTATGTTATAATTAGATAGGTTACGAGGGATCCAGCTACATCAAGTGACCACCAGAGAACATCTGGTAAGTAGTGGGATTATGTACAAATGTTTTCCTTGAGGTGTATCCATGTGTGTCCTACCCCCCCCCCTTCATTCAGTTAAAACTAATATAATCTATACAGTCCACAATTAATTAGTAGCACCGTACTTGTGGGTGCTACCCAATCCATACTGGTCTCGGTAGATATGGATAAGATTGTGAGGTCGAGGGGACACTTGGTGCGACCAGGGGTGGTTAAGTTTTCTCACATGTCTACACGGGGTGACTACGGTAAACAATATGATTGTCTCCCAATGAGATTACTGGTATGTATATAATGTTGAGACTACAAAAGCACCCAGAAAATTTCATGGTCTGCTGCCCAAGACCAAACCCATCTTGTAGAACTAGTTACCGCCCTCTACCCAGGACCAGTTTTAGAAAGACTTTTCCAGAGTCTTGTCCGGAGTTGAAAGCAATTGCGAAACAATAATACTGGGCGACTTCAATATCTGTTTTCAGCAACAAAATAACGGGCTATGCAAAAGGTATAAGCAAATTCTAGGATTAAATAGCTACACCCAACTAATTAATAAACCAACCTGGATCACACAGTTCTCAGCCACCCTAATTGACCACATACTTTGCAACCGCGCTGAGAACATTAGTCAGTCAGGCGTCATTACCACAGGTCTTAGTGATCATTTCATCATTTACTGCACCAGGAAAATCACTAGGGATAGGATAAACCTACACAGGACAATAAAAATGAGGTCAACTAGAAACTACAGTAAAGAAACACTGGTAAATAGGCTACACAATTGTGACTGGACAGAGATAACAAGTTGCACGGACGTAAACGATGCCTGGAAAATTCAAAACAATGTTCACTACCATCTTAATAATATGCACCAGTTAAAGAGGTTAGGATTAAACGAAGAACTGAACCCTGGATGACTAGAGATATTAGATATTATGAAATTCAGAGACCAGCTGCTAAAAAGATTTAAAGCAAACAGACAGGTATTGCAGACTAAATGAATTCCAAAGGGGTGAGAACAGAGTACAGAGGCTTATTAAAGGAGCAAAGGCAAAGCACTATTGCTCAAAAATTGAAGGAATATAAGCATAACCCCAGAAGCTCGGGCAACAGCTAAAACAGTTGGGGTATGCCAAAACCCAGTAGATAGGTCTAACATAGTACTCACTATCGTTTAATGAGGTATGCCACGAAACATCTAAGGTGGCAAATTTTTTTAAATTTCCCTACTACACATCTGTTCATCAACACTAGTAAGTAAACTACCAGCTGCATCAAATACCTTTAACACAGACTCTGATAAGTTTCAAACACTTACTTTACCACTAAAGGGGTAACACCCAAACAGTTGTCAATAGTAAGTGTATCTATGACTTCATTCAAAAGAAACTAAAGCAGGTGAAAACCCATACTAAGAGCACAGGCCATGATACATCCCGTCTAAGTTCTAAAAGATGGTGCATTCATGAACTGTCAATCCTATGCTCACATTATTAATCTATCAAGACCACTAATACCGTACCGGAGCGGGTTCAGGTGGCCTGAGTTACTACTATCTTCAAGAAAAAAAATAGTTCTGATGTAAGCAACTATTAGACCTGTCAGTATACTCAGTATATCTAAAAGTCTGGACGAGGGCGGTGTATTCTCAAGTAGTTATTGTACATTAATGTCAAACAGCCTTTTCATAGCTATCAATCGGGCTTTTGATGACCTACTCAACCGATACCTCTCCCTTTTATTAATCTGATGGATTACTGAGAACTGAAAATGTCAAAAGGGAGTCTCATAGGTATGGTAACCTTTGACCTGCAAAAGGCCTTCGATACTGTCAACAACAATATATATGTTAAGAGAAAACTTCTAGCTATCGGTATAGGTTTGTTGACCGGTTTAAGTCATTCCTTAGCAAACAGGGAGACAATAGTCAAAATCAACAATACGGAATCAGAACCACCTGCGATAAACTGTGGAGTTCCCCTAAGGGTAGTATTTAGGGTACCTTATTATCTTATGTTTGGTGCATTGATTTGGCCAATCTGTGTCAAGTGCAAACTCCTACTGTATGCAGGATGACAGTGTGCTCTGATTGTGACAGGTAAGGAACCACAACGATATTGCTAATGTTTTTAACACTGGAACTGGAGTCCTGCAGCAAATGGTTAGTAGACAAACAAACTATAATTACAACTAGGGAAAAACTAGAAGCCATTCTCTTTGGAACGAAACATAAACTGAGAAGGGTAAATAATTTTAATATTCAGTGTAAGGGGAGTCCATCACTTTGCGTTTCATCTAGTAAAATATCTGGGAATCCCCTTTGACCATGCATGTCAGGAGAATTGTTAGGGAAAGTGTTAAGTAAAGAAAAGCGAAGTCTGACAGACTGAAGTTCCTGGTATAGACATGCCAGTGTCTCACCTACTGAGGGACTCGATGGACCCTATGTCTAGCCCTTATACATATGCCCATATGATTACGCTTGTCTTCATGGTACTCTGCCTTGACAAAAAACTGAAAGATTAGACTGCATATCACCAGAAACAAATTCGTAAGATTCATCCTGGGGCTGGGACCATCCGGGCAGAACTTGTAGGCCAGGATGAATTACAGAAGTTGGATATGCTGAATGTTGAAGACGAGTTAAAAACAATGAAGCTAAATCTGTTTATAAATAATTGCTCACAAACAATGTCCAGATATCTTGCTTGTCAATTTTTTTTCAAGGTTGGGACAAAGTCATCATAGTACTAGGGGAAGAGAGCAACAATCCGTTGTAGTACCTACAGTCAGTGGCCAAGGTGTCATTACACCTTTAATTGTACAGCAATAAAGGAATGGAACAGATGCCCGCACATGTCAAGCCAGTCATAGCGATAACCAGTTCAAGAAGAGTGACAAAAGGTGTCTGATGATTGAAGCTACAGAAAGGGAGGGAATGATTTTCTATTTTTTAGCTAAAATACGTGTAAATTTTACCTTATTCCTAGTAATGACCCTCGTATTGTAGTCTTAATGACCCTCGTGTAGTAGATAGTCTTTTTAGTATGATAATAAGATGTTATCTTCATTGTAGAATAAGAAAATATTATAACCTTTATATTATAATAATAAGGTAAAAGGACCCCAATGGAAATAAGTCACTCTGTCTGACTTTTTTGGGTTATCCTAGGTTCTCTACACACATGCTGCTATGTATGATAATTCTATGTATCTGTATATGTGTATACCTGAATAAATTTACTTACTTACTAAACTTTTATTTAAGTGCTGTAATGCACAATATAAATTCCCGAAATACCTTGCAGTATCTTATTTGAAACTAAATCAATAATATTTTTATACTTCATTTAAAACTCTATACGCAAAAACACATAAAATAAATTATTGTTATTATTAATATCAATATTCTTGTTAATATATTGTTGAAAGGTGTTGTTGTTATTGTTGTTGTTGCGCCATCTTGTGCCGGCTGCAGCTGAGGGGATTTACCACAGTAATCACTACCTGCAGCGGGATTTACTACTTATATCCTCAACGATGACTTTCTGGAGGGCGGCTGGACTCAAGTAAGTCATTATGGCTTATTTTTGACCTTAATAATAGTGTTATTTGCCTTCTGTTTGGACGGAATTAGCTTGTAACATCTATTTTGTGAGATAATCGATTTTTTGGGTCTACACAAGGGAGATTTCTTGATGCCAGTGAAGGCTCTTGATTCAAGGAATTGGACCAGCCCTCCCTTTTCTTGGGTCAAACCAGAATGCTTTGCGATGTTCCCTTGAATGTAATACTTAATTTCGTTAAACTCGTTGACATGATGTTGAAGGGCTCTTGATCCAAAATATTGGAATTTACTTCCCACAGGTCCAGGGATCGATCTCTGGTACAGCAGGAAACATTAGGCTGTGTTTCCTTAAGACATTTGCTGTCCAGTGTCAACTGTTGATTGGTGTGGGTCGCATCCTGGGGACAAAATTGACCTAATTTACCCGAAATGCTGAGCATAACCAGGGGTCCTTTATATAGTAGTATGTAGTTGGTGTTGGTTAGGCCTTATACCTTGTACATGTAGAAATATCAACCTTATTGCATCTCATTCTCCAGGTGCTGTGTAGCCCCTACAGCAGTGGTTCCTAACCTGTGGTTAACATTTCCTCTTGTTTGTTAATCACATCCTCAGGCCTCTAGAATTTGAATTCATCACAAAAAAAAAAAACAAAGATTTATCCTATTATGTATTATAAATGATTGGTCATGGTTTTGACGTCCCAGAAATTTAATCGGGCTATTAAAAACCCATAAAACAGACTTGGAGTGTAGTGGGGCCTTTTCAGTCCTCAAGTAAATTGTCAATAATAGAATATTTCTGGTACTTCGAGCCCAATTTCAAGCTATTTTCAGTCTTAAAATCAACCAAATTCAGTATTTAATATGGGGGAAGGGGGGGATGGCACAGTGAATGGGTTAATGCTTTTACTGGCTTTGACATGATTTGGAGTATGTAGTCCAAACCTTTATTGTAGGTTTTCAATATAATATTACACAGAGTCCAGTTGTGTAAACATTTTTATTTTCCCTAAAATTATGTGGATTTAAATTATATTTACTCTTTCTGAGTGACTATTGATATGGTACCATGGAACTATGGACTAGTCCTATTGCCACACTTGTGGGTAGAGGGCAGAGGAAGGCTTGCCATAGTCGAAGGGTTAATATGGTTAACCCTTTCACTGTCTTGCATAGACCTACGTTATTCAGGGCAGTGTTGCTCGCCTAGATCTATCTTATAGTGCCCTCAGATATGCTGTGATAGATAAATGTAGGCCTGGACATAAGAGAATGGATCCATCATCTTGTAGTTCATAATGGGAACAGTGAACCACTGACCCAACAGTTGAGTTGAAATAGTGATGGAGGTGTTTTCTAGGGAGGTTTTTATAGTTGTTCCTTAGCATCAGTTGACAGACTAAAGACATACATGTACTGGTGTAATGGAAATAATTATGTTTGTTAAAGGATAACTGCTAGTTGGGTTAGGTATATTATGAAATTTTTAATTTGTAATCAGTTGTTTACTTTGTGCAACAACATTGCCCATCACTTTTATTTAAAATGCATTCATTAATTTATTTGAAATTTTCAGCTATACACAGTACTCTGTTATTGCTGCTCGGGCACTGCGTCAGGCACTGAAGGAGCCAGCCAAGTCAGAGGCTCTCAAGCGTGATGGATCGCAAATCAAGATTATAAAGTGGAAGGATGGCAAAGCTATCAGTAAGAAATTAAGTTAAATTTTTTTTTGTGCGTTAGAACCTTCTGACATAAGATATATACATATACATGTACAGTAGTCCCCCCCAAATTCAGGGGGGTTACGTTCCAAGACCACCTGCGAATTTGGAAAAACCGTGAATTCTGGATGTGGTTAAAAAAAATGCCTATTTTTATAGTTTAAACCATAAATATGCCCCCAAAACACCTTAATTTCAAACTCAGCTTCATAATCATCCTTAAAAAAAAAATGTAAAGATAAACTCGTATACAGTACTGTACTGCTATGTCTCCCACAGTGCTAGAATGTAAAATACCGATGTTACCCCTATATGTACTGTAACTCATGCAGCTGTTTTCTTTGGTATACGTACAGTAAATTTACAATAATTTAATTTAGTAAAAATTTATACTATATTATATTTTATATGGAAATTTTGCTGAATTTATGTTAATATTTGTTACAAAATTATTAAATTATATTTTTCTTAATATTTAGCGTTAAAATGCATAAAAAATTATATTGCCACAATAAAAGCCAAAAAAAATTCCACAAATTTGCAGGGATTTCCGTAAACAATTATTAGTTAGGGTCTAAGGAAAAATCCTTGAATTACTGAAGCCACGAACTTGCAGGGGTCCACTGTACGTATATCTTATTTTTAACATGCTGTCCTCTTCCACCAAGGCAGAGTAACACTATCACTGTCTTGCCAGAGTTTTGCAGATATAACAGTTTAGATGTCCCTCTAAACAGCAGATATCCCAAATCCCTCCTTTAGAGTACAGACATTGTACTTCCCACCTCCAGGAATAAAGTCCAGCTAACTGGTTTCCCTGAATCCCTTCACAAAATATTACCTTTCTCACACTCCAACAGCTTTTCAAGTCCCAAAAACCATTTTTCTCTAATACATTCAGACATGCTTGGTGTATGTCCAAGCCCCTTGCACAGAAAGCTTCCTTTACCCCCTTCCTCCATCCTTTTCCTATAGCAAGAAAAAGATAAGATACAATTAATAGGATATTAATAGGAAGAAAGAGTAGTGAAGGTTAATGACTTAGAAAAAGGATTTGAAAGACGAGGAATTAATGGAAAACATTAGCTAGCATTTGTGATGTTTAAAATATGTGTTGTGGATATCAGAGTGCAGTGCAAGTGTATGGTAGGCATTTGTGATTATACCAGCATTGTTGCACAAAATAAACGAGATTGTTTTTTTTTGGATATTTAATGTGGATGGTTAGTGACCCAAGATAACCCAGTAGATACTAGATGGCATATTTTCATTGGAATCTGCAATCCCTTTCTCCAGAATACAACCCACAACTGGTGGAGCATAGTGAAGTTATGAAATTTTTTTATTGAGGTTATTTGCTGCTTCATATCCAAGATGCTGATTGGCCTAAAAATATTTTATGCTGCATTCAAGATGTACCTATAAAAAAAATAATTTGTAAATCTACATTGCAAATTGTGTTCCACTTGGCCATAGATCTATATCATAAACTGTTTAACTGTTTTAACATTGGATAGGAGCTATATGTTGCATTTCAGCAGTACTCTACAGGTGCCCCTTGCTTTATGTGATATATACAGGAGGGCTTCACCTTACAGTTTTTCACTAATACAGCAGTTTTCAGTTATACCCATTCTTCATTTATTCAGGCTTTCTACAATATATACATTCACCAATCACTATGGTATAAACCTTGGTAATAAATACCGACAAGTTGGTTTAGAAAGACACGTAAGCAAACACTATAACATATTTATTAGAAAACGTTTCGGTCCTGGGACCTTGATCACTTCTAACATAGAGAGGTAGAAAGACATTATATATATAGGCGGAGAGTGAGATGTGACGCACGTGACCTGAGGAATGTCATAAGAACATAAGAATGGAGGAACACTGTTGAAGGCCTACTGGCCCATGCGAGGCAGGTCCCTATCAAATCAACCTCTGTCTATGATGAGGACGGGTAGACGATGAAATCATGTGACTCCTGTGTTGTTGGGTTGGTGCTGCTTAAGTATCATGTATGCCAATGTTTTTGAAATTTTGTAGTTTCCAGTGTTGCGTTCTATAGTGTCGGTGACGGTGATTAGTGAGGCTTCTAGGCACCGTCGGCGTCTGAGGTCTGGTTCGGTGAGAACGAGCTGTGCCTCGTTCCAGTTCATCAAATGCCCCGTGGAGTCTCTGTGGAGGACACAGGCGTACCTTACATCGTCTCTGTTAGAGGCATTTCGATGCTCATTCAGGCGGACTGCAAGATCTCTGCCTGTCTCGCCTACATATTTCTTGGGACAGAACCCACAGGCGTCTACACTATCCCCTGTGGGTTCTGTCCCAAGAAATATGTAGGCGAGACAGGCAGAGATCTTGCAGTCCGCCTGAATGAGCATCGAAATGCCTCTAACAGAGACGATGTAAGGTACGCCTGTGTCCTCCACAGAGACTCCACGGGGCATTTGATGAACTGGAACGAGGCACAGCTCGTTCTCACCGAACCAGACCTCAGACGCCGACGGTGCCTAGAAGCCTCACTAATCACCGTCACCGACACTATAGAACGCAACACTGGAAACTACAAAATTTCAAAAACATTGGCATACATGATACTTAAGCAGCACCAACCCAACAACACAGGAGTCACATGATTTCATCGTCTACCCGTCCTCATCATAGACAGAGGTTGATTTGATAGGGACCTGCCTCGCATGGGCCAGTAGGCCTTCAACAGTGTTCCTCCATTCTTATGTTCTTATGACATTCCTCAGGTCACGTGCGTCACTTCTCACTCTCCGCCTATATATATAATGTCTTTCTACCTCTGTATGTTAGAAGTGATCAAGGTCCCAGGACCGAAACGTTTTCTAATAAATATGTTATAGTGTTTGCTTACGTGTCTTTCTAAACCAACCAATCACTATAAGCTAAGTACAAAAATACTTTAAGGTAAGTAATGTGTATATTGTATATACAACACTTTCACCATCACTCACACAGTCATTGTCTTTGCAGAGGTGCTCAGACACAACAGCTTACAGCAAACTGCTGTAAGTGCAGGCATTGTACTTCCCATTTCCAGGACTCATGTCCGGCTAACCAGTTTCCCTGAATCCCTTGACAAAATATTACCCTACTCACAACCCATCAGGTCCCAAAAACCATGTCTCCATTCACTCCTATCTAATACGCTCATGCATGCTTGCTGGAAGTCCAAGCCCCTCGCCCACAAAACCTCCTTTACCCCCTCCCAACCTTTTTGGGGACAACCCCTACCCCACCTTCCTTCTCTTACAGGTTTATATGCTCTTCAAGTCATTCTACTTTGTTCCATTCTCTAAATGATTGAACCACCTCAGCAATCCCTCTTCAACCCTCTGACATACTTTTAGTAACTCCACGCCTAATTTCCACACTACGAATTCTCTGCATAATATTTACACCACACATTGCCCTTAGACACGACATCTCCACTGCCTCCAGCCATCTCCTCACTGCAGCATTTACAACCCATGCTTCACACCCATGTAAGAGTGTTGGTACCACTATACTCTCATACATTCCCTTCTTTGCCTCCATGGATAACGTTCTTTGTCTCCACAGATACCTCGACACACCACTCACTTTTTTTCCTTCATCAATTCTATGGTTAGCCTCATCCTTTATAAACCCATCTGCTGACAAGTCAACTCCCAAATATCTGAAAACATTCACTTCTTCCATACTCTCTCCCTCCAATGTGACATCCAATTTTTCTTTATCCAAGTCTCGTATTCCCTACATCACCTTCAAAATACCCCAAATTTATTCACCCTTGGTTAAATGTGTTTGGTTTCATTCTTCTACATGACTAAAACCAACACATCCCCTCTTCCACTTTTTTAATTATACCTTGCATGCCTCTATCCCAACACATCCCCAACTTCCACTTTCAGTATTTCCTATATTCAACATAATAATCACAAACCTTCACCCATGACTATTTCCACCATCTCCAACCACCTACTTTACAAACCTTCACCCACGACTATCCCTACAGTCTCCAACCACCTACTTTACAAACCTTCACCCACAACTATTTCCACTGTCTCCAACCACCTACTTGCTACAACAGCTTATTGCATATTTATTTGTTGCTTTTTTCTTATATGCATTGATTAACACTGTTTTTAATGTACATCATCCTATGTAGTCACACAGATCGATAAATCCACTCCCAAGAATCCAAATATATTTCTTTCCTCCATAATCCTTCCCATCTGTTCCATATAGTTTCTGCAATACTTAACATCATTCACAAATACATTCAATCATTCACCTTTTCAAACACAAATACAATAACTCCTTGCTATCAGTCAATAACAGATTTCTCTCACTAATTCACTTTGAGATGTCCTATATCTAGCAGTATTTGTGTGTGTGATAAACATTTGGCATAAGCAATCATTGTGGTTTATAAAGCATACCGGAGATTTTTATTACGTGAAATCAAGTGCTGATGGACCAAGTGGATTTAATACAACTACAGGGTTTTGAAACACCTGTAAAGGAGGGCCCCACTTATACAGCAGGTTAGGTTCCAGGCTATTGCTGTAAAGTGAAACAGCCTTTTTTCACTTTCAAATGCATATAAAATCCTGATGACATGTTTACACTATTGTATATTAACCCTTTGACTGTCGCAGCCATATATATACGTCTTATGAGGTACCGTGTTTGACGTATATATACTCATAAATTCTAGCGGCTTCAAATCAAGCAGGAGAAAGCTGGTAGGCCCACATGTGAGAGAATGGGTCTGTGTGGTCAGTGTGCACCATATAAAAAAATCCTGGAGCACGCAGTGCATAATGAGAAAAAAAAACTGACTTTTTTTAATTAAAATGCCGAATTTGTGGCCTATTTTCATATAGTATTTATGGTTGTATTCTCGTTTTCTTGGTCTCATTTGATAGAATGGAAAACATATTATAGAAATAGAGGTGATTTTGATTGATTTTACTAAAAAAAGAACCTGGAAATGGAGCTCAAAGTAGGGGAAATGTTTGATTTTTGCCAATGTTCAAAAGTAAACAAATGATGTCATTGTCCAATAAATGTCCAACTAGCCATTCTAATATGCAGTCATGAATGGGTTGATGTTATTTATACAATTATTACAGTATTGCAGTAGTCTGCATAATAGTAAATCTTCTATTTTTTGTTTGAATAAAAATTCAAAATAGAAAGCAAGAGTAATATCATAGGGGCCTGGAGACATGACTGATGAACAAATAAAATGTTATTTTAGAGCCAGGAATGTCTGCATTGTTCATTCTGGACCTTATTTTGAAATTGTCATATTTTTAAATTTTTGTGAAATTGGCCAAATTGCAAATTTCTGACCACGTTATTGGGTAGTTAAAATCGGTAAATGGGCAGTTTCTTGTACTCAATCTATAGAGAAAACGGAGTTCTAAAGAAATAGCTATGAGATTGGTCGACTGGAACAATGGAATTAGCCAAAAATAGGGCTCAAAGTGGGCGAAATCGCTGATTTGTAAATATCGCTGAGGTCGCTAACTTTGCGAGAGCGTAATTCCATCAGTTTTACATCAAATTTCGTTTTTTTTTTGGTGTCATTACAATCGGGTAAAGATTCTATCATTTCATAAGAAAAAATAATAATTTTTTTTGTTTTTTTTTTTTAAATTTTGCGACACCAGGAGACACCTCAGGATTGGGGGTTGCGACAGTCAAGGGGGTTACGCAAGCAACATAGATGTGCCTGTAAAAAATAATTTGTAAATCTACATTGCAAATTGTGTTCCACTCGGCCATAGATCTACTCAAACTATTTTAACGTTTGAAGCACTTCATTGAGTAGTACTTAACCCTTTCAGGGTCCGTCCCGTAGATCTACGGCTTTATGTTCAGGGTCCAAACCGTAGATCTACGCCATGAGCTCAGCTCACTCTGATAAACTGTGAGTGGTACATTTGGGCCTAGATATGAGAGAATACATCTATGTGGTATGTGTGCACCACATAAAACAGATCCTGCAGCACACTGTGTATAATGAGAGAAAAAAAATGAAATCATGATTTTTCGATTAAAACAGCAACTTTGCAGTGTTTTTTCGTATGTTTTTTATAGTTGTATTTGCGATTTCTTGGTCTCATTTGATAGACTGGAAGACATATTACAGAAATAGAGATGATTTTGATTGGTTTTAGCACTGGAAATGGCTTGAATGAGTACAAAGTAGCAGAAATGTTAAATTTTTCCCGTATTCAAGAGTAAACAAACGACCTCACACTTTCTAATACACATCAGCTGGTGGGTCTAATATACATTCACAAATATTGGTGTTGATTTTATACAATTATTACAGTATTGCATAACAGTAAATCTTCTATATTTTTGGTTTTGAATAAAAATTCATTATGGAATAAAAAATCAAAATGGAATTTATTTGTAAGCCTCAAAACATAACAATGAACGAGGAAAATGTTAGTTTTTTGCCAGGAATGCCTACATTGTTAAATTTCTGGACCCTATTTTGAAATTGGAATATTTTTTGAAACTTTGTGTTAAATTGGGCCAAATTAACAATTTCCAATCACTTATTTTGTAGTTGAAACAGTTGGACTTGGGGGATTTCTTGTGATCATTCGATAAAATAGAGTAATACTAGTGAAAAAAAAGCTAAGAATTTGGTTGACTGGAATTAATGTAATTGGGCCCTAAAATGGGAGTCAAAGTCGGCAAAATCGCCGATTCGTAAATATCGCTGACACATCAAAATTCGCGAGAGCATAATTTCGTCAATTTTCCACCAAATTTCGTACTTTTTGTTTTATTACCTTCACAAAAAGATTCTCTACGATTTCATAAGAAAAAATAACAAATTTTTTTTTTGAAAATTCTTGGACACTGGTGCGTGACTCCAGATTTGGGCCTTGGACCCTGAAAGGGTTAAAGAAAAGGATAGGAGCTATATTTTGCATTTCAGCAGTACTCTACAGGTGTCCCTTGCTTTATGTATTATATACAGGAGGGCTCCACTTTACAGTTGGTGTCGAAAAATTAAAAAAAAAGAAAATATGAAATGATTGACAATCTTTTCCCGATGGTAATGACACCAAAAGAACGAAATTTGATGGAAAACTTAGGGACTTACACTCTTGTGAAGTTAGCGACCTCAGTGATATTTACGAATCGGCGATTTTGCCCACTTTGAGCCCTATTTTTGGCTAATTCCATTGTTCCAGTCGACCAAACTCATAGCCATTTCTTTAGAACTCCATTTGTTCTATTGACTGATTAGGAGAAACTGCCCATTTACCGATTTCAACTACCCAATAATGTGGTCAGAAATTTGTAATTTGGCCAATTTCTTTAAAATTTAAAAAAAAATATCCCAATTTCAAAATAGGGTCCAAAAATGAACAGTGCAGACATTCCTGGCTCTAAAATAATATTTTCTTTGTTTATCAGTCATGTCTCCAGGCCCCTCTTGCTTTCTATTTTGAATTTTTATTCAAACAAAAAATAGAAGATTTACTGTTATGCAGACTACTGCAATATTGTAATAATTGTATAAATAATGTCAACCATTCATGACTGAATTTAGAATGGCTAGTTGAACATTTATTGGACAATGACATCTTTTTGTTTACTTTTGAACTCGTCAAAAATCAAAACATTTCCCCTACTTTGAGCTCATTTCAAGGTTCTTTCATAGTAAAATCAATCAAAATCCCCTCTGTTTCTATGTTTTACATTTCTATCAAATGAGCCAAGAAAACAAGAATAAACCATAAATACTATACGAGAATACAACCATAAATACTATATGAAAATACACCACAAAGTCAGTGTTTTCATCCAAAAACATGGTCGGAGTTCTTTTTTCTCGTTTTGCACTGCCTGCTGCAGGTTTTTTTTTTTTTTATATGGTGCACACTGACCACACAGACCCATTCTTTTCACATGTGGGCCCACCAGCTTTCTCCTGCTTGATTTGAAGCTGCTAGAATTTTTGAGTGTATATATATACGTCGAACACGGTGGCTCGTAAGACATATATATACAACCGAAACAGTAAAAGGGGTTTTAAAGCTCTTGCTTAACTCGTGAAAAAAATTTTAAAAAATTTGTGTATGGAAAGTGTTTTGAAAAAACCAACCATGGTTTTACTTTTAACATCACATAAAAAAATAATTTTACAGGTGTAAGATTTGATACTTAGAACATAAGAATGGAGGAGAACTGCAGAAGGCCTACTGGCCCATACAAGGCAGGTCCTTATCAAAATGACCTCTACCCAAAGCTACCCAAGAATTTACCCCATCCCCAATGACAAAAATCAAACCCAGCCCCTCCCACTCGTACACATATTTGCTCAAAGTCCTAGCCTCGATCACTCTACTGGGAAGATTGTTCCACGCATCTAAAACTCTGTTAGAAAACCAGTACTCACCCATTCCTTTCTAAATCTAAATTTATCCCAAATTAAAACCATTAAATTTTTGGTTCTTACTGGTTCAGCACCCTCAGTACTTTGTTAATTTTCTCCTTTGTTTATGCCCATCATCAATTTATCACTTCAATATCTCCCCTCATCCTACATCTCTCCAGAGTGTGGAGATTTAAGGCTTTAAGTCTATTTTCATACGGGAGATTCTTGCACAGTAAATCATTTTAGTCATGCTTCTTGTATGTTCTCTAATGAGTCTATATTCATCCTGTAGTAAGGGACCAAAACTGAGTGGCATAATCTAAAAACAGGCCTCACTAGTGATGTATAGAGCTTTTTAAAAAAAACTTTTAGACTTCTGTTACTTATACTTCTTGAGATAAATCCTGGTAATCTGTTAGCCTTGTTGGCACACTTTAGGCATTGCTGTCTTGGCTTTAGATTTCTGTTACCATGACTCCAAGTCTTGTTCACATTCTGTATGATCAAGCTCTACTTCACCTAGTTTATAGCTTCGAGGGTTATTTTCATTACGTTAAGACTTCTGAAAGAATAAAGCATTTGTTTAAATGCACATTTTGCAAAGTATTTTTGAAAAGAAGTAACAAAATATTTTCTAATTATAATTTTTTAAATTATTACATGAACCATTGTCCTAATTATAGCTGTTACTGAATTGATTGTAATGATTTTTTTGATAATGGTTAAAAGCCTTTATATAAATAGGTGTGGATCAGTGTTTTTGTTTCAGTCCAAACTTCCCTTTAGGGAAGATTCCTTTATGGCTATGTAAATGGTCTTAGAAAAAACAAGTTAATAAATGAGATACTTGTACAACTATTGGGTATCTTTATTTGGTAACATTTGCAGCCAGTGACTTTTTCAGTCCCAAAACACAGAAGAATGGTGGAAGATGAGGAAGAGTTTTAAGTAATCAGCCCCTCAGCCTGGAGTTGACATTTTCAGTCCATCAGTTTTAATAGTGAATTATTCTTGATTCGAGAATTTGGAGTTGTCTTACCCTTGGATCGGGCCTGATTAACTTCCTTTTGCCTAGTGCTATATGACGTACCAAGTTGAGGACTTCTCTGTGAAGAAATGATGTTTTTTAAAAAATGTTAGTACATGTTCGGTAATACATTATGAGTTCGAGGGGGCCCTTTAGGTTTAAAAATTTAGGATAAAATTTTCGAAATAGTAAATGAAGAGTAACATACAATGTTTTCTCCTAGATTTTTAAACTGAATACAAGGTTAGCATTCCATTTTTTTTCCCTCGGCAAACCCTTGATCCAGATGACAAGTCCAAAAACAATGTATTCCCTCTCACTGTGGTAAATAATAATTCTTATTTTAATACTGAGAATATGCTTTGAAAAGGGATTGTATCTGGGAAAATGCACATTATGAAAGTGATAACTACATTATTTTCACTTAGCACAATTTGCTGCTGCAGTGCCATATAGTCATGTGTTGGTATTTAACATTTTACTTAAAATGTATAATCCCGGGGAAGATTCAGTACATATGTAATTAACTTATTTTCCACTTTAAATTTACTCGAGTTCTTTGTTTCTTTCAGAGGAGTGATGAGCGTGCACAGTTTTGAACTGTATAAAGAAGTTTAACATTGTAAATTGTGATTTAATAATTATAAGAATTTTTTGGGATTTTTTTCCTTGCCCCTCCTTGACTTTTTATATTGTGTAAAATATGTGAGGTAGTTTTTTTTTTTTTTTGGGGGGGGGGGGGGGGGGGGTGTACATTAATAATTCCTTGTAAATAGCTTCGATGTTATTTCTAAATGTGCTTATTGTGCCTTAATGTCATTGCAGCAATGTATGACCCACATGGGTTTAGTGCTTTTTTTAATATACAGTGGTCCCTCGTTGTTCATAATTAATCCGTTCCTGGAGCCGTTACTATAAACGAAATTTACGATTTACGAATCGATTTTCCCCATAAGAAATAATGTAAATACAATTAATCCGTTCCTGACACCCAGAAGTATTAAAACAAAAAAATTTTTAACATGAAATACACATGTAGTACATAAACAATACAATGGGAAATGATGAATGAAACATTAACAGCATAACACTTGCCTTTATTGGAGATTCTTCTTAGTGTATGGGAGACTGGAGGAGGAGAGAGAGTGGATTGTTTATAGTTTGGAAGGGGAATCTCCTTCCATCAACACCTCAGGTACCATTTGCTTTTCTGGGGTTGCTTCTCTTCTCTTTGCCACTAGGACCACCTTGAGAGTCACTGGAGTCCTGTCTCACAAAATAACTGTGGAGAGAGCTCTGTTTCTGGCATCTAACACTTTCCTAAAGTGGCCCAAGACTTTGTCACTGTACATGTTGCCAACCTGGCTTGCAACAACCTTGTTAGAGTGATGTTTCTCCATAAAGCTTTCCATCTTACCCCACATAGTAAAAATCTCTCTAATTTCTGAAGAAGGCACCTTCTTCCATCTCTCTTCCTCCTCTGCAGCAAGATTCTGAGCTGCGATGTGTTGCTCTTCCTGCTGAAGCTCTTGCAGCTCCTCAGTGGTGAGCTCTTCATTGTGGTCTTCCACCAATTCTTCCACATCCTCCAAACTCACATCCAACCCCATGGAACTCCCAGTGCCACAATTGATTTTACAACAGACATAGGCTCATTAGGGTCAGTTCCAAATCCTTCAAAATCCCTCTTGTCGACACAATCTGGCCACAATTTCTCCAGGCAGAGTTCAAAGTCCTGGTAGTCACTCCCTCCAAGCCATACCTATTAAGGGTTATGCAGTGGAGGATGCTGAAGTGTGTTCTCTCCAAAATTCCCTTAGGGTCAAGTGAGTGTCTGTGGTCACAGTCAAGCACCTGTGAAACATTGCTTTTGTGTAGAGTTTTTTAAAGTTTGCAATAACCTGCTGGTCCATGGGTTGGAGGAGAGGAGTGGTATTCGGGGGCAAGAACTTTACTGTGATAAACCCAAACTCCCGAAAATTAGGTCATCCAGTTTGGAGATGAGCGGTGCATTGTCCATTACTAGCACGCACTTGAGATCCAATTTCTTTTCCAGGGAGATACTCCTTCACACTAGGGCCAAACACTTCATTGAACCACTCAACGAAAATTTCCCTTGTGACCATGCCTTACTATTAGATTTCCAAAACACACACAATTTACTCTTCATAACATTGTTTTTCCTGAACACTGGGATTTTCAGAATGGGACACTAGTAATGGCTTCACTTTGAATCCCCACTAGCATTAGCGCAGAACATTAGCATCAGCCTGTCTTTCATAGGCTTATGTCCTGGCATTGCCTTTTCCTCTTGTGTAATGAAGGTCCTCTTTGGCATTTTCTTCCAAAGAGGCCTGTTTCGTCACAATTGAACGCTTGTTCAGGTTTCAGTCCTTCAGCCTCTATGTACTCCTGGAATTCTGCACATATTTTTCAGCCGCCTTGTGGTCCGAACGGGGCAGCTTCACCATGCCTTACCACACTGTGTTTTGCCAGTACGGTTTTTAAATCTCTCAACCAACCTTTGCTGGCCTTAAATCCCTCACTTCACCACTATTTGCAGGCAATTTCTTTCCCAAAAATCTTCATGCAACTGCCTAGCCTTTTCACAAAATAAACGAAGTCATAAGAGTTCCCCTGCTAATTGTTTCTCATTTATCCACACCAATAATAACTTCTCAACCTCTTCAGTACTGGTGATCTCATTTTTGTCAGCATAGTTACTCCCTTTGCAACAACAGCACCCTTTATTTCATTTTTCTTGGCCACTATGGAACATAAGGTTGTGTAGGGTTTCTTATACATCTGGACAGTTCGGCCACACTTGTACCACTTTCATATTGTTCAATGATGGTTTTCTTAAATTCAATCGTATTTCTCACCTTCTTTACCACAGGCTTTGCACTAGGAGCTTTCTTTGCAGCCATGGTAGCTTATTTAGTACTTGCAAGCACTAAAATAAATGGAATATTATGAAATATTTCGCTGGAGCACGTGAGGGGACCTTCGCTCATTGGTAAACAATGCCAGACTGGCTGCCGCCCTGGCCCACGCCGTGCGTACGCGTCCCGGACGAGCTACGACTCACGAGTCGACCTATGAAAAGCGAATCCATGTTTATACAAAAATACCCCTATGATTGGCGAATTTTACGATTGCCGGGAGCTACGAAAAGTGGGGGACCACTGTACTAATTATTAGTATCACTGTGTTTGCTAATGTAACCTAAAGTTCCTATTAATGTATTAGTATTTATATTCAAGGGAAAGTGCTAAACCCTCCTATTAATGTAGATATGAGATCATTTTAAAACCATTGCTGCCAGATCAACACTGAGATTGAACAAATAAATGTTTTGGGAAATATCTCGAAAGGGAGTTGTGCAAACGCTGAAAAATGTAACCATAAAATAAGTGTTTGTTAAGGAATAGTGAAATAATAGTAATTTTCTGTTGCAACTGCTAAAAAGTTAGTTCACCACCTTAAATCTTGTTTTTACGCTAACGTGATTTATGTAGTTAATACAATAATAATAATAATAATATATTTGTTTGTACATGTACAAGGTATACAGTCCTAGCTGACATCAATGACATACTACTATATAGAAAGCTGCTTGTTATGCAGAGTATTTCAGGCAAATTAGGTCGATTTTGTCCCTGGATGTGACTAACACCCAGGTATCCATTTTGCCGATGGGTGAACATAGACAACCTGTTTAAGGAAGCATGCTCAATGTTTCAACCCTCACTGGGAATTGAACCCGACGCTCACCATGTGAAGCAAGAGCTTTTGCCACCAGGCCACGACCACCGTGAAGGTATCTTCAGGAAACATAGGTGTATAAAATGGAGTGTAGCTCAATTTATGGCTCGAAGGTTTGGAGGTGTTCCACTTGTGCCAGATCAACCAGGTTGTGATTGCTATGTGAGGAAGTGGTTTGCCAGTAGCCCCAGCCTAATTGTACAGACAATCAGCTAGGAAGACTAGCCTCAGGTCAGGCTGAGATGATTAATAAATTCTCAAAACCTGTCACAGGTTTACAGTAGCTGGCATAAATATGCACTTTTAGCAGACACTGCCAGACAGTTTTGAGAAGTGCCAAGGCAACTTTTGTATGCAAGACAGTGCTCCTTGCAACACTGCCAAAGACAAAACATTGGCTACATGACTGTGATATATCACTGCTTAATGACTAGCCATGCTGTATAGTCCTTGTGGCTTAGAGCTTCTTTTTGATTATAATAATAATAATGACTAGCCAGGTAACTCATTGGGCTTGATTCTGAAAGAGAACATGTGGAACCCTTCTGAGCATAAGTATTGCTGCATAGAATGTCTTCTATCTTCAAACTTGAGTGCCACTGAACAGGTGTAAGAGGGTTCTGACTTCTATCCTACATAATGCACCTCATCACTGCTTAGGAGACGAGTGCATCAGGAGGAAGGATATCCTATGAAATTCTTAGGTGAGTAGCTGTATGGCCCTTGTGGCTTAGCGCTTCTTTTTGATTATAATAATAATAATAATCTTAGGTGAGTAGCCCATCACATTCTCATGTGTGATTATTTTGTGCGTGCATATTTATGACAGCTACTGTGTGTAAGAATTTATTTCCCCTGTTCAGTGTAGCTTCCATTGGTGGTGTCACTCCATCTGATGGAAACTGGATTGTCTGTGCTGGGCGATCCTCTGGTGAGACATCTTGTGGGATATTTGTTAGCAGAAATACTGGTAGAGGTTACCAGCAGATTGAGGAGTGGTGGTATATGACTTAACATTTTGTATGCTATCCTTCTTAACTGAAAAACGATTGTGCATTGCTTTTATCTAAAGAGGGTTTTCTAAACGTTGAGCCAAGGAATTGGACTTGTCCTCACCTTCCTTGGATTCAACCTGACTGCTTCCATTTCACAAAAACTGTACGACCCCTACATGGTGAGCCCTTCCCTTATAATAATAAAAATGTCTTGTTCAGTCGATTCTGGAGTTGACATTCTGGTGATGAGCACCAGGTAGGGTAAGAGGTGGTTTCCAGGAAGCAACACTACCTGTCAGCATAAATGACGGTGGTTCAAGGTGGGTATGTGAGTAATGAGAAATTGGTTAATTTCCCTGGATCCTAAGTGACTGGCACACACTATCTACCCTTGCATAACCATAAACCCTTTGAACCTGCAATCATTTTTGGGCTGCCACTTGCTGCCTTAACAAGTACTGACAACCTATCTACTGCCCTCCTCCACCCCTCTGCAGAAGTGCCTTAATGCTGGACTCTTGATCCAAGGAGGTAAACCTGTACTCTCCTTCCTTGGATTGAACCTGAATGCCACACCTGTGACCCTACTTTTCCCTGGTTACATTTGACCACGGAACTTAGAGCTTCTTTTTGATTACAATAATGATCACGGAACTAGCTTCACCCACCATGCAGTGACGATTCACATTTTCCCATATGCTAAAGAGCAGTGACTTGGTCATCTGCCAAGAGAATGGCTGTATAATCCTCCGGGTTTAGCGCTTCCCCCTTGATTATAATAATAATAATAATAATAATGCCAAGAGAATGAAGCAATGATACTGGCAATGCTGTACCATCAAGCTATGTACTAAGAAAAACCTCTTGCTAACAAATAAAGACGAACATGGATGCCGTCCTTCCTTTATCACAAATGACTAAAAACCTTCAGTGCTATATGGCCCTTGCGGGTTTAGTGCTTAGTTTTGATTGTAATTTATTATAATAAAGTTTTAAACCTACTAGTAACTAGGGACATACAGCTTTGGTTGTAATAACTAATCCCAAAGTATGCCTGACAACAGCTTGCATAAGAACACTTGATCCATACCTCTGAAGTTCCTTGACGCTGGTGAGGTTCTAACCCCTCAAGGGAGGTTACTTGACGCTTTTGAGGGGCTCTTGATGTAGGGAATTGGATCTGTGTTCCGGTTCCCTGAATTGAGCCTGAATGCCTCCCATCCCCCCCACATGCGTTGTATAATCCTACGGGTTTAGCGCTTCCCCATGATTATATTCATATACTTCATTCGGACATGATACATAGTTGTACAATGAATTATAGTAGTTGGGTGAACATACCAAAAGCCCCTTGTATGCAGAACATTATGGGCAGGCTTAAAATTAACTTAAAATTAACAAGCAATGAAAGGTTCAGTGTTAAAAATTACAGAAAACAATTTACAATATGAAGTACAATAGAGTATTTGAAACAATGAAATTTGAACATATCGATTCTGAAGCATTATAGTTGTACAAATTTGTCACATTACAATGTATAACAAAAGATGATCAATTTGCTATATGTTGTATTGAATTTTTAAGATTTAAGTAATTGGGAGAATTATTGGTAATGTTAATATTAAGTGTTGATTATTTAGTCCTGGGCGAGTAAGTGGTTTTTTAGAAGAGTCTTAAATTGATTTTCAGGCCTGCTTACTTTAGTATGTTCTGGTAATGAATTCCAGATTTTGGGGCCCTTTATGTGCATAGAGTTTTTACAGTGTGATATGGACACGGGATACATCAAAAAGAGATCTGTGTCTTGTGTTATGGTCGTGTGTCCTGTGAAGGTTCTTTGGTGAGAAGTTTGAGTGGAGGGTTTGTTTGCATGTATTGATCTATGTATGTAGTAGGCACATGAATAAGTATGGATGTTCTTTATGGTGAGCAAATTTAGACTTTTGAAGAGGTAGAGTATGCTGCCTGAGTGGGAATTTGTTATTCTGACTGCGGCCTTTTGCTGGGTCATTAGTGGCCTTAGGTGATTTGATGTTGACCCTCATGCACAAATTCCATATAATAAGGGTTTAGCGCTTCTCCATGATTATAATAATAATACGGGTTTAGCGCTCCCCCCATGATTATATAATGGTGAGATTCTTGATTCCAGGTATTGTACTGGCCCTTCCTTTCCTGGGATCAACCTGAATGCCGCCTGTTCACTAGGTGCTGTGACCCCTATGGGTTTAGCACACTTGAATGAATGTGATCGTGACCCAAAACGTGGGATGCATATTGTCATTGTAAATGATGCTGACCAAACAAAGTAATGCATCTCCCCACCATTAATTGGACTTAGTGACTTTCCACGACCATTCCACCATTAGTTCTCTTCAAGGGAAGTTCCCTGATGTTGGTGAGGGGCTCTTAATGTAGGGAATTGGATCTGTGCTCCAGTTCCCCGAACTGAGCCTGAATACCTTCCATCCAGGGTCCAGGTGTCAGGCCGGTGTTGTGGTGTCATCCATCTACAGTAATTAAATGGTAAGTGGTAATACGAATTTCTTTTGTGTACCCAGCAAACCTAATCATATACAGTCCACAATTTTAATTTACCAGATTAGCTGGTTTTAATTATTATTATTATTATTATTATTATTATTATTATTATTATTATTATTATTATTATCACACTGGCCGATTCCCACCAAGGCAGGGTGGCCCGAAAAAGAAAAACTTTCACCATCATTCACTCCATCACTGTCTTGCCAGAAAGGTGCTTTACACTACAGTTTTTAAACTGCAACATTAACACCCCTCCTTCAGAGTGCAGGCACTGTACTTCCCATCTACAGGACTCAAGTCCGTCCTGCCGGTTTCCCTGAACCCCTTCATAAATGTTACTTTGCTCACACTCCAACAGCACGTCAAGTATTAAAAACCATTTGTCTCCATTCACTCCTATCAAACACGCTCACGCATGCCTGCTGGAAGTCGAAGCCCCTCGCACACAAAACCTCCTTTACCTCCCCTCCAACCTTTCCTAGGCGACCCCTACCCGCCTTCCTTCCACTACAGACTGATACACTCTTGAAGTTATTCTGTTTCGCTCCATTCTCTCCACATGTCCGAACCACCTCAACAACCCTTCTCAGCCTCTGGACAACAGTTTTGGTAATCCTGCACCTCCTCCTAACTTCCAAACTACGAATTCTCTGCATTATATTCACATCACACATTGCTCTCAGACATGACATCTCCACTGCCTCCAGCCTTCTCCTCGCTGCAACATTCATCACCCATGCTTCACACCCATATAAGAGCGTTGGTAAAGCTATACTCTCATACATTCCCCTCTTTGCCTCCAAGGACAAAGTTCTTTGTCTCCCAAGACTCCTAAGTGCACCACTCACCCTTTTCCCTCATCAATTCTATGATTCACCTCATCTTTCATAGACCCATCCGCTGACACGTCCACTCCCAAATATCTGAATACATTCACCTCCTCCATACTCTCTCCCTCCAATCTGATATCCAAACTTTCATCGCCTAATCTTTTTGTTATCCTCATAACCTTACTCTTTCCTGTATTCACTTTCAATTTTCTTCTTTTGCACACCCTACCAAATTCATCCACCAATCTCTGCAACTTCTCTTCAGAATCTCCCAAGAGCACAGTGTCATCAGCAAAGAGCAACTGTGACAACTCCCACTTTATGTGTGATTCTTTATCTTTTAACTCCACGCCTCTTCCCAAGACCCTCGCATTTACTTCTCTTACAACCCCATCTATAAATATATTAAACAACCACGGTGACATCACACATCCTTGTCTAAGGCCTACTTTTACTGGGAAATAATTTCCCTCTTTCCTACATACTCTAACTTGAGCCTCACTATCCCCGTAAAAACTCTTCACTGCTTTCAGTAACCTACCTCCTACACCATACACCTGCAACATCTGGCACATTGCCCCCCTATCCACCCTGTCATACGCCTTTTCCAAATCCATAAATGCCACAAAGACCTCTTTAGCCTTATCTAAATACTGTTCACTTATATGTTTCACTGTAAACACCTGGTCCACACACCCCCTACCTTTCCTAAAGCCTCCTTGTTCATCTGCTATCCTATTCTCCGTCTTACTCTTAATTCTTTCAATAATAACTCTACCATACACTTTGCCAGGTATACTCAACAGACTTATCCCCCTATAATTTTTGCACTCTCTTTTATCCCCTTTGCCTTTATACAAAGGAACTATGCATGCTCTCTGCCAATCCCTAGGTACCTTAACCCTCTTCCATACATTTATTAAATAATTGCACCAACCACTCCAAAACTATATCCCCACCTGCTTTTAACATTTCTATCTTTATCCCATCAATCCCGGCTGCCTTACCCCCTTTCATTTTACCTACTGCCTCACGAACTTCCCCCACACTCACAACTGGCTCTTCCTCACTCCTACAAGATGTTGTTCCTCCTTGCCCTATACACGAAATCACAGCTTCCCTATCTTTACCAACATTTAACAATTCCTCAAAATATTCCCTCCATCTTCCCAATACCTCTAACTCTCCATTTAATAACTCTCCTCTCCTATTTTTAACTGACAAATCCATTTGTTCTCTAGGCTTTCTTAACTTGTTAATCTCATCCAAAACTTTTTCTTATTTCAACAAAATTTGTTGATAACATCTCACCCACTCTCTCATTTGCTCTCTTTTTACATTGCTTCACCACTCTCTTAACCTCTCTCTTTTTCTCCATATACTCTTCCCTCCTTTCATCACTTCTACTTTGTAAAAACTTCTCATATGCTAACTTTTTCTCCCTTACTACTCTCTTCACATCATCATTCCACCAATCGCTCCTCTTCCCTCCCACACCCCCTTTCCTGTAACCACAAAAATTCTGCTGAACACTCTAACACTACATTTTTAAACCTACCCCATACCTCTTCGACCCCATTGCCTATGCTCTCATTAGCCCATCTATCCTCCAATTGCTGTTTATATCTTACCCTAACTGCCTCCTCTTTTAGTTTATAAACCTTCACCTCTCTCTTCCCTGATGCTTCTATTCTCCTTGTATCCCATCTACCTTTTACTCTCAGTGTAGCTACAACTAGAAAGTGTTCTGATATATCTGTGGCCCCTCTATAAACATGTACATCCTGAAGTCTACTCAACAGTCTTTTATCTACCAATACATAATCCAACAAACTACTGTCATTTCGCCCTACATCATATATTGTATACTTATTTATCCTCTTTTTCTTAAAATATGTATTACCTATAACTAAACCCCTTTCTATACAAAGTTCAATCAAAGGGCTCCCATTATCATTTACACCTGGCACCCCAAACTTACCTACCACACCCTCTCTAAAAGTTTCTCCTACTTTGGCATTCAGATCCCCTACCACAATTACTCTCTCACTTGGTTCAAAGGCTCCTATACATTCACTTTACATCTCCCAAAATCTCTCTCTCTCCTCTGCATTCCTCTCTTCTCCATGTGCATACACGCTTATTATGACCCACTTCTCGCATCCAACCTTTACTTTAATCCACATAATTCTTGAATTTACACATTCATATTCTCTTTTCTCCTTCCATAACTGATCATTCAACATTACTGCTACCCCTTCCTTTGCTCTAACTCTCTCAGATACTCCAGATTTAATCCCATTGATTTCCCCCAACCGAAACTCCCCTACCCCCTTCAGCTTTGTTTCGCTTAGGGCCAGGACATCCAACTTCTTTTCATTCATAACATCAGCAATCATCTGTTTCTTGTCATCCGCACTACATCCACGCACATTTAAGCATCCCAGTTTTATAAAGTTTTTCTTCTTCTCTTTTTAGTAAATGTCTACAGGAGAAGGGGTTACTAGCCCATTGCTCCCGGCATTTTAGTCGCCTCATACGACACGCATGGCTTACGGAGAAAAGATTCTTTTCCACTTCCCCATGGACAATAGAAGAAATAAAGAGGAACAAGAGCTATTTAGAAAAAGGAGAAAAACCTAGATGTATGTATATATATATGCATGTGCGTGTCTGTGAAGTGTGACCAAAGTGTAAGTAGGAGTAGCAAGATATCCCTGTTATCTAGCGTGTTTATGAGACAGAAAAAGAAACCAGCAATCCTACCATCATGCAAAACAGTTACAGGTTTCTGTTTCACAGTCATCTTTCAGGACGGTAGTACTTCCCTGGGTGGTTGCTGTCTACCAACCTACTACCTAGGTTTAATATTGTAATTAATAATTTAATGTAAAGCCTAGCTTTTTGTGAGTGGTAGGAAGTGGACATCGAGGGAGGTGCAGTCCTGCGACCTACTGTGACTTAAGTCCCACTCCCCTCGAAGGAGGTTCCTTGATGCTGGTGAGGGGCTCTTGGTCTAGGGAATCGAATCTGTGCTCCAGTTTCCTGAATTGAGCCTGAATACCTTCCATTCCTCCCCGTACAGGCGCTGTATAAGCCCTACGGGTTTAGAGCTCCCCATGATTATCATAATAATTAAGTCTACCAAAAATATATAAAACATGGGAGCAAGAGATAGTGCATAAAAAATGCAGAATGTCCATACCACAACAGACAACTCGAAACTATCTAGTCACCCACATGGTGCTAAGCCAGACCCATCCCCCAGTCATAGCACTAATACCCACAGTGCTAGTGCTGGTCCAGGCTCCCCCAGTCAAAGCACTAATACCCACAGTGGTGCTGGCCCAGGCCCAGCCCCCAGCCTTACTGCCAGCCGAGACTCTCCTAGGGACACTACCAAAACCACCACAAAAACAGTAAATATACAACCATCTAAAACCGTAAATATACAACCATCTAAAACCGTAAATATACAACCATCTAAAACCGTAAATATACAACCATCTAAAACCGTAAATATACAACCATCTAAAACCGTAAATATACAACCATCTAAAACCGTAAATATACAACCATCTAAAACCGTAAATATACAACCATCTAAAACCGTAAATATACAACCATCTAAAACCGTAAATATACAACCATCTAAAACCGTAAATATACAACCATCTAAACCCGTAAATATACAACCATCTAAAACCGTAAATATACAACCATCTAAAACCGTAAATATACAACCATCTAAAACCGTAAATATACAACCATCATTGCACAAGACCTTGGCCCACAGTACAGATGTTGGAGAGGAGTCTCCTCCGTCTTCCTCTACTGGGGAAAGTAGATGGAATCCAGGACGGGGTGGCCCTGGCTTGGATACTGAGGATTATAGTGCAGTCCCAGAACCTGCAGAAATTGACAACACACCTCCCAACAATTCTCAACCAAAGGTGAATTTGTGCAAATATTATGCTTGGGGCATCTGTAAGCATGGAATAACAGGGAAAAAAATGGGACATGCAACTTTGAGCATCCCAAAAAATGTAGCGACCTCCTGTCTAAAGGAGTGTGTCGTTCTTCTTCCTGTACTTTCTTTCACCCAAAAATGTGCCACTCCTCTGTCCTCCAGAACAGTGTTTACAACATCGACTGCCCTGCATACCATCTAAAAGGGACCAGGAGGCACAGACCCCACAGACAAACAATAGTAGCTACGACAAACCCAACTCCAGGTGATTTTTTAGTGGCAGAAACGGAAAAAAGAAAATGAAGGAAATAACAAAAATAGTCCTCACCTCGGAGCCTTGTTGAGGGAGCGCACCCAGGGCCACCCAGGGCCCTCCAAATTACAACTACTGATGCCAATAAAAAAACCCCCCGCAACAAACCGAATACAACCTTTTTCATATTGCTAAATACGGGCCCTTTAAGCCATCCACCAACAAAAAATACCTTTTATCAGTGGATTTCTAGAGGAGTCTAATAAAAATTTTGCAGCCTTCACAGAGACTCACAAAAAAGATCATTTGAATGAAATAGGGAAAAGTGATTAAAACCCTTTTCTAGATGCGACAGAAAAAACAGGAAACAGGGGGGTTTGGGCCCCTGATGTCAAAAAAGTCCCTTATTGCACGGATTGCTAAACCCCCAAAAAAATGGGGTAGTTGAATTTCAAACAATAAAGATCGAAAACCAAAACCAAAGTCATTGGGGTTTATACAAGCCCCCAATGAACCTCAAAAACAGTTCAAGGGAACACTACTGAAAATTGATTATTTTTTAAAAATTTCCAGCCCCTCCCAAACATCTTACGCTTGGTGATTTCAACCTAAGGCATAAAAAAGGAAGAAGTAGCAAATAATGTTATAGCTGAAACAACCCCGGGGGTAGCCAGATAAAAGGTCAAAAACCACAGAGTCAAGTTCTGAAAAAACCACCTTAACCGCAGATAGTGGAGAACAAGACTAGAAAACACACACCTTATTTTCACAAAAAGAAGACCTGATAAAACTAAGAATATCAAAAAAAACTTTTCCCGATCACAAACCAAATCGAAGTCAGACGTAATGCATAGGGGTCCTGACAGCGAATGCAGACCTTTGAAGGTGTCTTCACAAAATACAACTTAAACAACAAGAACATCAACTGGGACCAGGAAAAACCATGTCCAAAAACGAAACTGTTGGGAAAAGGTCTTAAATGACATGGATCCAAACCAGTGCCTTGAAAGGATCAACTTCTGGCCCCGAAGAATGTTCTAGACAATTCCCCTAAGAAAGAAGAAGAGCAGGATAAACGGGGAAGAAAGACGCCCCCCCTTAAGAAACGATGAAGAGTCACTGAGATCCCGGAGTGCTAGAATATCTGAACACAAAAGGAAAGGCGCTGCCCAGGGGGGGAAAACTATCGAATTTTAATTTAAATGACTTTTTACGGAAACCAGGGAGGCAGGGGACTTAAGCTATTGTGAAATTGAAAGAAATTAAAAATATTTCTTTTCATATGCCAAAAAAAAAGGGCAAATCCACATTTGTATCGGGCCCTCACTCGACGGATGGGATTTACACAGATGACAACAAGGAATGAGTGAAATATTGAAACCCCAGACACTCTTTTTTTTAGTAAACCCCTAATTTTTTCATAAATAGCCCAAAACTCCATAAATTATCCCAAATTTTCCCGACTTTCCCTAACCCCGATAGATTTCAAAAAAGCCATTGACAAAACCCATGCACCACCCGGGCCCAGACTCGTGAACTTTTTTCTTAAAACGCAAAAACCCCTCTCGCGGCCCTAATACACTAGGGGAGGGGACTTGGACGGGGTGAAATTCCACAGTCATTTAAAAACAACGGATATACCCCACCCAAAAAGGTGGCAGAAAAAGGTTAGAAGACTATAGCCCAATAGCTCTGACGTCCCACATCAAAAAAACTTTGAAAGAGTGAAAAAGCAGGATTGCAAATCACTGAATTCCCTGTATGATACTGCTCCGGGGGGAGCACAAACAGGATAAACTCCCCCACCTCTCGGGCCCTTAACAACAACAACAGTTTGGTGGTCAGGGGCGCCAACCCAATGGTGTGTGATTCTTTCTTTTTTTCAATTATTAGTGAGCAGATTACAGGTGATTTTTAAATATGGGGCCTGTAGTTATAACTTTTCTCTTGACTAGCAAGTCACACCTCCTGTGAACGTTATTAGATGTAAGTCATTATATTTGTTGTTGCAGAAGTACTAAAAGTTTTCTAGTTAATAAACCTAAAAAAAGGCCTGTGTTTCTATCACAACAATTTATTGAAATAGAATCCTGGCTACCTGGGGTGATCCTGCGCTAGACTGTCACAACGGGCGTTTACTGAAACCGAGAGGCTAATTAACCCACTTTCAAGGGCCTGCCAAAAGGGAAGCACTGGAAAAGATTTTCCTTCTTGGGCCCTTCCAAAAAAAGATCTAATAAACTAAGTCGCTTATAAATTTGTGTCCCCTAAGAAAAATTTGGGGCTATTTCTGAGGTATACCTATAAAGATGCTATCAAAACCCCCTCAAGTCTCAGTAATTAAACCTAAAAAATAAAATCTTTGCACGCTACCCCTTTGCAACTCGCCCCCAGCAACTGAAAACCCTTTAAGGGGAATTCCTTAAAGCACTAAAAATTTTTGGGTAAGGACTGCACTTCCAAAGCAGTGACAGCTGCTCATTTGTGAAGAGTCCATCAGGGATGTTTTACAGGGGCCGCAATCCCCAAATTTTAAAAAGGGCACCGTTTATTGGAGAATAAAACTCTCATTTAGCCACTGTTTTTGACCAGGAAGAGCTCTAGTTCACCCTGAAGACTTCTGAATATACAGTCCCACCCCCCTTCTCGAGTTGTAAGTGCTGAAATTTCCCTGACCAAGACTTTTGCAATGAAGTTACTGGGGGAACCTGCCCCCATGACACAGCACGGGTACGGTGTGTTTCTTTTGGGGGGTTTTAAAGACATCCCGTCTAAAGTGTCCTGCTCGTGAAGCAATGTGCCATAAATCCACAAAAAAGGGTCACTTTGAAAGTAGTCTTAATCACAACAAGAGCTATCCCTCCACACTTTCCCAGTGATCAGGAAACTCAGCAACAGTGACTTCTCAGCTACTCCAAATTCACTGTAAAAGGCGTTGGAAAGTATTCATAAAGGGAACAGAAGTGATGGTCTTATGATGGGGCCCGCTCAGAGAGTTTCATCCCCCTTGCTTAGTTAAACGCCACCCCTTGATGACATCATCACAGGTACGGTTCCAGGTATAAACATCTTCTCTATTCAGACCTTGGGGTTTTGTAAGGTAAACTCAGATTAAGGGAAAAGGATTACAAGAGTCATTTCTATTCTGCCAAAACTTGCTCTGATTTACCCTTTGGTCGGGGACTTTCAAAGCGTGAATGTCCCCTTAAAAATGGAGATGAACTCCCTCTTGGGGTTTTCTGTGGCTTAGCACTTTAAGGTAGCCCCACCAAAGGTTTGCAAATCTTACCGGGGATTGCCACCCTATATCAGCTAAGTCACGCCGCTATTCTTATGGGGGGTTTTGGATTTCTTTGAGAAAAACTAAAGGGCGCTGAAGGAGGGTATTATAGAACCGAGTAATTCCCCCTTGGCGTGAAGTTGTTGTTTTAAGGATTATAGGAAACGGGACTGGCTTCGATTACTCGAGACAATCAACAATTTAAAGCTTAATGGTACCCTTACTCGAATTGTGATACAGGAACAAAATTGCTCATACATGGTTTAGCACAATTGATCTACGAGTACCTACATCAAGTCCCTATAAGAATAAGATAAACCATACACAGGTTTCAGGTAGTGTGGCCTGTATCATTTTACCAGAGCCCTTTTGGAGTCACCAATGGGGTACCTGTTTCCAACGAATTATGGATTCATCATTCAGGAAGAGCAACTCAGGGGAACTTATGCGTATTTAGATAAGTTCCATTTGGGGCAAGACCCAGGGAACATATGCAACCTTGATAAGTTTTTGGAACCCGCCAAGAAGAAAAATACAGTTAAAATGGGGAAAAGTGCGCTTTTCAACTAAAAAGGGTAGCATCCTTGGTTATGAGTGGAAGGGGTTTAATATTCCCAAACCCTGAACGCTCGACCTCTACGGAAATTCCCCAAAGCCTCAAGACAAAAAGCCCCTCCAAGAACCTTGGTCTCTTTGGTTATTACTCAAAAATGGATCTAAACTATTCAAGTAAAGTCCGCCCATTTTGCTACCACATTTCCGTGACAAAGGGCAGAAGCTCTTTTTCCTTTTCTCTCAAACAGGGGATTGAAAACTCAGTAGTTAAGCCATTGATGAGTCCCTACCATTCGAAATGGAAACGGATGCATTGACATGCCATTGCTGCAGTCTTATTCAGCGGCGACCGTAGCCTTTTCGAGAATTTTTTAAGGATCAAGAAGTGTTATGCTGTGTAGAAAAAAAGCCCAGGCCCTAATAGAAAGCTTTGCCATGGGGGCATTATTTAACTGGTAGACATTTCACCATAAGGACTGACCAAAGGGCCCTGGTGTATATGTTTGACAAGAACACAAAAGTAGATAAAAAAAGACAAGAATTTTGGCTGGAGAAAAGGAACTATCGTGTTAACTTTGTTTTCTTCCGACTGGTCAAGAGAGCATCTCACCTGATGCATTCTCTAGGTCCCACGTGGAGCGCATTTTTGATTTTCAAACCTCTCAGGCTCCACAAGGCTTTGTGTCCCCCGGATTCACGCCGTACCATTTTTTTCAAATCAAAAAACATGCCCACCTGAAGAGGCGACAAGGACAAGCATGCAGATATGTGCAGGTGAAGCCAACTTTCTCCCAAAAGACTCATCCAAAAAAAAAAATCCACCCACCTTTCGGAGACTGAATATAATTTCAAAGGACCCCTACCAAGATAAACAAATAGATATTTCCTTAACATGTAATGAATACAAGGGTTTCCCCTTTTTGTCCCCCTTTCAAAAATGACTGCTTTAAAAGATTAGTTGTCTTTCCAGTTTTTCTCATTTTTTTTGCCGCTTATATCCATTCAGAAGGGGATCCTCGTTCATGAGTAACGAACTTCAGGAGTTTGGGCTAGCAAAGTATTCCTGCAGCAGAACAACACACAACCCCCAAGGGGAAAGGGGCAAGTGGGTGGTTCAATGGTTAATGGAAAGGGAGTTACAATGACATTGAAGTCGCGCAATCTACCCGTTTAAAAAATGGGAAAATGTCCCACCCGATGCCTTCACCTTTTTTGATCATTGCTGTGCACACTACAATGCAACCCCCCCCCTGAAAGGACATTCAACTATTCACGTCGTTCCCTCGGGACCCCGTGCCCCCCTTGGTTATGTCTCCCGGACCCGTTTCTCCTGAAAAGGGCACCGAGGATAAAAGCGGTCCTTTAGTGGAAGAGGTAGAGCTCCTCAAGCTAACTACTTACGCCCATATTCGCTACCAAATGGTGAAGGACTCAGTTTCCCCATAAGCATTTAGCCCCCGTTGAAACCCCCCCTAGGTGGAATCTAAAATACACCAATAGATGTGAAAAATGCTTCGTTTTTCTCTGGAAAGCCCCTTTAACTATTCCTACAGAAAAGAGGATTCGCTCCGCATTAGTCAAACCCCCCTGGAAAAATTGAACCTGGTGAAGGGCTCAAGGCTACAAGGCGGGACTGTATGTCGCCCCCCAACGTTTGGGAGATTACTGTCTCGATATTTTAGAAGGGGGGGATTGTAGTGATATGCCCTTTTTGGGAGCAGCAACGGATAAACTGCACCCCCTCTCGGGGCCCTTAAAAACAAAACAGTTTTTTGTGTGTCATGGGCGCCAACAAATGGTGTGTGATTCCTTCTTTAATCAAAATATTATGATGCAGATTACATTGGGGGTTTTAAAAAGTGGCCTTAGTTAAACTTTTTTTCCCTTGACATATGCAAGACATCACCATCCCCCGTAGAACCTTATTGATGACTATCTTATATTTTTTTGTTGCAGAATACATGAAGTTCATGTTCAATAAGCCCCGAGAAAGGCCCGTGTTTTTATCACAACATTCCCAAAATCTACACAACCGGGCAACATGGGTTCAGGGAGTCCTCCTGCCTCTCACAACTCTGGATCACTTACTGGCCTTGGGTGCCTGGAAAAAATAAAGGGAGATTAATATACACAAATTTTCAAAAACATTTGACAAAAGTGATCATGCGTAATAGCCCAAAAATACGGCTAAAGGAATAACTGGGAAAGTGGGAGATGGATCTTCAACTTTCCAAAAAAATCCACACAAAGAGTAGTGGTCAACAGAGTTAAAAACGGAGGCTGCCATAGGAAAGCTCTGTTTCTACAAGGGCCCGTACTCGCCCCCATCTTTTTCCTTATCCTCAATCAGACATAGACGAGATTACACCACGCACCATATCATCCTTTTGGGGTGATACAGGGTTTGCGAGGCGTCATCTGCTGAGGACGCGTTAACCTCCAAAAAATTTTAACAAAGTTTTCCAGTGGGGGAACGGTAAACAATATGAAATTAAAGAGGAAAATTCCAACTACTCCGTTTATGGAAAACTGGAGAAATAAAACTAGAACAGAGTATACTACTGACTCCGGCCATACATAGAGCGGAAAAAAATGTAAGGGGCCGGGGTAGTAATGTTGAGATCTCCTTTTAAAGGGTCCCCAACAGTGCCAAAGATCGCACTGCAAAAAAGTAGGGGTGGATAAGAGAACTTTCAAACGAGAGATGCCAAGCCATTGAGATCCTTTTCAAACCTTTTTCTCCAGGCTGGAATATGCTCTCATTAAAAATCTCCCTTCAAAGCAATGAAATTGCGATCTAGAGGGGTGTACGGATCCTTTTCTGCAGTATAATTCTGTCAAGCACCTTAACTACTGGGAACGCTTGGGAAACCTTGACTTGTCTCGTTGGAACGCAGGAGGGGAAAAGTATATCATAATCACCTTGGAAAAACTTTGGAAGGAATGGGCCCAAATCTGCACACAGAAATACTCCCTACGAAAATTAAAAAGACTGGGGGGCGATGCAAAAAGCCCCCCAAAAAAAAGTAGGGCCCATTGTACATAAGGGAAAACACCATAAGTGCCCGGGGCCCAAAACTGTTCAACAGCCTCCCACAAGATTAGGGGAATTACCAATAAACCCCTGGCTGCCTTCAAGGAGAGCTGGACAATACCTAAAGTCAGTGCCGGGTCAGCCCGGGGTTGGGGTACGTTGGATGGTGCGGCCACAGTAACAGCCTAGTTATAAACCCGATCCATCGGGAGGCGGTCATGGACCGGGGGCCCCGGGGGGTTGATCCCCGGGTAACCTCCAGGGATCTCACCCCAAAAATTTCTTGCACTAATAAATTTTCCTTGTAAAAATTCATGCAGGTAATTTCCTCACACAATAATAAAAAAATTCACACCTGGGGAAGGGGGGAAAATTAGGTGGGGTTTTTTTTCACTTTTTTCACCTTACCTGGCAAGTAAGTAGGTACCTGGGTTTAGTCGACTGGTGTGGGTCGCATCCCCGGGGGGCAAAATAAATAAGTTTTGTTCGGATTTTTAACCCCGGGGGGTTAGCCACCCAGGTAACCCCAAAAAATCAGGCGCCCCCGAGGATGTCTACTTTTTCCATTGGGGTCTTAATTTTTTCCCCCCAAAGGCCCCCCAGTCGACCCCCCGGGCCCGGGCGGCCCCGGGGGGGGGGGGCCCCCCCGGGCCCCCCCCCCCCCCCCCCCCCCAAAAGAGGGGGGGGAACCCTTTTAAAAATTTGAAAAAAATTTTGTCTCTTATGTGTGTTTATCTACATGACTTCGACTACAATCCTGCACGAACATCAGCATCGTTATTATTATTATTATAATCAAGGGGAAGCGCTAAACCCGGAGGATTATACAGCACCTGGGGGGATGTGGAAGGCATTCAGGCTTAATTTGGGGAACTGGAGCACAGATCCAATTCCCTAAACCAAGAGCCCCTGACCAACATCAAGGAACCTTCCTTGAGGGGTACATCAGCATCAGCTTCTCATCCTTCATACTGTACTGTTAAATGTGTCACCTACACCTGCAGCAGACATTCTCCTCACAACACAAGTACTACCACAAAATGGTTATCATCATAACCATAATAATTAAAGAGGTGGACCGGTAAGCCAGTGGAAGGCCTCGGTCAGATGACCAAAAGCTCCAGTGGCAGGTTTTCATATGACTAAGACCCGCGTCAAGAAACACTTGCCCGGTGGCTAAAGCTCCCGCTTCACACACGGAGGGCCCGGGTTCGATTCCCGGCGGGTGGAAACATTTCAACACGTTTCCTTACACCTGTTGTCCTGTTCACCTAGCAGCAAACAGGTACCTGAGTATTAGTCGACTGGTGTGGGTCGCATCCTGGGGGATAAGATTGAGGACCCCAATGGAAATAAGTTACAGTCCTCGATGACGCACTGACTTTCTTGGGTTATCCTGGGTGGCTAACCCTCCAGGGTTAAAACTCCGAACGAACTCTTATCTTATCTTACCTGACAACTCTCTCCAGGACTTTTTCCAGGACTGACAAACCTTACCTAACCAAACTCCAACACAAATTCCTTATCTCTGCTATGCCTTTACCACTTCACGTCGACTTTACCAATGATTCTAATCCATACCTACCCTTTGCTTACCTCTGTTACTGCATTAGTGATGTGTTATCTAGCAGTGTTGTGTTGGCTAGCAGTGGTGTATTGTCTATCAGTGTTGTTTGGTGGCAGTGAGTGAACAACATAAGCTAGCGGCCAGCAATAACAGCCTGGTTGATTAGACCCTGATCCACCATGAGGCCTGGTCTCAGACCGGACCGTGGGGGCGTTGACCCCCCAAAACCCTCTCCAGGTAAACTCCAGCCGCTGGGTGAGAGGCCACCTGACTGGTAGTGCTGCTTCTCACACGGTGTAGGGAAGCAGTAGGAAGCCACGTCTGGTGTTGTACACACGGCGTGGCTTAACTCTGGCTCTGGAGCAGTGATGAGTGCCACCATGTGTGTGTTGCTGGCACTGTGGGTCCACGGTTCCCTGGGAACCGCCAGCAGTGCCACCCCATACCCAGGTACTACCCCACCTCCTCAGGTTACCGTGGCAGTGAAGGTCTTGAGGCAGAATACCACAGCGGAGACCAGTAATAAGAGTTCTTCATTGGGCACTGTGCCCCACGAGGGGCATACAACCCAGGGTACCACAGAAGTGGCACAGCGGGAGAGCACTCCCTCCATCACCGTCCCACGAACTACCTCCACCTCCCCGCCTCTGCCCATTGTCACCATCACCAGTCGCTTGTTGTATGATGGACGGCAGGAGGTGGGCGAGGAGGATATGGGCACCAGCAGGTCCCTGGCTCACGACCCAGTGCCCAAGAACCTGCAGTTCGAGGCAGTGCCCGAGGGCGAACCCTACACCACGGACACCACCCACACCACGCCCACACTCCTAGCATGGGCGGGCGCCCTCATTACTTCACTCCAGCCAACCCACTTTCCCTTTGGTAAGTAAGACTTATCAAGGTTTCTTGGTCTAGAGAACTGAAGCCACAAATCCCCTTCCTTGAATCAAACTTGATTACCACCCATTCCCCAAGTGCTGATGATCCTTATGGATTTAGCGCTTCTTCGTGAATGAAATAATTCTCATTATTAGTAGGTAAAGGCGTTCCTTAATGTCAATAACGTGGGAAATAATAATAATAATAATAATAATAATAATAATAATAATAATAATAATAATAATAATAATATCTATATTTCTAGAAGTACATATACAAGGTATATATACAGTCCTAGCTGACATCAATGACATACTACTGTACAAAAAGCCGCTTGTTATGCTGAGCATTTCGGTCAAATTAGGCCAATTTTGTCCCAGGATGCGACCCACACCAGTTGACTAACACCCAGGTACTCATTTTACTGATGGGTGAACAGGGACAGCAGGTCTTATGGAAACACGACCTGTTTTCCAGCCGTACTGGGGATCGACCCCCCGGACCTGTGTGAGCTGAGTGCTCTAGCAATCGAGCTACGGGAGCTCAGAAGCTAGTCTGTCTTGTGGTCAGTGGACGGAGAATCAACCTCGTGTATGTTAATTTGAAGTATTTTGGGGGGGACTGAATTTTGACTCTGCTAATTTTCCAAATTTACAGATTTTTTTTTTACCAAATGGGACTCTTAAAAAAATAATTAAATAATTTTTTCCTTAAGAGAACTGTAGTGAATTTTAAATATAACTGGAATATAAAAACTGAGAAATATTGAAAACTAACGTTTTATATCGATTTTAGTTTTCCACGAGTTTAGTGAAGCATCAAACACCAGACAGATTCGTAATGCTTGAATATATTTCCCGATAGCGTTTTATTTCCTACTACTTTAACTTCCTTCACGATTTTGCTTTATAATTTCAGGATGTCTTAGCCTATCGAATTAACATTTTCAACCCGTGTCAACTAAGTGAAGACACTCGTGGAACAACTGAAGAGTGTAGATGCACTCTCGTCAGTGTTGTATACCTGGAGAGAGTTCCGGAGGTCAACGCCCCCCCGGCCCGGTCTGTGACCAGGCCTAAAGACCATTCCTGAAATTGGTTTCCATGAGACAACTCTAGGAAGCTGTCTTTTTTCATCGGCTTCAAAATTTCAGCACTCGTTTATCCTGCTTAGAAGTTCGGCATTGCTAAGGAATACATAGCTCAGTGGTATTTTATATGCGAGTTTTAGCAGCCTAGGATTGCACGGTGCAGTAATATTTTGTCTTGTTATTTTATTCATTTTACTCTAATATGATTATATATTCAGTGTTTGTTTATATTGGACTGTACAATGCGCAATTAAACTGGTTGATTGATTTCAGATTATTGTAATGGTTATTATAATCATGGGGTAGCGCTAAACCCGTAGGGATTATACAGCGCCTGTGGGAGAGATGGAAGGTATTCAGGCTCAATTCAGGGAACTGGAACAGAGATCCAGTTCCCTAGATCAAGAGTCCTCACCAGCATCCAGGAACCTCCCTTGAGGGGTTATTGACTCAGAGTTAACTGACGCTCCCAGCCCCTAGTAGAAACCTCTACCACAGTCACTCTAGTCTTCAACCCTTATGAAGTCCTCTCCTCGTAAGATTCATACCTCTTCGCCATCTACCTTTCACACCTTTTCGTCCACTTCCATAGCCTTCTCCAGCTGTGCCTTCAGACGCTCAAAACTCCAGTGGTCACAACCTCCTGTCCTTTCCCGTTGCACATTTTGTAGCAGTGTGCCTCATACACTGACTCGTACATATGTGAGAGCTGGAGAAATACATTCACTCCCACATACTTCCAATACCCTATCTGTACCCACAGTCCCACACAGACCCGTCTATACTTTTTCCTATCTTGGTAGCTGCCACTGGGTCTTCTCTCGCTGTTTCATCTTCCTCTTCTACCTTTTGCATTACTCTACCTGTCACCTTCCTGACTACAGAAACGATGAGTCTATATCAGTTTTTATCGAAAAGATAATCCCCGCAATGGACCATGACAAATACTCAGTTAAACAAACCATACCACGGGTGGGGTTTGAACGCTATATTTTCAACCCGTGGTATGGTTTACAACCGTGTCATTACGATTTCGTGAGTCTTGTTACTCAGTTAATCCCGTCGAGGTTTCTCATGTCATTCAGTCCTAAATGTAAGCGTATACCATCCGACACTAGCTTCGACAATATATCATCTTCACATTCTCACCCTTCACAACCCCCCCCCCCTCCACACACAACAAACACACACACACACACCTGCAGCTTGTCTCCAGTTACCCATAACTCCTCCTATTCCATGTGCTAATACTTTCTTTATTAGTCTCCTGTGTTAAGCTTTATCAAAGACCTTACTGAAGTCCATATATATAGAGTATCATACTCTTTTTCATGGTCTGCCCACTGAAATACCGTAGTGAAAATTTTAGTAAATCTGTAAGGCAAGAACGCCCTTCTGGAAAACCACGTTGAACTTCTAAATAAAGAGAATGAACAGCCTCTTATAAGTTAGTGTTATCAGTGAACCAGGACGCACTCTAACTCATGAAACAAAAGAATAAAACTCTGAGAAAATGACAAGCGAAAATCTTGGCTAATAGCTCTTCATCACTTCGCCTATGTCAGCAGTACTCCACCTGACAATGCTGTCACCAAGCCTTACATTCTGGTCACTAATTCCTTTATTCCAGAAGCTCATGTGCATGTATAGCCTCAATATATATGCTCTCCATTTCTAAAAATTTCCAAGGGAGCCAAAAAGTTTCCAGGAAGGGCGGTAAAGCATCCACATAGCTCCCCTTGGATGCAGACATGATAAAAATAACTTTTTTCCAGTGTTCACTGTATCTGTACAATCTGGAAAAAAAGTACGAAAGTTAGAGTGGCAAGTACTGTGCAGATCTTGCCCCAGAGCTCTTTCAGTATGAATAATTAGACACATGTGCAACATCTGGGTATCCTGGCTTGT
This sequence comes from Cherax quadricarinatus, assembly GCF_026875155.1. Classification (NCBI taxonomy): domain Eukaryota; kingdom Metazoa; phylum Arthropoda; class Malacostraca; order Decapoda; family Parastacidae; genus Cherax; species Cherax quadricarinatus. The sequence continues at coordinate 5,703,953 of NC_069478.1, read as the reverse complement.
ATATGTTTCGCCATCCAATGGCTTGGCTTCAAAGCTGGCGTTTCTTAGCGGAAGGTTTTAATTAGATTTGAGCTGTATGTCGTGGTTTACCATTTTTTAAGAAATTTGGATATTAGTGTTACGTGATAGCTTGTGAATGTCTCTTTTGATTAGCTTCATATCTTCAACGCTAATATTTAACTTCATAAAAAAACTTATGAAGCACTCTGCACTATTCCAATTGCATGCATTCAGGTAGAGGGGTTATGCAACACGGGGATTCCTTTCGCAGATCGCGCAGCGACCGAAAAACATCCATTTTTTTTCCGCTTTCCGTTAACACCTACCTTACTTTCCCCCCTCCATGCGAGGTTTCCACGATTAAAGCCCTTCCCTCTTCATGCCGGAAGCCTCCCTACAAACTCGCACTCTCTTGAACGCTTTCAGTCATTTACATTGAGCAGTTCATTGAGACGTCTAGGAATATTGTATATTATACCAACTTTCCCAGGTGAAGAAGGCCTGCCTCTTATTCTTTAAAATGCAGTTTGAAATTTAAAGGGTTTTATACAATAGGCATCGTCTTCGACTATCTTCTCACAAGCAATAATGCTGTTGCATGGGTTGGCCTGATGAAGTTGAATGCTCTAAGCAAGCCTACTTGCTGGGAATATTTGCATATTTGTCAGTAGAATTAGTAGGGATAGTGGTGATTTGGGGGTGGTGTGGGTGGTGGTATGGGAGTGGTATGGGTGGTGTGGGTGGCAGCCGACAAACATGGACGTGTTACTGCTACATAAGAACATTACCGCACTTGCCAGGTTTCCCCGGGGGTACACAATCGTGTCTGGAATACAATGTCTACTTGTCTCTTGAGTCTACTTTCTCGTCTCTCCCCTCACCCTAACACGTGTTACAAACAAATGTTTATCTACTTCCGTCATGTTCTAAATAACTTAGTCGATGATAATTCTACGACAGCACTTTATGAGAATTAATTAATTTTTTATAACAAAAAGAAGTTCCTAACACAACATACAGCGCATTTTAAGAACCCCAAATCCCAAAAAAGGGGGGACAAATGACATTTTCCTGGGGCCACACCAAACGATAAAAGGTTAAAGCTAATTCTAAATAAGATTTCGTCGAATTTTAAGGAAGTTAGACCCCCAAAAAACCAAGAAAGGGCTATCAGGACTTTTAACTTAACCATTGTCCTCTGTCCCCCCGGAGCGACACAATGACAACCCCGGACCATTTGCAGGAAAGAACAAAGGGTTTTAAGGAATAAGTCCAAAAAGCTTTATCCAATCATTGGGGCCCCGGAAAAAGGGTGAATTGGTAAAGCTCTACACCGAGGGAAAGGTTGTCCAAAAAGTGTTTCGGAAATGGTTTTTCTTCATGGGTAACAGGTGAAATATTATGTAATGTTATCTAAGGAGGCTGTGTGTATTCTGCATATCACACATGAAAAAAAAATCCCTGTTAAACCACAAGTTGGATGTTTTGGTCAGTCCTGGATCATTATCAAATATTGACTTAATAATCCAGAACGGATCGAACCGTCGCCTAGTTTCCTCCCCAAACAGGGTGTTAATTGTGAATCACTGAGGTCGGGTCCCACCGAGTCTTGGAACAACCCTACCTGTAACACCTGCGAAAATCTATGTATATCTCACATAAGATTTGCAGCAAATTTTTCACTAAGGTTAGGTTCTCTGTTCATAATATCTTTATTTCTACAAGTATATGTACAAGGTATACAGTCCATAGCTGACATCAATGATATATTACTATATAGATAGCCGATTGTTATACTGAGCATTTCGGGCAAATTATGTCAGTTTTGTCCCACGATGCGACCCACACCAGTCCACTAACTCCCAGGTACCCATTCTATACCGATGGGTGAACAGTGATAACCGGTGTAAAGAAACACGCCCAATGTTTCCACCTCGCTAGGAATTGAACCCAGACGCACCAATTATACTGGAGAAAAAAAACTATTAAAAGATAAAGACGATAACATGTACAGTGAGAAGAAAAAACTGTCAGTTGCAGAGGACAGTAGACATAATTACGCCACATATTCACTGTTTCAGGTGTTTTCATAAGTCAACCTTTTGATTGTCTTTACAACAGTGACACGATGACTGAGGTTAAAAGGGGCTATGGTGACGCCTGTGTCCAGACTTACTGAGGAGTCTGTGATATGATGCTGGCTCCAAGATTTTGCTAACAGCGATCTACTTTTAACTATTAAAGATTTTTATATGGACTGTGAGAGGGTTAAATAGTTAAATCAATACATAAATCTTCTACAGAGTCGTAAAAATTATTAATATTTATGAAAAGGTTATGTAGCCTGAAGCATTATTAAATAAGTACACAAAGGCTTCATAATGGCCTAAAGTGCTATTAAATACATATTTAAATATACTACAAAGCTTCATGCACTATCAGTAGCGTGCAAAAATGTTCTGTAATTAAAAAAACTAAAATATTCTTACAAAAGCTTCAATACACACATTAATACACAAACAGCAATATTCAGTTCCAATATTATTAAATATACAAAGATCTTGCACAAGAACATATATTAAAAAATACAAACTTTCAACAGGAATCCCAGTTATACATGTTGACAAACGTTTACAGTGCCTCGTGACTCAAGAAATCGTAATGACACGATTGCAAACAAACCATACCCCGGCCGGGATTGAACCCGCGGTCATAGTCTAAAAACTTCAGCCCGTCGCGTTAGCCACTAGACCAGCTAGCCACGATAAGATTCATCCAACTAGGTATATTTCTACACCATAGGAATGAAGGGACTTGAGCTAGAGTTCGTCACGGCCACGCTAGCTGGAGATTCGTCTGTAAAAACTTGCATTTGTGGTCACAGTGGTGCCTGTGCTAACCTTCCTATGGTGTAGAAATATACCTAGTTGGATGAATCTTATTGTGGCTAGCTGGTCTAGTGGCTAACGCGACGGTCTGGAGTTTTGAGACTCTATGACGCGGGTTCAATCCCGGCCGGAGGTATGGAAACGTTTACAGTCACGAGTATAATAATATCTTCATTACTACTTGTACAAGGTATACAGTCCATAGCTGACATTAATGACATACTACTATATAGAAAGCTGCTTGTTATGTTGAGCATTTCTGGCACATTAGGTCAGTGTCCCAGGATGCGACCCACACCAGTCCACTAACACCCAGGATGCGACCCACACCAGTCCACTAACACCCAGGATGCGACCCACACCAGTCCACTAACACCCAGGATGCGACCCACACCAGTCCACTAACACCCAGGATGCGACCCACACCAGTCCACTAACACCCAGGATGCGACCCACACCAGTCCACTAAACACCCAGGATGCGACCCACACCAGTCCACTAACACCCAGGATGCGACCCACACCAGTCCACTAACACCCAGGATGCGACCCACACCAGTCACTAACACCCAGGATGCGACCCACACCAGTCCACTAACACCCAGGATGCGACCCACACCAGTCACTAACACCCAGGATGCGACCCACACCAGTCCACTAACACCCAGGATGCGACCCACACCAGTCCACTAACACCCAGGATGCGACCCACACCAGTCCACTAACACCCAGGATGCGACCCACACCAGTCCACTAACACCCAGGATGCGACCCACACCAGTCCACTAACACCCAGGATGCGACCCACACCAGTCCACTAACACCCAGGATGCGACCCACACCAGTCCACTAACACCCAGGATGCGACCACACCATCCACTAACACAGTGCGACCTAACAGCCCTAACAGGATGCGACCCACACGTCCACTAACACCCAGGATGCGACCCACACCAGTCCACTAACACCCAGGATGCGACCCACACCAGTCCACTAACACCCAGGATGCGACCCACACCAGTCCACTAACACCCAGTGGTAACCCACTACAGTCCACTAACATGATGCGACCACCAGTCACTAACACCAGGTGGACCCACACCAGTCCACTAACACCCAGGTACTTATTTTAATGATGGGTGAACATGGACAACCGGTGTGTAGAGTTTCTGTACATTAAGAAGTATTGCTCTCAGCGTATATTCACTGATTTTACTTTAATTCCTATTTTAGGGATTAAAGTATTCTTGTCTGATTGTGAACAGGTCACAATCAGACTACACGATTGTCTTAATGACAATCGTGTAGTCAATAGGCTCTAAACACCATTAACTAACTAGGCTCTGGTGGCTAACACTCTCGCTTCACACGGCGAGGGTCTGGGTTCGATTCCGAGCCAGAGTAGAAACATTGGGCGTGTTTCTTTCCACCTGTAGTCTGTTCCCCATCAAATAAGATGGGTACCTGGGCGTTAGTGGGCGGGTGTGGGTCGCATCCTGGGTGTTAGTGGACTGGTGTGGGTCGCATCCTGGGTGTTAGTGGACTGGTGTGGGTCGCATCCTGGGTGTTAGTGGACTGGTGTGGGTCGCATCCTGGGTGTTAGTGGACTGGTGTGGGTCGCATCCTGGGTGTTAGTGGGCTGGTGTGGGTAGCATCCTGGGTGTTTGTGGACTGGTGTGGGTCACATCCTGGGTGTTAGTGGACTGGTGTGGGTCGCATCCTGGGTGTTAGTGGACTGGTGGGTCACATCCTGGGTGTTAGTGGACTGGTGGGTCAGATCCTGGGTGTGAGTGGACTGGTGGGTCACATCCTGGGTGTTATTGGACTGGTGGGTCACATCCTGGGTATTAGTGGACTGGTGGGTCACATCCTGGGTGTTAGTGGACTGGTGGGTCACATCCTGGGTGTTAGTGGACTGGTGTGGGTCGCATCCTTGGTGTTAGTGGACTGGTGTGGGTCGCATCCTGGGTGTTAGTGGACTGGTGTGGGTCACATCCTGGGTGTTAGTTGACTGGTGTGGGTCACATCCTGGGTGTTAGTGGACTGGTGTGGGTGACATCCTGGGTGTTAGTGGATTGGTGTGGGTGACATCCTGGGTGTTAGTGGACTGGTGTGGGTCGCATCGTGGGTGTTAGTGGACTGGTGTGGGTCACATCCTGGGTGTTAGTGGACTGGTGTGGGTGACATCCTGGGTGTTAGTGGACTGGTGTGGGTCACATCCTGGGTGTTAGTGGACTGGTGTGGGTCACATCCTGGGTGTTAGTGGACTGGTGTGGGTCACATCCTGGGTGTTAGTGGACTGGTGTGGGTCACATCCTGGGTGTTAGTGGACTGGTGTGGGTCACATCCTGAGTGTTAGTGGACTGGTGTGGGTCACATCCTGGGTGTTAGTGGACTGGTGTGGGTCACATCCTGAGTGTTAGTGGACTGGTGTGGGTCACATCCTGGGTGTTAGTGGACTGGTGTGGGTCACATCCTGGGTGTTAGTGGACTGGTGGGTCACATCCTGGGTGTTAGTGGACTGGTGTGGGTCACATCCTGGGTGTTAGTGGACTGTTGTGGGTCACATCCTGGGTGTTAGTGGACTGGTGTGGGTCACATCCTGGGTGTTAGTGGACTGTTGTGGGGTCACATCCTGGGTGTTAGTGGACTGGTGTGGGTCACATCCTGGGTGTTAGTGGACTGGTGTGGGTCACATCCTGGGTGTTAGTGGACTGGTGTGGTTCACATCCTGGGTGTTAGTGGACTGTTGTGGGTCACATCCTGGGTGTTAGTGGACTGGTGTGGGTCACATCCTGGGTGTTAGTGGACTGTTGTGGGTCACATCCTGGGTGTTAGTGGACTGGTGTGGGTCACATCCTGGGTGTTAGTAGACTGGTGTGGGTCACATCCTGGGTGTTAGTGGACTGGTGTGGGTCACATCCTGGGTGTTAGTGGACTGGTGTGGGTCACATCCTGGGTGTTAGTGGACTGTTGTGGGTCACATCCTGGGTGTTAGTGGACTGGTGTGGGTCGCATCCTGGGTGTTAGTGGACTGGTGTGGGTCACATCCTGGGTGTTAGTGGACTGGTGTGGGTCACATCCTGGGTGTTAGTGGAATGGTGTGGGTCACATCCTGGGTGTTAGTGGACTGGTGTGGGTCACATCCTGGGTGTTAGTAGACTGGTGTGGGTCACATCCTGGGTGTTAGTGGACTTGTGGGTCACATCCTGGGGGTTAGTGGACTGGTGTGGTTCACATCCTGGGTGTTAGTGGACTGTTGTGGGTCACATCCTGGGTGTTAGTGGACTGGTGTGGGTCACATCCTGGGTGTTAGTGGACTGTTGTGGGTCACATCCTGGGTGTTAGTGGACTGGTGTGGGTCACATCCTGGGTGTTAGTGGACTGGTGTGGGTCGCATCCTGGGTGTTAGTGGACTGTTGTGGGTCACATCCTGGGTGTTAGTGGACTGGTGGGTCACATCCTGGGTGTTAGTGGACTGGCGGGTCACATCCTGGGTGTTAGTGGACTGGCGGGTCACATCCTGGGTGTTAGTGGACTGGTGTGGGTCACATCCTGGGTGTTAGTGGACTGTTGTGGGTCACATCCTGGGTGTTAGTGGACTGTTGTGGGTCACATCCTGGGTGTTAGTAGACTGGTGTGGGTCATCCTGGGTGTTACTGGACTGGTGTGGGTCATCCTGGGTGTTAGTGGACTGTTGTGGGTCACATCCTGGGTGTTAGTGGACTGGTGTGGGTCATCCTGGGACACTGACCTAATGTGCCAGAAATACTCATCATAACAAGGTGCTTCCTATATCGTAATATATCATTAGTGTCAGCTATGGTCTGTATACCTTGACTGGAAACGAGTATCTAGTTCGCTGAACTCGTCTGGATACAACTAAGTACCCCACTGTGTCGGGGAGGCTCCGTTGACTTTGCCGTACCTCAATCCAAGCGAATTAATACCAGTTTTCCGGTAACTCGCGCGTCGCGGCCGCCCTCGATGGACTCTCAGCTTCAACTGATCTCGCTGGGGTTCTTAACTGACTTCATTCGAATTTTGAACTGTCAACTCTCTAACTAATTCTACTATAGTAAACCTAATCCTACATATTTTATGTGTTAATAATTCCTACGAAATTTTACTACTTTGTGTATCTACGTAACATATTACATATTAGTAATATGTACAAGTGTTGTGTAAGTTATGTTAAGGGTTCGTAAAATTTGTTAACTATGAACGTCTCGTGGAATTAGTTCCCATAATGACCCTGATGGGTTTAGCGTTTTTTTTATTCTTTAATAATCATTGAAATATAATATGTGATTTTTGTGCGTGATTGTTGTAAACTACACTTTAAGAAATTTTTTTTAAATAATTTTTATTACACACGAATTACCAATATATATGAATCCAAGTTAAGTCATAATGAACGACTGTCACGGATTATGCACAAGAACCGTGGTCCTGGCACGAAGCTGGTCCAGTGCTGTAACACAAGAACCGTGGTCCTGGCACGAAGCTGATCCAGTGCTGTAACACAAGAACCGTGGTCCTGGCACGAAGCTGATCCAGTGCTGTAACACAAGAACCGTGGTCCTGGCACGAAGCTGGTCCAGTGCTGTAACACAAGAACCGTGGTCCTGGCACGAAGCTGGTCGAGTGCTGTAACACAAGAACTGTGGTCCTGGCACGAAGCTGGTCCAGTGCTGTAACACAAGAACCGTGGTCCTGGCACGAAGCTGATCCAGTGCTGTAACACAAGAACCGTGGTCCTGGCACGAAGCTGGTCCAGTGCTGTAACACAAGAACCGTGGTCCTGGCACGAAGCTGATCCAGTGCTGTAACACAAGAACCGTGGTCCTGGCACGAAGCTGATCCAGTGCTGTAACACAAGAACCGTGGTCCTGGCAGGAAGCTGGTCCAGTGCTGTAACACAAGAACCGTGGTCCTGGTATGAAGCTGGTCCAGTGCTGTAACACAAGAACCGTGGTCCTGGCACGAAGCTGATCCAGTGCTGTAACACAAGAACCGTGGTCCTGGCACGAAGCTGGTCCAGTGCTGTAACAAGAACCGTGGTCCTGGCACGAAGCTGGTCCAGTGCTGTAACAAGAACCGTGGTCCTGGCACGAAGCTGGTCCAGTGCTGTAACAAGAACCGTGGTCCTGGCACGAAGCTGGTCCAGTGCTGTAACAAGAACCGTGGTCCTGGCACGAAGCTGATCCAGTGCTGTAACACAAGAACCGTGGTCCTGGCACGAAGCTGGTCCAGTGCTGTAACACAAGAACCGTGGTCCTGGCACGAAGCTGGTCCAGTGCTGTAACAAGAACCGTGGTCCTGGCACGAAGCTGGTCCAGTGCTGTAACAAGAACCGTGGTCCTGGCACGAAGCTGGTCCAGTGCTGTAACAAGAACCGTGGTCCTGGCACGAAGCTGGTCCAGTGCTGTAACAAGAACCGTGGTCCTGGCACGAAGCTGGTCCAGTGCTGTAACACAAGAACCGTGGTCCTGGCACGAAGCTGATCCAGTGCTGTAACACAAGAACCGTGGTCCTGGTATGAAGCTGGTCCAGTGCTGTAACACAAGAACCGTGGTCCTGGCACGAAGCTGATCCAGTGCTGTAACACAAGAACCGTGGTCCTGGCAGGAAGCTGATCCAGTGCTGTAACACAAGAACCGTGGTCCTGGTATGAAGCTTGTCCAGTGCTGTAACACAAGAACCGTGGTCCTGGCACGAAGCTGATCCAGTGCTGTAACACAAGAACCGTGGTCCTGGCACGAAGCTGGTCCAGTGCTGTAACACAAGAACCGTGGTTCTGGTATGAAGCTGGTCCAGTGCTGTAACACAAGAACCGTGGTCCTGGTATGAAGCTGGTCCAGTGCTGTAACACAAGAACCGTGGTCCTGGTATGAAGCTGGTCCAGTGCTGTAACACAAGAACCGTGGTCCTGGTATGAAGTGGTCACAGTGCTGTAACACAAGAACCGTGGTCCTGGTATGAAGCTGGTCCAGTGCTGCAACACAAGAACCGTGGTCCTGGCACGAAGCTGGTCCAGTGCTGTAACACAAGAACCGTGGTCCTGGTATGAAGCTGGTCCAGTGCTGTAACACAAGAGCCGTGGTGCTGGTATGAAGCTGGTCCAGTGCTGTAACACAAGAACCGTGGTCCTGGCACGAAGCTAATCCAGTGCTGTAACACAAGAACCGTGGTCCTGGCACGAAGCTAATCCAGTGCTGTAACACAAGAACCGTGGTCCTGGCATAACGCTGGTCTAGTGCTGTAACACAAGAACCGTGGTCCTGGCACGAAGCTGATTCAGTGCTGTAACACAAGAACCGTGGTCCTGGTATGAAGCTGGTTCAGTGTTGTAACACAAGAACCATGGTCCTGGCATAAAGCTGGTCCAGTGCTGTAACACAAGAACCGTGGTCCTGGCACGAAGCTGGTCCAGTGCTGCAACACAAGAACCGTGGTCCTGGCACGAAGCTGGTCCAGTGCTGTAACACAAGAACCGTGGTTCTGGTATGAAGCTGGTCCAGTGCTGTAACACAAGAACCGTGGTCCTGGCACGAAGCTGATCCAGTGCTGTAACACAAGAACCATGGTCCTGGCATAAAGCTGGTCCAGTGCTGTAACAAGAACCGTGGTCCTGGCACGAAGCTGATCCAGTGCTGTAACACAAGAACCGTGGTCCTGGCATAAAGCTGCTCCAGTGCTGTAACAAGAACCGTGGTCCTGGCACGAAGCTGGTCCAGTGCTGTAACACAAGAACCGTGGTCCTGGCACGAAGCTGGTCCAGTGCTGTAACACAAGAACCGTGGTCCTGGCACGAAGCTGGTCCAGTGCTGTAACACAAGAACCGTGGTCCTGGTATGAAGCTGGTCCAGTGCTGTAACACAAGAACCGTGGTCCTGGTATGAAGCTGGTCCAGTGCTGTAATACAAGAACCGTGGTCCTGGTATGAAGCTGGTCCAGTGCTGTAACACAAGAACCGTGGTCCTGGTACGAAGCTGGTCCAGTGCTGTAATACAAGAACCGTGGTCCTGGTATGAAGCTGGTCCAGTGCTGTAATCAAGAACGTGGTCCTGGTATGAAAGCTGGTCCAGTGCTGTAATACAAGAACCGTGGTCCTGGTATGAAGCTGGTCCAGTGCTGTAATACAAGAACCGTGGTCCTGGTATGAAGCTGGTCCAGTGCTGTAATACAAGAACCGTGGTCCTGGTACGAAGCTGGTCCAGTGCTGTAACACAAGAACCGTGGTCCTGGTACGAAGCTGGTCCAGTGCTGTAACACAAGAACCGTGGTCCTGGCATGAAGCTGGTCCAGTGCTGTAACACAAGAACCGTGGTCCTGGCATGAAGCTGGTCCAGTGCTGTAACACAAGAACCGTGGTCCTGGCATGAAGCTGGTCCAGTGCTATAACATAACCGTGGTCCTGGCATAAAGCTGGTCCAGTGCTATAACATAACCGTGGTCCTGGCATGAAGCTGGTCCAGTGCTATAACATAACCGTGGTCCTGGCATAAAGCTGGTCCAGTGCTACAACATAACCGTGGTCCTGGCATGAAGCTGGTCCAGTGGTACAACATAACCGTGGTCCTGGCATGAAGCTGGTCCAGTGCTATAACATAACCGTGGTCCTGGCATGAAGCTGGTCCAGTGCTATAACATAACCGTGGTCCTGGCATGAAGCTGGTCCAGTGCTATAACATAACCGTGGTCCTGGCATGAAGCTGGTCCAGTGCTACAGCATAACCGTAGTCCTGGCATGAAGCTGGTCCAATGGTACAACATAACCGTGGTCCTGGCATGAAGCTGGTCCAGTGCTATAACATAACCGTGGTCCTGGCATGAAGCTGGTCCAGTGCTATAACAAAACCGTGGTCCTGGCATGAAGCTGGTCCAGTGCTATAACAAAACCGTGGTCCTGGCATGAAGCTGGTCCAGTGCTATAACATAACCATGGTCCTGGCATGAAGCTGGTCCAGTGCTATACATAACCGTGGTCCTGGCATGAAAGCTGGTCCAGTGCTATAACATAACCGTGGTCTGGCATGAAGCTGGTCAGTGCTATAACATAACCATGGTCCTGGCATGAAGCTGGTCCAGTGCTATAACATAACCGTGGTCTGGCATGAAGTGGTCAGTGCTATAACATAACCATGGTCCTGGCATGAAGCTGGTCCAGTGCTATAACATAACCGTGGTCCTGGCATGAAGCTGGTCCAGTGCTATAACATAACCATGGTCCTGGCATGAAGCTGGTCCAGTGCTATAACATAACCGTGGTCCTGGCATGAAGCTGGTCCAGTGCTCTACCACTGAGCTACCAGACTTAATAAGTACTAAGATTTCACAGACAAAACTTCAGTGACAAGTGAGG
>NC_069478.1:5572698-5687698 GCF_026875155.1 Cherax quadricarinatus | reverse complement strand
TACATTATCACTGTCCTCATTCAGTATCACTGTCCTCATACATTATCACTGTCCTCATACATTATCACTGTCCTCATACATTATCACTGTCCTCATACATTATCACTGTCCTCATTCATTATCACTGTCCTCATACATTATCACTGTCCTCATACATTATCACTGTCCTTATACATTATCACTGTCCTCATTCATTATCACTGTCCTCATACATTATCACTGTCCTCATACATTATCACTGTCCTTATACATTATCACTGTCCTCATTCATTATCACTGTCCTTATACATTATCACTGTCCTCATTCATTATCACTGTCCTCATTCATTATCACTGTCCTCATACATTATCACTGTCCTCATACATTATCACGTCCTCATACATTATCACTGTCCTCATACATTATCACTGTCCTCATTCATTATCACTGTCCTTATACATTATCACTGTCCTCATTCATTATCACTGTTCTCATACATTTATCACTGTCCTCATACATTATCACTGTCCTCATACATTATCACTGTCCTCATACATTATCACTGTCCTCATTCATTATCACTGTCCTTATACATTATCACTGTCCTCATTCATTATCACTGTTCTCATACATTATCACTGTCCTCATACATTATCACTGTCCTCATTCATTATCACTGTTCTCATACATTATCACTGTCCTCATACATTATCACTGTCCTCATACATTATCACTGTCCTCATACATTATCACTGTCCTCATACATTATCACTGTCCTCATTCATTATCACTGTCCTCATTCAGTATCACTGTCCTCATACATTATCACTGTCCTCATACATTATCACTGTCCTCATACATTATCACTGTCCTCATACATTATCACTGTCCTCATACATTATCACTGTCCTTATACATTATCACTGTCCTCATTCAGTTCACTGTCCTCATACATTATCACTGTCCTCATACATTATCACTGTCCTCATACATTATCACTGTCCTCATACATTATCACTGTCCTCATTCATTATCACTGTCCTCATACATTATCACTGTCCTCATACATTATCACTGTCCTTATACATTATCACTGTCCTCATACATTATCACTGTCCTCATACATTATCACTGTCCTCATACATTATCACTGTCCTTATACATTATCACTGTCCTCATTCATTATCACTGTCCTTATACATTATCACTGTCCTCATTCATTATCACTGTCCTCATTCATTATCACTGTCCTCATACATTATCACTGTCCTCATACATTATCACTGTCCTCATACATTATCACTGTCCTCATACATTATCACTGTCCTCATTCATTATCACTGTCCTTATACCTTATCACTGTCCTCATTCATTATCACTGTTCTCATACATTATCACTGTCCTCATACATTATCACTGTCCTCATACATTATCACTGTCCTCATTCAGTATCACTGTCCTCATACATTATCACTGTCCTCATACATTATCACTGTCCTCATACATTATCACTGTCCTCATACATTATCAATGTCCTCATTCATTATCACTGTCCTCATACATTATCACTGTCCTCATTCATTATCACTGTTCTCATTCATTATCACTGTCCTCATACATTGTCACTGTTCTCATACATTATCAATGTCCTCATACATTATCACTGTCCTCATTCATTATCACTGTCCTATATATTATCCACTATTCTCAACATCATTTTCATTAGGCTGGTTTTGTCCTAACCAGTTTTATAATGAACAGAGAACTATAAGGAGAGAGCTAAAGGAATCTTATAAGAGTCAGGAATCGCTGGAAGAACTAAAAGCCATAAATGAAATCGAAAGAAACCCAAAGTATTTCTTTTCCTATGCCAAATCAAAGTCGAGAACAACGTCCAGTATTGGGCCCCTACTTAAACAAGATGGGTCCTACACAGATGACAGCAAGGAAATGAGTGAGCTACTCAAGTCCCATTATGACTCAGTTTTTAGCAAGCCGCTAACCAGACTGAGAGTCGAAGATCAAAATGAATTTTTTATGAGAGCCACAGAATTTGGTTAACACAAGCCTATCTGATATTATCCTGACACCAAATGACTTTGAACATGCGACAAATGACATGCCCATGCACTCTGCCCCAGGGCCAGACTCATGGAACTCCGTGTTCATCAAGAACTGCAGAGAGAGAGCATGGACACGGGGGTCGTCCCACAGCTACTAAAAACAACAGACATAGCCCCAGTCCACAAAGGGGGCAGTAAAGCAATAGCAAAGAACTACAGACCGATAGCACTAACATCCCATATCATAAAAAATTTGAAAGGGTCCTAAGAAGCAAGATCGCCACCCATCTAGATACCCATCAATTACACATCCCATCTAGATACCCATCAATTACACATCCCATCTAGAAACCCATCAATTTTACAACCCAAGGCAACATGGGTTTAGAACAGGTCGCTCCTGTTTGTCTCAACTATTGGATCACTACGACAAGGTCCTAGATGCACTAGAAGACAAAAAGAATGCAGATGTAATATATACAGACTTTGCAAAAGCCTTCGACAAGTGTGACCATGATGTAATAGCGCACAAAATGCGTGCTAAAGGAATAACAGGAAAAGTTGGTAGATGGATCTATAATTTCCTCACAAACAGAACACAAGGAGTAGTAGTCAACAGAGTAAAGTCTGAGGCAGCTACGGTGATAAGCTCTGTTCCACAAGGCACAGTACTCGCTCCCATCTTGTTTCTCATCCTAATATCTGACATAGACAAGGATGTCAGCCACAGCACCGTGTCTTCCTTTGCAGATGACACCCGAATCTGCATGACAGTGTCTTCCATTGCAGACAATGCAAGGCTCCAGGCGGACATCAACCAAATCTTTCAATGGGCTGCAGAAAACAATTTGAAGTTCAACGATGAGAAATTTCAATTACTCCGATATAGTAAACATGAGGAAATTAAAACTTCATCAGAGTACAAAACAAATTCCGGCCACAAAATAGAGCGAAAAACCAACGTCATAGACCTGGGAGTGATCATGTCTGAGGATCTCACCTTCAAGGACCATAACATTAAATCAATCGCAGCTGCTAGAAAAAATGACAGGATGGATAATGAAAACCTTCAAAACTAGGGATGCCAAGCCCATGATGACACTCTTCAGGTCGCTTGTTCTATCTAGGCTGGAATATTGCTGCACACTAACAGCACCATTCAAGGCAGGTGAAATTGCTGACCTAGAAAAAGTACAGAGAACCTTCTCGGCGCGCATAACGGAGATAAAACACATCAATTACTGGGAACGCTTGAAGTTCCTAAACCTGTATTCCCTGGAACGCAGGCGGGAGAGATACATGATTGTATACACCTGGAAAATCCTAGAGGGACTAGTACCGAATTTGCACACGAAAATCACTCACAACGAAGGCAAAAGTCTCGGCAGACGATGCTACATCCCCCCAATGAAAAGCAGGGGTGTCACTAGCACGTTAAGAGACAACACAATAAGTGTCAGGGGCCCGAGACTGTTCAACTGCCTCCCAGCATACATAAGGGGGATTACCAATAGACCCCTGGCTGTCCTCAAGCAGGCACTGGACAAGCACCTAAAGTCGGTACCCGACCAGCCGGGCTGTGGCTCGTACGTTGGAATGCGTGCAGCCAGCAGTAACAGCCTGGTTGATCAGGCTCTGATCCACCAGGCGGGGGCGTTGACCCCCGGAACTATCTCCAGGTAAACTCCAGAACTCTACAGTAATGAAGAATTAGACACATGTCCACCATCTGGATATCTATTTGTAGACGTTTCGCCCTCCAGTGGCTTTATCAATACAGATTCCAGGACATAATCAGAACACTAGAATTATATACAAAGCTTGAGGTAATGTGTCCCTCAGCCTCCAAAACTGAGGGACTGATTACCTAGTCTTCTGTATCTTAGGGACTGATTACCTAGTCTTCTGTATCTTAGGGACTGATTACCTAGTCTTCTGTATCTTAGGGACTGATTACCTAGTCTTCTGTATCTTAGGGACTGATTACCTAGTCTTCTGTATCTTAGGGACTGATTACCTAGTCTTCTGTATCTTAGGGACTGATTACCTAGTCTTCTGTATATAGTTCTACAGCTTTCTCATCATGTCCTTGAACTTGTACTGACAAAGCCACTGGATGGCGAAACGTCTACCAATAGATATCCAGATGGTGGACATGTGTCTAATTCTTCATCTTGTCTGTGTTATGGTTAAGGCATTGGTTTAAGCCGGTGGGAGAATTGGACCTGCCTCGCATGGGCCAGTAGGCCTGCTGCAGTGTTCCTTCTTTCTTATGTTCTTATATACTATTTATGTACAAGACAAATTAATCATCAAAAAAGCCCATAAACTCAGTTCTCTTACATAGGCAGCTCTTGCACGTACATAGCGCGATTTTTTCTATATTCGACTGAAAAAATACATAGGTATTATTCAATGTTCGATGCCCCTTTTTCAATTACATTTCCCCAAAAAATTACTTTTCAATAGCTTTGTAAGGTAACTTACTATTGGGTCTTCTTTCCTGACAACCCTGGTAAACTTTCCATTTGAATTTTCAGTTTTTCTATGTGAAAAGTTGAATTACCAGGCTATGACTGCCCTCTGGTGTGTCTAGAATAATATAGCAGGATAAGTTGGTAAGCTTGGAGGGAGGGGATATGTGTGAGGTTTTGGGTTTGATGGGCTTGGACATCTAGCAGGCGTGTGTGAACGTGTTAGACGGGAGTGAGTGGAGGCAAATGGTTTTTGGGACTTGACGTACTGTTGGAGTGAGAGCAAGATAACATTTGTGAAGGGATTCAGGGAAACTGGTTAGCCGGACTTGAGTCCTGGAGGTGGGAAGTAGAGTGCCTGCACTCTGAAGGAGAGGTGGGGATATTTGTAGTTGAAGGGTCGCCGGACAGTGATAGACTGAATGAAGGTGAAAGTGTTTCTTCTATTTCGGGTCACCCGGCCTCGGGAAGACGGCCGCTGTGATAAAAAAAATACAAATTTATGATACCTTATTTTAGTAATAAGGCTGATTTAAAAATTTATAACAAAATATGTCACTGATTTAGAAAGACACGTAAGCAAACGCTAGGACATATTTATTAAGAAAATAAACCATACCCCCGGCCGGGATTGAACCCGCGGTCATAGAGTCTCAAAACTCCAGACCGTCGCGTTAGCCACTAGACCAGCTAGCCACAATAAGATTCATCCAACTAGGTATATTTCTACACCATAGGAAGGTTAGCACAGGCATTTGTGGTCACAGAGGTGCCTGTGCTAACCTTCCTATGGTGTAGAAATATACCTAGTTGGATGAATCTTATTGTGGCTAGCTGGTCTAGTGGCTAACGCGACGGTCTGGAGTTTTGAGACTCTATGACCGCGGGTTCAATCCCGGCCGGGGGTATGGTTTATTTGCAATCGTGTCATTACGATTTCTTAAGTCTTATTAAGAAAATGTTTCGGTCCTGAAACCTCGATCACTTAAAAAGACAGTTACATAGGCGGAGAGTGAGGTGAGAGTGACACATAGTGACCTCACTCTTCGCCCGTATGATACTGCCGTTTTACTCTGTATCCACTCCAAGAGAGCAGGCCAGGACATCTCATATTACCTCTGAGACACCAAATGATGTCTACGATCACCTGCTTCACCGACATCATAAGCGACCTGATAGATTCACAGGAAAACAAAGAGACATTCAGAATTATTGTGAAAACCTTCGTGAACACATACATGATGGTCAAAAGAGCCCAAGCGTTTGTTGTCAAATTTACGTGACCATCAAACACAGGGCCCAGATACTGATGAGAGTCCTGATGGCCTCAGTCTCCTGTAGTACATAAAACAAAATGTTTTAATGAATGGTTTGAAAAACCGACAAGTTGAAGATTGAGACACAGTCGATGTGTTCAGTCCACCAATCTTCTACAAGACTGATGGACTGAACACATCGACTCCAGGCTGAGGGACTGATTACCTCAAACTCCTCCTATCCTTACGCCTTTCTACTTTGTATTGGACTGATGAAGCCACTGTGTGGCGAAACGTTTCCTGAATAAAGATTCCCATATGTTGCATAAGTGTCTCAATCTTCATAAAATGTTTTGCAGTGGAACACACAGGGACTCCAGCAAGACCCTGATCACAGCCACAGAACAACTGAATTAGATTGACATCTCTTTAGAGATCCTCAGACTGGTCATTTTAGGAGTAAGACTCGTGTCAGGACGCAGTTCCTGACGAATCAGTCAGTCAAACCTCTGTATGTTAGAAGTGACTCCTGTGTTGCTGGGTAGGTGGTGCTTGACCTGGTTGAATATCTTAGAAATTTTGTGGTTTTTCAGCGTTATGTAGTATGGTGTCGGTGACGGTGATCAGCGAGGCTTTTAGACACAGTAACACAAATATTCGATATGGACTGCCCGAGAATCAAATACCATTTTTTTTTTGTTCGGATTTTCGAACGAACATCAAAACTCCAGCAACAGGGATGATTAAGAAGGTACACTGTGTCTTCCACAAGGACTCCATGGGACTTTTGATAAATTGGGATGAGGCACAGTTCGTTCTCGCCGAACGAGATCTTAGACGTCGACGATGTCTGGAAGCCTCACTGATCACCGTCACCGACACCATAGAACAATGTGTGCAAGAATGGTATACAATACCGACAAGATGAAATTAAGACATGTGCAACATCTGAGTATCTTTATTGTAGACGTTTCGCCATCCAGTGGCTTTATTAATACAAATTCCAGGACATAACTTGAAGACAGTAGAACTATATACAGAAGATGAGGTAATCAGTCCCTCAACCTAGGAGTAGGTGCGAAGAGCACCGTAGTCTTGGAGATTCTGAAGCAGAAGCAAGGAGCCTCGCGCTTATATACTAACGTCAGGTGTAGCAGACGAGGGCTTAGTCACTGGTAGGCGGGATTCCCCAGTGGAAGTAGGTCCTTCCCAAAGAGATGGGTTAGTTGTAGTAGTAGTTGTCGTAGTCGTGAAGGTTATGTACATGTCCTCAGAATCAAGATCCCATGATGCTGCAGTGTCTGACAAGTTGTGCAATCTTGATTCTGAGGACATGTACATAACCTTCACTCAACTCCAAGGTTGAGGGACTGATTACCTCATCTTCTGTATATAGTTCTACTGTCTTCAAGTTATGCCCTGGAATTTGTATTGATAAAGCCACTGGATGGCGAAACGTCTGTAATAAAGATACCCAGATGTTGCACATGTGTCTTAATTTCACCATAGAACAATACTGGAAACTACAATATTTCTAAAATATTAACATACATGATACGCAACCAGACAAAACACCACCTACCCAGCAACACAGGAGTCACGTGATTACATTGTCTACCTGTGATCATCTCATTATGTCATTCTTCAGGTCACCATGTCACTCGCACCTCACTCTCCGCCTATATAGAAGTGATAAATTAGACACATGTGCAACTCTTGGGTATCTTTATTGAGGAAACGTTTTCCCCCACACAGGGCTTAAATTCAGCCCAAAACCCATAGGAAAATTTGGGAAAAAAACAGGGGGGGAAATAGGTAATCAGTCCCTCAACCTTGAGCCCGAGTGTTCAGTCCATCAATTAGGGCGGGGTTTGGGTGCCAGAGCCCGAGTTTTTTGCAAACCATGATGGGGGGGGGGTACTTGTGCCTCCTCCCAGGGGGAAAAATTGGGGTCTCGGGACACTCCCTAGACAGGGACCAGGGGCCGGGGCCCCATTTGGGAAAGGGGCCCGGGGCCCGGGAAAGAATCCCGGCGAATTTTTAAACCAACAACAGAACAGAAACTTTTTCCCTAAAAAATACTATGTCTTTTGTTTGTTTACGTGTTTTTTTTAAACCAAGCTTTTCGGTTTTTGGGTGGGGGGTTTGTAACCATTGTCCCCCCCGGGCAGGGTTGGGGGTGGTGAAAACCAGGTACACCCCGGCTTTGTTGGGGTGGTGTAACCAGTGTACCCCCACCGGCAGTTTTGGTGGGGGTGAACCCAGTGTACACCCCCGGGCGGGTGTTGGGGGGTGGTGAAACCAGTGACCCCACCGGCAGTGTTGGTGGTGGTGAAACCAGTGTACACCCCCGGGCATGTTGGTGTGGTGAAAACCATTTGTACACCCCCGGAAAGTTTTGGGTGGGGGGTTTGAAACCCCATGTACACCCCCCGGCCCAGTGTTGGTGGGGGTTTGTAACCAGGTCCCCACCGGCAGTTTTAAAAAAAGGGGGGGGTATAAAAGTTAAAACCACCAGCAATATTGGTGAGGTTTTAACCCAGTTCACACCACAGAATTTGGTGGTGTAGCCATTTTTACATCACCAGCGAAATTGTGGTGGTAAAAACCAGTATACTCCATCAGAAATATTGGTGGTGGTGAAAACCATTTCACATCAAAATATTTTTGGGTTTGGTGTAACCAGGGGTACATCACCAGCAAAATTTTTTGGGGGTGTAACCACTGTAATCACCAGAAAGTACTGTTTGGTGGTATAACCGTATACTCCATCAGCAGTATTGGGGGTGGGTAACCAAAAAATTAATCCACCAGCATTTTTGGGTGGGGGGTTGGTGGTGGTGAGTAACAAAGAGGCGGGCCGAGGCTGTGAGAGGGGCCCCGGGCGGGCATCAACAACAATGGGAGGGACCTGACATCTTCCGGGAAAACACTAAGCTTAAACTTCGTTTTTCTCATCACTGACTCCTTCGAGAAAATTTTGGGGCCAAGCTATCACCAAGACCTTGACGGGGGGACCCCGCCCTGGGCACATAATTGCAATAATTTTTAAAGGGAGACTGGAAAAAAACAGATGTTTTTGGGGTCACTTAATGTTTTTCAGTCTTGAGTACGTATATGTGAGGGGGCGAGGTCCCGGGTTAACTTTAAAGTTCCTCTGCTCTGAGGAAAAAGAGTTTGATAGGGTGCTTTAAAAAACTTACCGGGTGTGGCCTCTTCAGTGGTTTTTGACCCTCACTCGTTTTTTCTCCAAAAGGGGAGAAAAACAGTGGGTTTAACACATAAACGTTTTTTTTTTCAAACATTGGTGTGTTTGGAGTACTTTTGTTTTGTTAACAAGAGCCTTTAGGTCTCCCCCAGGTTTGCCCCCTTTTATACACCCGTGACCCCTTTTTAAAAAAAATTTTATATATATTATCCCCGAATGTTGTCTTTTTTTTAGCTTAGGTTTGCATGAAGCTCCTCAGTTTTTGTAGTGGAAAGATGATAGAAACCATCTTTATCTTTCCAAAAGCAAAGGGAGAGTAAAAAATAAAGAGCAACCTTCTTCTTTTGAAAAAAGCCGCTATAAAAAAGCAGGGCCCCTAGGAAAAACATCGTCTATTTAAAATCAAAACCCAAAAAAAAAAAAATTGGAAAGTTTGCTTCGCCACAACCCCCCCAGTAGGTTTTGTCCCTAATAGGTAAATAGGCAATTTTTCGGGGTGGTGTAGTTCTCAAATTTAGAAGTTTGATAGATGCTTTCCGTTGGCACATGTTGAGGATGGTTATAGAAATTTTAAGGACATAACCGGCAGAAAGCGTTTTTGAAGTACTAATTATGATTATAGACACTATTTCTAAGAGAAGAGGAGCTTACGAATTAGCGTCACCCTTCACTCACAAGATACTCAAAACTAAGAACTAGTATTCAGCTAAGACACCAGCCCAGCTGCCCGGGAATGTCAACATTCCCGGGCAGCTGGGCATTGGTCTACCCTTCACACCTGCATACCAGTCACTTCTTCAACTGACACACCACCCTCCTCCTCACTATATATGTATGGAAACATATCTTTGATTTTTCAGTATGAAAATGGTATTCAATACCAACAAGTTAATAAGTAAGATACACGTGCAACAGTTAGGTACTTTAATTCTGAAGCGTATCGCCTACACAGTAGGCTTCTTCTGTCGAATAGGAAGCAGCAGAAGTGATGTTAAGGGCACGTCAGTTCCTTTGTCTTCTAATAATACGCTATTTTCCCACAATAATCTACCTTGTCCATAATTAGTAGCGTATTTGCTTTGTCTGTTTCGTAAGGTGAAGTCCAGGATCTTGACTTAATTCATGGTATAACTTAACAGATCTTTGAGGACAGTTGTGTTACAGAGTTCTGAACGTCGCTCAGACCTCTACAACCCATTCTCAGAGATCATGCGAAGTATACTCAGATGTGTTCTTTTGTATCAGTTCAAGCAGAGGAGGGGCAAAGAGGATGTCTTGGGGAGGGGAAGTAAGGCCTCAAATTCTCTCAGTCCCCCAATAAAAATAACTTTAACGCTGAGTCAAGACAAGCTAACTAGCCCCGCCTTCCAACCTGAGCCACTTCTCACCCCCTCCCCCTCGAACAGAAATTTTGGAGATGAGTTGAAGATGAGTGGAATAAACTTCCGAGTACCGTCACCCATCCACACCCACTCATGGATAAATACATGAGTGGGTGTGAGTTGGACCTGACTACTGTGCTACTAGACGGATGCAAGTGCTCCTCCCTTAAGTTACCTAGTCCTGACCTCCCTAGTCAAGAAATTTGCTTAAGCCGGTGGGGATGAACTGTACTGCCTCGCATAGGCCAGTATGCCTGATGCAGTGTTTCCTTCTTTCATATGTTCTTTACGCAACACTTTATCTTATGCTCCCGCTTCACACACGGAGTCCGTTTCGATCCCGGCGGTGTGGAAACATTTCGACACGTTTCCTCTTACACCTGTTTGTCCTGTTTCACTCTAGCATCAAAATTAAGGTACCTGGTGTTAGTCGACTGGGTGTGGTTGCACCTGGGACAAGAATCAGGACCCCAATGGAAAAAAGTTAGACAGTCCTCGATGACGCACGACTTTCTTGGGTATCCAGGTGCTAAAACCCTCACGGGGTTAAAAATCCGAACGAAATCTAATATCTTATCTTAACTAACTTGTACATCCCCAATAACATATATTCCGGCGTTACCTCAGAAAATTGTGATATTGAAAGGTAATTCTCCGTACATCACGTTATGGTCTCGTAACAATTACAGATCAGCATATTCACAACCAAGGTAAAAGCTTCTTAAAAGTATAGAATCGAGTGGCAGAACAAACAACTATACACTAGTTTAAAGTATGTTAATAACAACTGTATAGTATTAGGTAGCCACGAGGTTGGCACATCAACTGTTACGTTATAAGTGAAAAGATATCTTCATTGAAATTGAAATTGTTAATCACCTTGAAGTTTACAATGTGGTGATTATTGTATGAAGTATTTCACATAGGTAGTTACAGTGGAGGTTTACAATGCTTGGTAGTAACAAAGAGAGACAGTATCAAGCCTTTGGCATACGGCCAGTTTAAATTAATAAATTACTGATTACTTAAAAGTAGACGTCCAAAACATACACAAATAACCCCCGCACATAAAAGAGACAAGACTTACGACGACGTTTTTCGACATCCGCCTTGGACCATTGACAAAGTCGACACTAACCAGAAGTGAGGCAGGACGGCTATATAAAGGCAGAAGAGGTGGTAGAATAGTAGTAGTAAGTAGAACAAGAACGTATATAATACCGACAAGGTATTTTGATTCATCGTTTCCAGTCACGGTATTGTGCCTTTTTTTGGTTATTTATGTACAAAACATAGCTTGGTCAGGTTGCACTAATTATACAATGGGTTACACATCTATTAAATATGTTTTTCAACATTTGCGTTCAGCCTTCAGCCTTAGATTAGATTAGATTAGATTTTTTATTTTGACAAATTACATGGTTGTACAGAGGAATAAAATAGTCGGGTGTACATACCAAAAGTCCCTCTGTATGCTGAGCATTTCTGGCAAACTTAAACATTAACTTAAGAATAGTATGGCAATAATACATAGTTCATATGGTCATTAGATGAATTAATGATGATTAATGATGATATGTATCATACACAACCTGTAGAAATCATACACATCCTATAGATATACACAACCTACAGGTATCATACATGACGTACGTGTCATGCATATAAAGAAACAATTGGTCATGCATGGATGAAGGTAGAGTGGGTGAATATGTTATCACATCTCGTGTGATCTTGTAACATGTTATCATACCATCACCTGTGAACACATATGGCTCCATATCATTACTGAGTGGTGTCACCAACTAGTGTCTGTATCAAGACTGAGTCACTCAACACCTCACATTACTGAGTGGCGTCAACCAGCAGTGTCTAGTATCAAGACTGAGTCAACTCACACCTCCACAATACTGAGTGTGTCACCAAGTAGTGTCTGTATCAAGACTGAGTCACTCAACACCTCACATTACTGAGTGGTGTCACCAACTAGTGTCTGTATCAAGACTGAGTCACTCAACACCTCACATTACTGAGTGGTGTCACCAACTAGTGTCTGTATCAAGACTGAGTCACTCAACACCTCACATTACTGAGTGGTGTCACCAACTAGTGTCTGTATCAAGACTTGAGTCACTCTACACCTCACATTATACTGATGGTGTCACCAGTAGGTCTTTATCAAGAAAGAGTCACTCACACCCTCACATTAACTGAGTGGTGTCACCAACTAGTGGCTGTATCAAGACTGAGTCACTCAACACCTCACATTACTGAGTGGTGTCACCAACTAGTGTCTGTATCAAGACTGAGTCACTCAACACCTCACATTACTGAGTGGTGTCACCAAGTAGTGTCTGTATCAAGACTGAGTCACTCAACACCTCACATTACTGAGTGGTGTCACCAACTAGTGTCTGTATCAAGACTGAGTCACTCAACACCTCACATTACTGAGTGGTGTCACCAACTAGTGTCTGTATCAAGACTGAGTCACTCAACACCTCACATTACTGAGTGGTGTCACCAAGTAGTGTCTGTATCAAGACTGAGTCACTCAACACCTCACATTACTGAGTGGTGTCACCAAGTAGTGTCTGTATCAAGACTGAGTCACTCAACACCTCACATTACTGAGTGGTGTCACCAAGTAGTGTCTGTATCAAGACTGAGTCACTCAACACCTCCACACATTACTGAGTGGTGTCACCAAGTAGTGTCTGTATCAAGACTGAGTCACTCAACACCTCACATTACTGAGTGGTGTCACCAACTAGTGTCTGTATCAAGACTAAGTGGCTCAACACCTCACATTACCTCTACACGTCTACCAACATTATTTTATCACAACAACAAAAATACCCAAGTGTTGTATATGCGTTTTATTCATCTATCTGTCTGTTTTATACACCATAAATGTAGTAAAATAAGCTTAAAAACAACATATTAGGGCTTCAGCATATGAGGTACCTACATACCTTACCATTTTTTTCATTCTGACTTAAGAATTTAAGGGCCACTTTGAACCTGACGTGACATATGGTTTCACAAAGTCAAAATCCGGTCCTATTGATAATACTGTTTTATGCGTTGTTGTTATGTTGCAGATGTGGAGCATCTGTTGTTATCTTGTCATGTTGCAGATGTGGAGTATCTGTTGTTATCTTGTCATGTTGCAGATGTGGAGTATCTGTTGTTATCTTGTTATGTTGCAGATGTGGAGTATCTGTTGTTATCTTGTCATGTTGAGATGTGGATATCTGTTGTTATCTTGTTATGTTGCAGATGTGGAGTATCTGTTGTTATCTTGTTATGTTGCAGATGTGGAGTATCTGTTGTTATCTTGTTATGTTGCAGATGTGGAGTATCTGTTGTTATCTTGTTTATGTTTGCAGATGTGGAGGTATCTGTTGTTATCTTAGTTATTTTCAGATTGGATAATCTGTTGTTACTTGTTATGTTGGCAGATTGAGGAGTAACTGTTTGTTATCTTGCGTTATGTTGCAGATGTGGAGTATCTGTTGTTAGGTCTTGTCATGTTGCAGAAGTGAGTATCTGTTGTTATCTTTGGTTATGTTCAGATTGGAGTATCTGTTGTATCTTTTATGTTCAGATGTTGAGTATCTGTTGTTACTTGTTATTAGCAGATGTGAGTATCTGTTGTTATCTTGTTATGTTGCGCAGATGTGGAGTATCTGTTGTTATCTTGTTATGTTGCAGATGTGGAGTATCTGTTGTTATCTTGTCATGTTGCAGATGTGGAGTATCTGTTGTTATCTTGTCATGTTGCAGATGTGGAGTACCTGCTGGGTCGACCTCTGCAACGAGAGTTGGCTGGTGAAGCGCAGATAGAAGTGGCTCTGGATTCACTACTACACATTAGCAGTGGTAAGCTTAGCAGTACCCTGACCCAGCAGTGGTAAGTGGAAGTACCATGGAGACCCAGCAGTGGTAAGTGGCAGTACCTGGACCTCAGCAGTGGTAAGTGGCAGTACCTGGACCTCAGCAGTGGTAAGTGGCAGTACCTGGACCTCAGCAGTGGTAAGTGGAAGTACCTGGACCTCAGCAGTGGGTAAGTGGCAGTACCTGGACCTCAGCAAGTGGTAAGTGGCAGACAACCTGGTGGACCTCAAGCAGTGGTAATGGTAGTACGTAGAACCTCAGCAGGTGGTAGGGTAGTCCCTGGACCTCAGCAGTGGTAGTGACAGTACCTGGACCTCAGGAGTGGTAAGTGACAGTACCTGAACCTCAGCATGAAAAGTGGCAGTACGCCTATGAACCGCAGCAAGTGGTAAGTGGAAGTAACCAGGCCCCTCAGAGTGGTAAGTTGAAGTAACTGACCTCACAAGTGGTAAGTGCATACCTGGACCCACTACATGGTAAGTGACAGTAACTGACTTCAGCAGTTGGTAGTGACAGACCTGGACCTCATGAGCATGGTAAGTGACAATACCTGGACCTCAGTAGTGTGTAAGTGCAGTACTGGGATCTCATCATGTAAGTGACAGTACTGGACCTCAGTCAGGGTTAGTGGCAGTACCTGGACCTCAGCATGGTAAGTGACAGTAAACCTTGATCTCAATAGTTGTAAGTGGCAGTACCTGGACCTCAGCAGTGGTAAGTGACAGTAACCTTGACCTCCAGTAATGGTAAGTGGCAGTACCTGACCTCAGCAGTGGCGTAAGTGGAATATACCTGACATCAGCAAGAGAGGTAAGCGCAGTACCTAGACCTCAGCATGGTAATGATCAGTACCCTGGACCTCAGCCGTGGGCAAGTGGCAGTATCTAGACCTCAGACAGTGGTAAGAGACAGTGCCTGGACCTCACAGTGGTAATTGACAGTACCGGACCTCAGCAGTGCGGTAAGTGACAGTACCTAGACTTCAGCAGTGTGTAATGACAGTACATGGACTAACAGCAGTGTAAGTTGACAGTACCTGGACTCAGCAGAGATGGTGACAGAACCTGGACATCGGCATTGGCAATGTGCATATATCTAGACCTCAGCCAGTGTAAGTGGCAGTACCTAGACCCTCATCATGTAAGTGACAGCACCTGAAACTCAGCAGTGGTAAGTGCACTAACCTGGACCTCAGCAGTGGAAGTGACCAGTCACCTAGACCTCAGTCAGTGGTAAGTGCAGTACCTAACTCAGACATGGTAAGTGGCAGTATCTAGACTCAGCCCGTGTAAGCTGCAGTACCTAGTCCTCACAGTGGTAAGTGGGCAGTTATCGAGACCTCAGCAGTGGTAAGTGGCATACCTGGACCTCATAAGTAGATAAGTGGCAGTAATCTAGACCATCATCAGTGGTAAGTGACAGTACCTGACCTCATAGTGGTAAGTGGCAGTAGTCTGGACAACAAGGGGGGGGGGGGGTGAGCAGTGGGTTTGGGGGTGTCAGACATTGGGGAGAGAGAGAATAATGGGGGGTATGTGGAGATGTTTTAATGGAAAGGGGGGGGGGGGGGGGAATATTGGGTTTGTGATCTGGGTACCGGGGGTGGAGGAGGCCGGGAGAAGTGTAAGTTTCAGTACCTGGACCTCACCAGTGGTTAAGTGCCTAGTACCTGGACCTCAGCAGTGTAAGTGGCAGTAACCAGGACCTCAGCTAGTGGAAAGTGCAGTACCTAGACCTCAGCAGTGATAAGGAAGGCATACCGAAACTCATACATGTGGTAATGGCAGAACCTGGACCTCAAGCAGTGGTAAAGAGTCAGAACAAATATACCTCTTCTCAGCTCATTATAGTCGCGTCAAACTGCAGAGCCTTGATGCCATACGTCAGGTAATCTACAAGAAATCGCAATGACCGGTCGGTCTGGAGTTTTTAAAACGACCCTTCAAAACCGCTAGTTCAATCCCCACCCGATACAGTGGATTTGGTATAGTAACTTGAGTTGAGACAACGGCTCTTGCTTCAAGGCATTGGAAATACCTTCAATTTCCTCGGATCAAACTTAATAAATTTTAATTCTGCCAGGTACTGATTAAAAACACTCGAGGATTAGCGACTTTGCGTAACACTAAATTAAAAATCTTGCAGTAATAACTCCTATCACTTACGTATTTATTCATTAATTAAAAGAAACACTGCTTTGTGGGAGTCCTGTCCCTTACATCTTCCCACTGCTGTCTACAAGACCGGCTGCAAGGTACCTAGAGTCAGTACCTGACCACCGGGCAGTTAGTATACGTTACAATGTGGTTTTTGTGTCATGCCAGCAGAAAACGTGCCCTGGCTGATCAGGGCCCCATGAACCAACGGCGCGGATTCCCAGGTCAAGGACTGGGCAGCAAAGGGACTATACCGCGAGGTATCCAGACACTCCAAATGGTACAATACTGCAATTGTTTACCACACAGCCTGTTAGGACGCCTCCCCTTTCCGGCTTGGGAGAAGGGGCTGCGGGCTGGGAGTAGAGAAGGCTGCGGGCTGGGATGGAAGAGGCTGCGGGCTGGATGTAGAGTGCGCGATTAGATGTTTAAGCAAATTGTGGTATTACACACTTATTAGTAGTGTGGTACAACACAATATTGGTTAAGTAGGTAGGAACACACTTGTGGTAAGTAGAGTGGTACACACCTTTGGGAAGTGGTGGTACATCCTTGGGTAAGTGGTGGTACACGACTTGGGTCTAAGTTGTGGTACACACTTAGATAAGAATGGTACACACTTGGGTACGATTGGATTTACACACTTGTTAATTGGTGGTACACACTTGGGTAAGTGGTGGAACACAGCTTGGGAAAGTTGGTTTTACACACTTGGGTAAGTGGTGGTACAACTCTTTGTACGAGTGGTACACACCATGGGATAATTGGTTGGAACACACTAGAGTAAGTGTGTACACACTTGGTTAGATATTGGTGGAACACACATGGGAAGGTGGTGGTACACCACTTGTGAAGGTTTTATGTACAAACTTGGGTAGGTGGTGGTTACACAACTTGGTAGGTGGTGGTACACACTAGGGTAGGTGGTGGAACACACTAG
Organism: Cherax quadricarinatus; assembly: GCF_026875155.1. Lineage (NCBI taxonomy): Eukaryota > Metazoa > Arthropoda > Malacostraca > Decapoda > Parastacidae > Cherax > Cherax quadricarinatus. Next base: position 5,670,339 of record NC_069478.1, on the reverse strand, counting down.
GGTAGGTGGTTTACACACTTGGGTAGGAGGTGGTACACCACTTGGAGGTAGGAGTGGTTGGTACACTACTTGGTAAGTGGAGGTACACACTTGGGTACGATTTGGTGGAACACTCTTGGGTAGGGGGTGGAACACACATGAGTTCAGCTGTGGTACAACACTTGAGTAATTGTGGAACACAACTTGCAGATAGGGTGAAGTTACCTAGGAGGTCAACCACCCAAGGGACGGAGGATGGACCCCCCGAATGTACCTTGTAGGAGTAACACCCTTTGGGTAGGTTAGGGTGCTTGAACACACATGGGAAGGGTAGTGAGAAACCACACTATTGGTAGGTGGAGGTACACACAAGGTAGGTTGTGGTACACACATGGTAGGTGGTGGTACACACGTTGGTGAATGTGGTGGTCACACTGGGTAGTGTGGTACAAACACCTGTAGGTGGTGGTACACACTATTGGGAAGGTGGTGTAACACACTGGGTAGGTGGAGGTACCCACTTGGGTAAGTGGATGGAAACAACAAGCTGTTGGGTAAGAGGAGGAACACACTTGGTAAGTGGTGGTACACACTTGGTAAGTGGTGGAACACATTTCGGGATAAGTGGTAGTAGCACACTTGGGTAAGTGGTATACACAACATGGTAAGTTGTAGTACAGACTTTGGTAAGTGGTGCCGTTTACTTAGCACAGTTGAGACGTGTACCTTAGCTTGGAGAGGTGACGTGATACATAGCACAGTGTTGACGAGTATCTAATCACAGTAGGGGACGAGCACTTAGCTCATGGGTGACGTGTACCTTATGCCCTCAGTGGTGACGTGTACTTAGCTCAGTGGGTTACGTGATACTTACTCAGTGGTGGACGGTGTACTTTGCTCTGTTGAAGACCTGTTAGAGTGCTCTCTGTGAAATCTGAACCAGGTGGCCCTCTCTGAGCAGCTTTACCAGCAGCTGAGAGAATAACTCCAGAGTTGCTAAACTGGAGAATAACGGCGATTGACGGAGGAGAACAAGATGATTCGTAGTAATCCTCCTGTTGAGAGTCCCCAGGTTAAGAGGGAGGCTTGTCAGTGGCCGGCAACCTGGAACCAAAGCTGAAGATTAAGAGAACGTGGAGAGGCAGAAACAAACGAGAAACCAGAAGACTGCCGTGACAACTTCCAACACATACTCCGGTGCTACCTGACGAATGTGAAAGTGTTTCTACTGGAATAGACCACAACGGCACCAAGGAAGGCATTGGCAACTAAGACATCCCTAAAACCCCAACGAAGACCATCGAGAACGTCATGACGACTTCTACAAGTGTGTAATGCAACGTGGCGAAGTGACAGTCGACTACTCCGAGCATCACTACGGAATCGACGACGCCAAGGAAGTTACAACATTGTTGTTGTTGGGGATAGCCAGATTAGGTTCATGGATAGGGCATTCTGTTTGAATGGATAGGAGTAGGAGGCAAGAGTGTGTTTTCCTGGGGCTGGGATGAAGGATATTGTTTAGCCGTCTGGATGACATCATGAGAGGTAATGGGAGGCAATCCTAATATCGTCTCAGTGCTGGAGGCAACGATGTTGGCAGACGTAGGAGTGAGGACCTATTAGCAGGTAAAGGAGTCTCAGCAATTAGAGATAATTAGGAAGAAGGGTGGGAAACACCATCATTGTGGCATTTTGCAGAGAGGAGTTGGAAATGAATGGTTGTCCAGGGCAATTTTGGTGTCAATTGCTGGCTGGACAAATCTGTAAGGAAAAAGCGGTAACATTCAATGAACAACTGGGACCTCTTCTATGGCAGAATATGACATTGTATGCCAGGGAATGGTTTCACATGTCTAGTGTGGGGTGGGAGCACTGGCCACGCAGAGGAGGTGAGCAGATAGGTCTTTTAAACTAGAATAGTTATGTATGGGTTTTGGCGGGAAAACTGTGCGTCGCAGGTAGTAACATGGAGTACTAGGAGAACTAGTAATAGCAAAATGAGGAGAAATTGGAAAGCCAGTGCACTAATTGACAAAGACAGTAATAGGTTTAGTGGATTAACAGAAAGGAGTCAGAAGGGTAAAGAGATAGGAGGGTCATTAATATTTATTACACAAATAGTCGGCAGTGCTAGGAATAAGGAGGACGAGTTGAACTAGTGCTAGTGCAGGGTAACATAGAAGTATATTGCCATTACTTAGACTAGGTTTAATTCAAAAGTCGAGGACAAGCCTGCAGAAAGTCATATTCAGGGTTTTAAATTGTTCCAAGTAGATAGAAGTATCGGGAAGGGGGTGGGGGTGGCAAAGATGACCGAGAAACGCATTGACCTGTTGCATAAATACGGTATTAATTCGGAAGTAACACATACAGAGTCTGTTTGGATCATAATTTTCAGAGGGCATGAAAAATTAATTTTAGGTGTGGATATACCGTCCCCCAAATTAGATAGGGACCAGGGGAGAACTAACTATGGGGAAATTGTTAGGGCCACAAGGGCACGATAATGTAGTAATGTCATAGGAGACTTTAACTTTAGGTCCAATTTGATTGAATTTCTTGACTGAATTTAGAATCCATACGTTTCTAGAAGTATTTCAGGATTGTTATTTTGGGGGGGGGGGGGGGGGGGGGGGGGGCAGGCTGTTTGTGGCAGAACCCTACAAGGGGTAATAACCTGCTTGACTTCGTTCTGGCAAACAATGAATCCCTTGTTAATAATTTAGAAGTTTCAGAGAACTGGGTGCAGCGACCACAATTCAAATACTGTAGAATTGAATGGAAGTATGATAGCATGGTAACTCTGTAAACAGTCCCCCCAATTTCGCTTAGCAGATTACGATGGCTTATAGAACACTTATCATCTGTTGACTGGGGTAACGAAGAGAGCTATCAAAATGACAGTTTTCTGAACACAATACATGCTGCTCAAAGAACGTTTATCCCCTTATAAGGAAATTAGATCAAATAGAAATGACCCAAAATGATGAATAAATAGGCTGAAAAATCTACTAGGGCATAAGAAAAGGAATTTATAGGCGGATCAAAAGAGGCTGAGGGTCATCTTATGAATCATATATTGACATTAAGAGGGACATTAAAAAGGATAAGAAAAGCTAAAAGGGACTATGAAATTAAAGTTATGCTAGGATTCTAAAACTAAACCCAAAAAGTTTTTTTCCAGGTAATAGAACAAAAGTCAGAGATAAGATAGTCCCCCTTAAAAATAACTATGGGCAATACTAACTGACAAAGAGAAAGTGAAATGTGCTCGATTTTAAATAATATTTTCTCTCGGTTTTTACACAGGAAGACACTAATAATATTCCGGTTAATTAAAATTTTTTATAGTGGATCAGAAGAAATAAATTATGTAACATCACAGTCACTAGTGAAATGGTTTGTGAAGAGAATAGACAGACAGAAGGCAAAATAAGTCACCGGGTCCTGATGAGGTTATTTCAAGGGTTCTAAAGAAGCAAATGGAAGTCTTGAACAATAACTAATATTTTTAATTTATCTCTTCAACAGGTGCAGTGTCTGATATGCGGAAATGGCTAATGTAATTCCTATTTCTAAACAGGGTGACAAGTCGTTACCGTCAAATTACCGCCCAATAAGCCTGACCTCATTGTAGGCAAATTACTAAGTCAATTATAGCTGAGATTATAAGAAGCCATCTCGATAAGCATAGCTTGATTAAGAAAACTTCAGCATGATTGCACAAGAGGCCGGTCTAGTCCTAACTAATTTATAAACTTTCATTCAGTAAAGCATTTGAGGCTGTTGACCACGATAAAGAATATGAATATTTACGTAGATTTTAAGTAAGGCATTTGATAGAGTTCCGCACAAAGACTGTGAAAGAAAGAGTAGCCACTCATGGCATTGGGGGAAGGGTGCTCACTGATCGAATCATGGCTCACAGACAGGAAGCAAAGAGTGTCCAAAAATAGGGGTTAAATCCGAGTGGGGATCAGTAACAGTGGTCGTTATCCACAGGGATCTGGGTCCCTTGGGCCCGTTGTTGTTTATAATAAATATCAATGATCTTGATGAAGGAATTACTAGTGAATATGAGCAAATTCGCCGATGACACGAAGATAGGTAGATAATTGATTCAAACGTTATGTTAGGGAACTTCAGGAGGATTTAGACAAACTCTACTTCTATTGGTCAGAAAAATGGCAGAAGCAGTCAATGAAGAAAAATGCCCAGGTTCTGAAGCTTCGGGAGTGTCCAATAACCCTTAGCACTTATAAGTTAAATAAAGTAGAACTTAACCATACAGATTGCGAAAAGGGACTTGGGGGTTTATGGTAAGCAGCAACCTATACCAAGACAGCAATGCCTCAGCGTACGTAAATAAGGCAAATAATATACTGGGATTTATACAAGAAGTGACTGAGCAACAGAATCAGAAGGTCCTACTGCAGCTTTATACATCATTAAGTAAGGCCTCACCTAGATTATGCATGAGTTCAATTCTGGTCTCCATATTTACAGAATGGACATAAATTCGTTAGAAAAAACATTCAAGCAGTAGGTATGACTAAATTAATACATAGCATTAGAAATCTTCCTTATGAAGAAGAGATTGAAGACATCTCATAAGTTTACATTCACTTGTTAGACGAAAGAATTTGAGGGGAGACCTGATTGAAGTGTATAAGAGACGAATAGGTAATACATAAAGGTGATTATTAACAAGTTCATGAGAATAACTCTCCAAAGATAGAACCCGCAGTAATTGATTTTAAATTAGATAAGTTTAGATATAGAAAGACATAGAAAGTAATGGTTTGGAAATTAGGGTAGTAGAAGAGTGGCCAGTCTACCTAGTTGTGGTTATTGAGGCAAGGACTTTGAGGTAGTTTTCAAAATATTAAGGTGGATAAATACATGAGTTGGAAGGGTTGGATTATTGAGTGGTGACATGCACACAGAGCTTATATCTATGGGTAGATTTGAAAAATGGGTAGTTCAAATGTTTGTTATTGGGATGAATTGTAACGGACCCTGCCTATTAAGGGCCAACGGCCTGCTGCAGTGTTCCTCCTTTCATATGTTCTTTATGTATTCTTAAGTGGTAAGTAACAACACTTGTGTGTAACGTGGTAAACCCACTTGGGTACTGGTAGTACACACTGTATGGTAAGTGGTAGTACACACTTGGGGTAAGTGGTAGTACACACATGGTGTCAGAGTAGTACACACTTGGGTAAGAGTTGGTACACACTAGGGTAAGTGGTAAGTGCACGACTTGGTAAGTGGTATAACAACACATTGGTAATGGTATGTACACACTTGGGTGAAATAGGTGGTACAACACTTGGTAGTTGGTGTAACACACTTGGGTAAGTGGTAGGTACAGCACTTGGGTAAAGTTGTAGTAATCACACTGGTAAGTGGTTACACACTTGGGTAAGTGGTATACACACTTGGTAAGTGGTTGTACACACTTGGTAAGTGGAGTCACACACTTGGGTAAGTGGTGTACACACTTGGGTAAGTGGTGTACACACTTGGGATAAGTTTTGGTACACACTTGGGTAAGTGGTAGTACACACTGTTGGAAAGTGGTGGTACACACTTGAGTAAGAGGTCGGTTACACTCACTTGGGTAAGTGTGGTACAAACTTGGGTAAGTGTGTGGTACGCACATGGGGTAAGGGTGGTACACACTTGGTATGTGGTGGTACACACATGGTAAGTGGAGGTACGCACTTGGGTAAGTGGTAGTACACACTTGGGTAAGTGGTAGTACATACACTTGGGTAATTGGAAGTATCACACTTGTGGTAAGTGGAGGTACAACACACCAGTGTAAGTGGAGGTACATCACTTGGGTAAGTGGTAGTACACACTGGGTAAGTGGTGGTACGCACTTGGGAAAGTGGTGGTACACACATGGTAATAGGGGACACACTTGGGTAGTGGTGGTACACACTTGGGTAAGTGTGTACACACTTGGGTAAGTGGTGTACACAACTTGGGGTAAGTATGGGTGGTACACATTGGGTAAGTGGTGAACAAGCACTGGGTAAGTGGTGGGTACACACTTTGGTAAGTGGTGGTACACGACTTGGGATAAAGTGGTAGAGGCACACTAAGGGTAAGTGGGTAACACACACTTGGGTAAGTGGTAGTACACACTTGGGTAAGTGGTAAGTACACACTTGGGTAAGTGGTGTACACACATGGGTAATTGGTAGTACAACACATGGGTAAGTGGTGTACGCACTTGGGTAAGTGGGTGTACGCACTTGGGTAAGTGTATACACCCTTGGGTAAGTGGTAGTACACACTGGGTAAGTGGTGGTACACACTTGGGTAAGGGTAGTACACACTTGGTAAGTGGTAGTACACACTTGGGAAAAAGTGGTAGTAACACAACTTTGGGTAAGTGGTAAGTACACACTGGGTAGAGTGGGTGGTACACACTAGGGTAAGTTGTGGTACACACTTGGGAAAGTGGTGGACACACTTGGGTAAGTGGTGGAACACACTTGGTAAGTGGAAGTACACACTTTGGGTAATAGGTGGTACACACTTGATGGAAAGAGTGGTACCCACAGGATAAGGGGAGGTACACACTTGGGTAAGTGGTGAACACACTTGGGTAAGTGGTGGAGTACACACATGGTAAGTGGAGTAGTAACACAGCAGTGGCAGCTGGATAGGCAGGAATTGGAAAAACATATCTGTTCTCTGAAGGGAATGTATAGGTGATTCTACCATTTGAGATATCATTCCATTAGAGTCGTTTGTTCACTACAGCAAGACTGTGTATTGGAATATATCCACAAATGCAGATAATGTGTGATCCTTTATTAGACACGTTCCGCCCACCACAGTGGCATTCAAGTCACAAACAATATACTAACCTTGGGTGGAAGGAACGCTAAGTATTTATAGTGTCGACGATCCTTCCCACCCCAGGTAGTTTCTTGTGACTTGAAAAAGCCCACTGAGTGGGCGAAACGCAGTCAATAAAGTGGATCACATTATACAGCATTTGTGTTATATTCCCATTGTGTCGGTAATTTATACCATTTATTTCCAAGACAGTTATTAACTGAATGATGGTGAATGACCTTTTTTCCATCCTAGATTGGTGAGAGACGGCCCATGTCTTTAAAGTGAAGTGGTATCATTTTTATATTAAACAGTTGTTATGAATAGCAAGCAGTTAATGCTTTGTAAATGTAAATTCAACCAGTGATTTCTAGAGTCATATACTCGATGTTGCAGGTCTGCGGGATATAGCAGGCCGCATGCGGGCGCTGGAGGAGTCAAGGTCGCAGGCGGCAGCCAGGGCTGAAGAGGTGAGCTATGCAATATGGTGTATTCAGTTATTTTATCAATAAACAAGTATTTTGAGCTAATTTATTCAACTAAAGTTTAGTTGTTGCAATATTGTCAGTGATCAGTTTTTTAAAGGATCACAGGATATATACAAGGAGCTGTCAAAAAGCTCCAGGTCTCGAATTTTCGTGAAGTTCCAGGATGAAATAAGGCGTCGACGTAGATCACGCTGCGCAGTATGCTTCTTCATGACGTAGCCTGGCGAGTTTCATTGCGGTCGGTCATTCTGGTGTAGTTAGATAGGCAGTTTTTAGTCGTGTTGTCAGTGATTTGTTCCGATTTTTTGTGCAACATAAAGGAACCTTCAAAAGAAGAACAGTGTGTGTGTGTGTGTGGTGAGTGAGTTTGTGTGTGTTTGTATGTGAGTGTGTGTGTGTGTGTGTGTGTGTTGTGTGAGTGTGTGTTGTGTTTGTTTTTGGGATGAGTATGTGTGTGTGTGAGTGTTTGGTGTCGGTTGTGTGTGTGAAATTTCCTGTTTCCAAGTCTGGAGTAAAACACCTAGTGACACTCACAAAATTCTATCAGCAAACATTGGGCGACGAAGCAGTGGGTTAGACAGAGTATGTTGCATGGTTTTCTCGATTCAAAACAGGATGAAGGTCAGTTGAGGATGATGAACACTCCGGTCATCCAATGTCAAATGCACTAATAACTCAGTCACGGTATTGTGCCTTTTTTTGTTCTTTAACAACGTCAAAAATAGATGTCAACATTGAAAAAGTGAGATAGGATCTTCATGAAGATCATCATTCAGAGTATACCCAGAATATTGCAAGTGCTATGGGAATTTATGGGTTATGTCAAAGCACTTTGACTTAAAATTTGAACATGAGGCGAGTGACTGTGAAGTTTATGCCCCGATTGCTGACCCAAGATCAGAAAGACCATCGTTTTCTGGTTAATAGCATAGCTATTAACCCCACCCTCCCTACTTTCCCAAGATCTAGCCTACCCATGACCCATTACATTCTCTTCCCCAAAAAAGGAAAAGAGCACTTAGGGAGCAGCGTTTTAACGATGTGAGATACCATAAACCTAGATGGCGTTAAGAAAGACGATTCCCAGAAATGTTTCCACGAATTTAGCAAGAAGCGCAAGGACAGTTAATAGCCTCGCAGCAGCTGATTTTCTATGTGGTTCACCAGATAGATAGCTGCTGAAATAACCACGTGCAAGGAAATAAGTGTGAGCATCAAACTTAAAGTTTTAGCGTCAAGTGTAGTATATGGGTAGGTAAGTGTGTAGGAGGCCTAGGTAAGTGGTTAACACCGTCCGCAATGATAAATTAGTAAATTTAGTGTATGGTGCAGGCATTCTGAAATCTTTATTTCTGAAGGGGCGTTTACGCCATCTTTTGGAGCTTTATCAGCACAATACAGTATGACTGTAGAGGTATAAGATGAGGTAATCAGTCCCTCAGCCTAGCAGCAGGTGCTCGAACTGTAATTCAACAAGACTAAGGCACATCCATCTATTCCTCTCGACCATTTCAACATGTTGTACTAGAAAAAGCTACTGAATTGGCGAGACGTCGAACAAAATAAATAAACCCCAGATGTTTGCGTCAACGTGTTTAAATTCATTAACTTTTGCGAAACTCTATATAATAAAGATAACCCATATGTTGCGCAAAGTGTTTAAATCATTATCTTATGGCGAAACGTCTATATATGAAGATACGTCCAGATGTTGCGCAAGATGTTTAAAACAATATCTAGGCAAACTACAAAAAAAAGAATATACCCAGATGTTGGCGCAAGTGATTAAATCAATACATGGCGTAAACTGTCTATATAATATAGATACCTCAGATGAACACAAGTGGTTTAATTCATATATATTATCTTACACTGATGCACACTGTCACGTACAGCTGCGGGGGCGCCTTCTGAAACTGTCAGCAACTTACAGAAGTTCGGTAGCTCGTCTGTACCCTGGAGACCTGGAGACCTGTGCCACACCTTGACTACGGGGTCTCGAACTAGGAGCTCGATACCACAGTGAGAGTTACTAATACTAAGCCTTTCTCATCCAAACAAATTAGTGTTCCTGGAAATATATACAGTATCAGCTTATGTGATGAATGTTTTGAAAACCGACAAGTTTAGAAGAATTTGAGGACACTTAAGAAACACATGGGAAACTTTATTGAAGAAACGATTCTGCCACACAGTGGCTTCATCAGCCCAATAAAAAAGTAGAAAAGGGTAAGTGAGAGTAGAAGGATTGAAGGTAATCAGTCCCCAACCTGGAATCAATGTGTTCAGTCCATCCAGTCTTGTAGGAAAGTGATGGACTGAAGCACATCGATTCCAGGTTGAGGGACTGATACCTCAAAACAACTAACACTTCCTTACCCATTTCAACTTAGTATAGGACTGATAAAGCCACAGTGTGTCGAAACTGTTATCTCAATAAAGATACCCATGTGTATGTCATAAGTGTCACAATTTAGTATCAGCTTAGATACAAAATATTTTAACCAAAAGAACGAGTCCTTTACCTCTTAGCTAGAAGAGTTTTAAGAAAGCTAAAAGAACTTTATCGCCCTATAGCATTGAATATATAATCAGAACAGCGTAGAAACTTTATTCTCCACTTTGTTCGTTTCAGTTCTCGTTCTCTGAGCATGCTTCGACTGCTGGCTAATGTTGAGAACCACAACCAGACAGACACAGCCAGACGGGCCAGATATGATATGAGAATGTCCAACTATGTGGAAGGTCATGACGCGCCCTACTAGGGAGGTAGGTCTCCCTTGCACTCACTATAAACCAGGGAAGGTAGGTCCCCTTGCACTCACTGTTATACCAGGGAAGTTAGTCCCCTTTACGCCACTGTTTATACCTAGGGAAGTTAGGTCCCCTTGCTCTCACGTTCATACCAGGAAGGTTAGTCCCCTTGCACTCACAGGTTAACCAGGGAAGGTAGGAATTTACTTACGCTCTCTGTTATACTAAGGGAAGGTAGGTCTCCTTACACTCACTGTTATACCAGGGAAGGTAGGTCCCCTTGCACACACTGTTAAACCAGGGAAGGTAGGTCCTCCTTACCGCTCTCTGTTATACACGGAATGTAGGTCTCCTTACACTCAACTGGTTATACAGGTAAGGTAGGTCCCGTTGCACTCACTGTTTAACCAGGGGAAGGTAGGTCCCCTTACTCGCTCACTGTATACCAGGAAGGTAGGGTTCCCCTTGCACTCACGGTTATACAGGGAAGGTAGGTCCCCTTGCACTCAGCTGTAATACCAGGGAAGTTATGTCCTCTTAACGCTCACTGTTATACCAGGAAGTAGGACCCCTTGCACGTCACACTGTTAATACCAGGGACGGAAGGTCCCCTTGCACTCACTGTTATACCAGGGAAGGGTAGGTCCCCTTTGCAATCACTGTTATAACCAGGGAAGTATCCCCCCTGCACTCCACTGTTATACCAGGGAAGGGAGTCTCCATACGCCACTGTTAAACCAGGGAAGTAGGTCCCCTTGCACCACAGTTATACCAGGGACGGGTAGGTCCCTCTTTGCACTCACTGTTATATCACCAGGAAGGAAGATATTCCCCATACGCTCAACTGTTATACAGGGAAGGTAAGTCCCCTTGCACTCAATGTTAAACTAGGGAAGGAAAGGGTCCCCATACACGACACTGTTATACAAGGAAGGTAGGTCCTTAGCACTTACCTTTTATACCAGGAATGTAGTCCCTTGCAACTTTACTGTTATACCAGGGAAGGTAGGTCCCCTTGCACTCACTGTTATACCAGGGAAGGTAGGTCCCCTTACACTCACTGTTATACCAGGGAAGGTAGGTCCCCTTACACTCCACCTGAGTTATTCCCAGGGAAGGTAGTAAGTGTCCCTCTACACTTGGTTGTACAGGGGAGGCAGGTCCCCTTGACATCATTGTTATAGCCATGAGAAGTGATCCCGCTTACCTCACTGTTGTACCAGGGAAGGTAGGTCCCCTTGCACTCACTGTTATTCCAGGGAAGGTAGGTCCCCTTGCACTCACTGTTATACCAGGGAAAGTAGGTCCCCTTACAGTCACTGTTATACCAAGGAAGGTAAGTCCCCTTACACTCGCTGTTATACCAGGGAAGACAGGTCCCTCTACACTGTTACACCAGGGAAAGTAGGTCCCCTTATACCAGGGAATGGCCAGGTCCCATATACCAGGGAAGCAGTCACCTTATACCAGGGGAGGCAGTCCCTCTAAACAGATGTAGCCAGGAGAAGGTAGGTCCCTTTGGCCCTCACTTATTATACCAGGAGGTAGGACCCCTACTCTCACTGTTTATACCTAGGAATTCTACCTAGTTCGGGACCCACATAAATCGGATACACCTCATAATGCGAAAGTCCTCCTTAATTAGTGACAGACTCCTACTTCGGGACGTCTCCCTAATTCCGGGACGTCTTATACTTTTCGGGACGTCTGAAAACAAGCAATTCAAACAAGCTCATGCATTCTTATACAACATTGTCATTAAAACCTTTTGAATATTTGTAAATTTTAACTCCTTTTGTAACTATTATATTCATATTATCTCTAGCAAGCTGAGGAATAAATAGGTTTTAAAAAGCTTTTATTGATGCAATAATGTCTTTTAAAGCATACTGCAACCAAATCACTTGTTCTTAAACTCAAATTTGCTAGAATCGTATTTCTTAACGCGAATCATAACACCTCACATCTATTACTGAGTGGTGTCACCAAGTAGTGTCTGATCAAGACTGAAGTTCACTCAACACTCACATTAACTGAGTGGTGTCCACCAACTAGTGTCTGTATCAAGACTAATGCTCAACACCTCACATTACCCTCTACACGTCTACCAACATTATTTTATCACAACACCAAAAATACCCAAGTGTTGTATATTGCGTTTTGATTCCTCTATCTGTCTGTTTTTAACACCACAAATGTTAGTAAAATAAGCTTAAAAACAACATATTAGGGCTTCACATATGAAGTACTACATACCTTACCATTTTTTTCAATCTGACTAAGAATTTAATGGCCACTTTGAGACCATACTTGACATATGTTTTTTCACAAATCAAATCCGGTCCCCTAAAATTGATAATACTGTTTTAGCGAAGTTGTTATTGTTGCAGATGAGGAGGCATCAGTTGTTATCTTGTCATGTTGCTAGATGTGGAGTATCTGTTGTTATCTTTGACCATGTTACAGATGTTGGAGTATCTGTTTTATCTGTTATCGTTGCAGAAGTGGATTATCTTTGTATCTTGTCATGTTGCAGATGTGGATTATCTGTTGTTATCTGTTATTTTCAGATGTGGAGTTTCTGTTGTAATCTTGTTATGTTGCAGATGTGGAGTATCTGTTGTTATCATGTTCAGTTGCAGATGTGGAGTATCTGTAGTTATCTTGTTTATGTTTGCAGATGTGGAGGTATCTGTTGTTATCTTAGTTATTTTCAGATTGGATAATCTGTTGTTACTTGTTATGTTGGCAGATTGAGGAGTAACTGTTTGTTATCTTGCGTTATGTTGCAGATGTGGAGTATCTGTTGTTAGGTCTTGTCATGTTGCAGAAGTGAGTATCTGTTGTTATCTTTGGTTATGTTCAGATTGGAGTATCTGTTGTATCTTTTATGTTCAGATGTTGAGTATCTGTTGTTACTTGTTATTAGCAGATGTGAGTATCTGTTGTTATCTTGTTATGTTGCGCAGATGTGGAGTATCTGTTTGTTATCCTTGTATGTTACAGATGTTGGAGTATCTGTTGTTATCTTGTCATGTTGCAGATGTGGAGTATCTGTTGTTATCTTGTCATGTTGCAGATGTGGAGTACCTGCTGGGTCGACCTCTGCAACGAGAGTTGGCTGGTGAAGCGCAGATAGAAGTGGCTCTGATTCACTACTACACATTAGCAATAGCTGGTAAGCTTAGCAGTACCCTGACCCAGCAGTGGTAAGTGGAAGTACCATGGAGACCCAGCAGTGGTAAGTGGAAGTACCTGGACCTCAGCAGTGGTAAGTGGCAGTACCTGGACCTCAGCAGTGGTAAGTGGCAGTACCTGGACCTCAGCAGTGGTAAGTGGAAGTACCTGGACCTCAGCAGTGGTAAGTGGCAGTACCTGGACCTCAGCAAGTGGTAAGTGGCAGACAACCTGGTGGACCTCAAGCAGTGGTAATGGTAGTACGTAGACCTCAGCAGTGGTAGTGGTAGTACCTGGACCTCAGCAGTGGTAAGTGACAGTACCTGGACCTCAGGAGTGGTAAGTGACAGTACCTGGACCTCAGCAGTGAAAAGTGGCAGTACGCCTATGAACCGCAGCAAGTGGTAAGTGGAAGTAACCAGGCCCCTCAGAGTGGTAAGTTGAAGTAACTGACCTCACAAGTGGTAAGTGCATACCTGGACCCACTACATGGTAAGTGACAGTAACTGACTTCAGCAGTTGGTAGTGACAGACCTGGACCTCATGAGCATGGTAAGTGACAATATAAAATAGTGTGGATTGTGTGATTAGGCTTACTGGGTACACAGAATATAATTATTGTACATAAATTATAATGGTGTTATTATAAAAGAAGTTCGTATTACCACTTACCATTTAATTAGTGTAGATGGATCACACCACAACACCTGCCTGACACATAGACCCTTCACTGGCCAGTTAGATATCTAAATGCAAAGACTAATGGCGCACTTCCCTGTGTGAGAGATGGTTGTATCCCTTATCTTCCGTCATCTACACGTAATTGTTGAGGTCCCGCAAATTTCCTGTCCCAATTCTCCAGCAGGGGACATTAAGACAGGTTCCTAATTACAAATTCAGGCCAAAACCCCCCAATTTGGCTCAGAAGATGCCGGATTATTAGCAGAATTTTCCACAACAGTCATTGTTCACAAATTACGACACTCTCCATGCTGTTCCACATCCTTGTTCACTTAAAATTTCTCGAAGGATCCAAATAGCATCACATTTTAATATGCAAGTATTATATTATTCATTTATATGTTTACATTTAGGTAAATTATGTAAAAAAATTCCACACAGGTGTTGTTGTGGGCTTGTCGTTAGTGTGGGTGTTGATGACTGTGGGGGTGTGCTGTGGGTGCTGTGCCTACACAGCGGACCATCATCCCACAGAGAGGTCCTGTGTCTCTCACTTGGCTGGCAAGACACTCATTGCGTGAGTTAACTGACTACAAACCTCTTTCTCCAGATATGTTCTTCCATCTTTTTAGTTACATTTACATGTAGAGAGTGCAAATAAATTTCCTTTTATAATTAATTAATGATATATATAATTGCACTGAAGTAGGAGGTTGGTAGACAGCAACCACCCAGGGAGGTACTACCGTCCTGTGGTAGTAGGTTGGTAGACAGCAACCACCCAGGGATGTACTACCGTCCTGTGGTAGTAGGTTGGTAGACAGCAACCACCCAGGGAGGTACTACCATCCTGTGGTAGTAGGTTGGTAGACAGCAACCACCCAGGGTGGTACTACCATCCTGTGGTAGTAGTTGGTAGACAGCACCACCCAGGGAGGTACTACCATCCTGTGGTAGTAGGTTGGTAGACACAACCCCAGGGAGGTACTACCACGTCGTGGTAGTAGGTTGGTAGACAGCACCACCCAGGGAGGTACTACCATCCTGTGGTAGTAGGTTGGTAACGTAACCACCCGGGAGGTACTACCTCCTGTGGTAGAGGTTGGTAGACAGTAACCACCCAGGGAGGTACTACCCATCCTGTGGTAGTAGGTTGGTAGAACAGCAACCACCCAGGGAGGTAAATACCTCCTGTGGTAGTAGGTTGGTAGACAGCAACCACCCAGGGAGGTACTACCATCCGTGGTAGTAGGTTGGTAGACAGCAACCACCCAGGGAGGTACTACCATCCTGTGGTAGTAGGTTGGTAGACAGCAACCACCCAGGGAGGTACTACCATCCTGTGGTAGTAGGTTGGTAGAACAGCAGACACCCAGGGAGGTACTACCATCCTGTGGTAGTAGGTTGGTAGACAACAACCACCCAGGGAGGTACTACCATCCTGTGGTAGTAGGTTGGTAGACAGCAGCCACCCAGGGAGGTACTACCATCCTGTGGTAGTAGGTTGGTAGACAGCAGCCACCCAGGGAGGTACTACCATCCTGTGGTAGTAGGTTGGTAGACAGCAACCACCAGGGAGGTACTACCATCCCTGTGGTAGTAGGTTGGTAGACAGCAACCACCCAGGGAGGTACTACCATCCATCGTGGTAGTAGGTTGGTAGTACAGCAACCACCCAGGGAGGTACTACCATCCTGTGGTAGTAGGTTGGTAGACAGCAACCACCCAGGGGGTACTAACCCCTGTGGTAGTAGGTTGGTAGACAGCAACCACCCAGGGAGGTACTACCATCCTGTGGTAGTAGGTTGGTAGACAGCAACCACCCAGGGAGGTACTACCATCCTGTGGTAGTAGGTTGGTAGACAGCACCACCCAGGAGGTACTACCTCCTGTGGTAGTAGGTTTGGTAGACAGCAACCACCCAGGGAGGTACTACCGTCCTGTGGTAGTAGGTTGGTAGACAGCAGCCACCCAGGAGGTACTACCGTCCTGTGGTAGTAGGTTGGTAGACAGCAACCACCCAGGGAGGTACTACCGTCCTGTGGTAGTAGGTTGGTAGACAGCAACCACCCAGGGAGGTACTACCATCCTGTGGTAGTAGGTTGGTAGACAGCAACCACCCAGGGAGGTAACTACCATCCTGTGGTAGTAGGTTGGTAGACAGCAACCACCCAGGGAGGTACTACCATCCTGTGGTAGTAGGTTGGTAGACAGCAGCCACCCAGGGAGGTACTACCATCCTGTGTAGTAGGTTGGTAGACAGCAACCACCCAGGGAGGTACTACCATCCTGTGGTAGTAGGTTGGTAGACCAGCAGCCACCCAGGGAGGTACATACCATCCAGTGGTAGTAGGTGGTAGACAGCAACCACCCAGGGAGGTACTACCGTCCTGTGGTAGTAGGTTGGTAGACAGCAACCACCCAGGGAGGTACTACCATCCTGTGGTAGTAGGTTGGTAGACAGCAACCACCCAGGGAGGTACTAACCATCCTGTGGTAGTAGGTTGGTAGACAGCAGCCACCCAGGGAGGTACTACCGTCCTGTGGTAGTAGGTTGTAGACAGCAGCCACCAGGAGGTACTACCCTCCTGTGGTAGTAGGTTGGTAGACAGCAACCACCCAGGGAGGTACTACCATCCTGTGGTAGTAGGTTGGTAGACAGCAACCACCCAGGGAGGTACTACCATCCTGTGGTAGTAGTTGGTAGACAGCAACCACCCAGGGAGGTACTACCATCCTGTGGTAGTAGGTTGTAGACAGCAACCACCCAGGGAGGTACTACCATCCTGTGGTAGTAGGTTGGTAGACAGCAACCACCAGGGAGGTACTACCGTCCTGTGGTAGTAGGTTGGTAGACAGCAAGCCACCCAGGGAGGTAACTACCATCCTGTGGTAGTAGGTTTGGTAGACAGCAACCACCCAGGGAGGTACTACCATCCTGTGGTAGTAGGTTGGTAGAGCAACACCACCCAGGGAGGTACTACCATCCTGTGGTAGTAGGTTGGTAGACAGCAACCACCCAGGGAGGTACTACCATCCTGTGGTAGTAGGTTGGTAGACAGCAACCACCCAGGGAGGTACTACCATCCTGTGGTAGTAGTTGGTAGACAGCAACCACCCAGGGAGGTACTACCATCCTGTGGTAGTAGGTTGGTAGACAGCAACCACCCAGGGAGGTACTACCTCCTGTGGTAGTAGGTTGGTAGACAGCAACCACCCAGGGAGGTACTACCTCCTGTGGTAGTAGGTTGGTAGACAGCAACCACCCAGGGAGGTACTACCATCCTGTGGTAGTAGGTTGGTAGACAGCAACCACCCAGGGAGGTACTACCTCCTGTGGTAGTAGTGGTAGACAGCAACCACCCAGGGAGGTACTACCATCCTGTGGTAGTAGGTTGGTAGACAACAACAACCCAGGGAGGATACTACCATCCTGTGGTAGTAGGGTTGGTAGACAGCAACCACCCAGGGAGGTACTACCATCCCTGTGGTAGTAGGTTGGTAGACAGCAACCACCCAGGGAGGTACTACCATCCTGTGGTAGTAGGTTGGTAGACAGCACCACCCAGGGAGGTACTACCGTACCTGTGGTAGTAGGTTGGTAGACAGCAGCCACCCAGGGAGGTACTACCGTCCTGTGGTAGTAGGTTGGTAGACAGCAGCCACCCAGGGAGGTACTACCGTCCTGGTGGTAGTAGGTTGGTAGACAGCAACCACCCAGGGAGGTACTACCGTCCTGTGGTAGTAGGTTGGTAGACAGCAACCACCCAGGGAGGTACTACCGTCCTGTGGTAGTAGGTTGGTAGACAGCAACCACCCAGGGAGGTACTACCCGTCCTGTGGTAGTAGGTTGGTAGACAGCAACCACCCAGAGGAGGTAACTACCCTCCTGTGGTAGTAGGTTGGTAGACAGCAACCACCCAGGGAGGTACTACCGTCCTGTGGTAGTAGGTTGGTAGACAGCAACCACCCAGGGAGGTACTACCGTCCTGTGGTAGTAGGTTGGTAGACAGCAACCACCCAGGGAGGTAATACCGTCCTGTGGTAGTAGGTTGGTAGACAGCAACCACCCAGGGAGGTACTACCGTCCTGTGGTAGTAGGTTGGTAGACAGCAACCACCCAGGGAGGTACTACCGTCCTGTGGAGTAGTAGGTTGGGTAGACAGCAACCACCCAGGGAGGTACTACCGTCCTGTGGTAGTAGGTTGGTAGACAGCAACCACCCAGGGAGGTACTACCGTCCTGTGGTAGTAGGTTGGTAGACAGCAACCACCCAGGAGGTACTACCCTCCTGTGGAGTAGGTTGGTAGACAGTAACCACCCAGGGAGGTACTACCCTCCTGTGGTAGTAGGTTGGTAGACAGCAACCACCCAGGGATGGTTACTACCGTCCTGTGGTAGTAGGTTGGTAGACATAACCACCCTAGGAGGTACTACCCTCCTGTGGTAGTAGGTTGGTAGACAGCAACCACCCAGGGAGGTAATACCGTCCTGTGGTAGTAGGTTGGTAGACAGCAACCACCCAGGGAGGTACTACCGTCCTGTGGTAGTAGGTTGGTAGTCAGCAACCACCCAGGGAGGTACTACCGTCCTGGGGTAGTAGGTTGGTAGACAGTAACCACCCAGGGAGGTACTACCCTCCTGTGGTAGTAGGTTGGTAGACAGCAACCACCCAGGGTGGTACTACCGTCCTGTGGTAGTAGGTTGGTAGACATCAACCACCCAGGGAGGTACTACGTCCTGTGGAAGTAGGTTGGTAGAACAGTAACCACCCAGGGAGGTAACTACCCTCCTGTGGTAGTAGGTTGGTAGACAGCAACCACCCAGGGATGGTACTACCGTCCTGTGGTAGTAGGTTGGTAGACAGCAACCACCCAGAGGAGTACTACCGTCCTGTGGTAGTAGGTTGGTAGACAGCAACCACCCAGGGAGGTACTACCGTCCTGTGGTAGTAGGTTGGTAGACAGCAACCACCCAGGGAGGTACTACCGTCCTGTGGTAGTAGGTTGGAGACCAGCAACCACCCAGGGAGGTACTACCGTCCTGTGGTAGTAGGTTGGTAGACAGTAACCACCCAGGGAGGTACTACCGTCCTGTGGTAGTAGGTTGGTAGACAGCAACCACCCAGGGGGTACTTACCGTCCTGTGGTAGTAGGTTTGGTAGACAGCAACCACCCAGGGAGGTACTACCGTCCTGTGGTGGTAGGTTGGTAGACAGCAACCACCCAGGGAGGTACTACCGTCCTGTGGTAGTAGGTTGGTAGACAGCAACCACCCAGGGAGGTACTACCGTCCTGTGGTAGTAGGTTGGTAGACAGCAACCACCCAGGGAGGTACTACCGACCTGTGGTAGTAGGTTGGTAGACAGCAACCACCCAGGGATGGTACTACCGTCCTGTGGTAGTAGGTTGGTAGACAGCAACCACCCAGGGAGGTACTACCGTCCTGTGGTAGTAGGTTGGTAGACAGCAACCACCCAGGGAGGCACTACCGTCCTGTGGTAGTAGGTTGGTAGACAGTAACCACCCAGGAGGTACTACCGTCCTGTGGTAGTAGGTTGGTAGACAGCAACCACCCAGGGTGGTACTACCGTCCTGTGGTAGTAGGTTGGTAGACAGCAACCACCCAGGGAGGTACTACCGTCCTGTGGTAGTAGGTTGGTAGACAGCAACCACCAGGGTGGTACTACCGTCCTGTGGTAGTAGGTTGGTAGACAGCAACCACCCAGGGGGTACTACCGTCCTGTGGTAGTAGGTTGGTGAGGTAGAAGAGCATACCACCCAGGGAGGTACTACCGTCCTGTGGTAGTAGGTTGGTAGACAGCAACCACCCAGGGTGGTACTACCGTCCTGTGGTAGTAGGTTGGTAGACAGCAACCACCCAGGGTGGAACTACCGTCCTGTGGTAGTAGGTTGGTAGACAGCAACCACCCAGGGAGGTACTACCGTCCTGTGGTAGTAGGTTTGTAGACAGCAACCACCCAGGGTGGTACTACCGTCCTGTGGTAGTAGGTTGGTAGACAGCAACCACCCAGGGAGGTACTACCGTCCTGTGGTAGTAGGTTGGTAGACAGCAACCACCCAGGGAGGTACTACCGTCCTGTGGTAGTAGGTTGGTAGACAGCAACCACCCAGGGTGTACTAACCGTCCTGTGGTAGTAGGTTGGTAGACAGCAACCACCCAGGGTGGTACTACCGTCCTGTGGTAGTAGGTTGGTAGACAGCAACCACCCAGGGTGGTACTACCGTCCTGTGGTAATAGGTTGGTAGACAGCAACCACCCAGGGAGGTACTACCGTCCTGTGGTAGTAGGTTGGTAGACAGTAACCACCCAGGGGGGTACTACCGTCCTGTGGTAGTAGGTTTGTAGACAGCAACCACCCAGGGGGTACTACCGTCCTGTGGTAGTAGGTTGGTAGACAGTAACCACCCAGGGAGGTACTACCGTCCTGTGGTAGTAGGTTGGTAGACAGTAACCACCCAGGGAGGTACTACCCTCCTGTGGTAGTAGGTTGGTAGACAGCAACCACCCAGGGGGGTACTACCGTCCTGTGGTAGTAGGTTGGTAGACAGCAACCACCCAGGGAGGTACTACCGTCCTGTGGTAGTAGGTTGGTAGACAGTAACCACCCAGGGAGGTACTACCGTCCTGTGGTAGTTGGTTGGTAGACAGTAACCACCCAGTGAGGTACTACCCTCCTGTGGTAGTAGGTTGGTAGACAGCAACCACCCAGGGGGTACTACCGTCCTGTGGTAGTAGGTTGGTAGACAGTAACCACCCAGGGAGGTACTACCGTCCTGTGGTAGTAGGTTGGTAGACAGTAACCACCCAGGGAGGTACTACCCTCCTGTGGTAGTAGGTTGCTAGACAGCAACCACCCAGGGAGGTACTACCGTCCTGTGGTAGGAGGTTGGTAGACAGCAACCACCCAGGAGGTACTACCGTCCTGTGGTAGTAGGTTGGTAGACAGCAACCACCCAGGGAGGTACTACCGTTTTGTGGTAGCAGGATGGTAGACAGCAACCACCCAGGGAGGTACTACCGTCCTGTGGTAGGAGGTTGGTAGACAGCAACCACCAGGGAGTTACTACCATCCTGCGGTAGTAGTTTGGTAGACAGCACCCCCAGGGAGGTACTACCATCCTGTGGTAGTAGGTTGGTAGACAGCAACCACCCAGGGAGGTACTACCGTCCTGTGGTAGTAGGTTGGTAGACAGCAACCACCCAGGGAGGTACTACCGTCCTGTGGTAGTAGGTTGGTAGACAGCAACCACCCAGGGAGGTACTACCGTCCTGTGGTAGTAGGTGGTAGACAACAACCACCCAGGGAGGTACTACCGTCCTGTGGTAGTATGTGGGTAGACAGCAACCACCCAGGGAGGTACTACCGTCCTGTGGTAGTAGGTTGGTAGACAGCAACCACCCAGGGAGGTACTACCGTCCTGTGGTAGTAGGTTGGTAGGCAGCAACCATCCAGGGAGGTACTACCGTCTTGTGGTAGTAGGTTGGTAGACAGCAACCACACAGGGAGGTACTACCATCCTGTGGTAGTAGGTTGCTAGACAGCAACACTCAGGAGGTACTACCGTCCTGTGTAGTAGGTTGGTAGACAGCAACCACCCAGGGAGGTACTACCGTCCTGTGGTAGTCAGGTTGGTAGACAAGCAACACCCGCACGCCTGGTAGGTTACTACACGTCCTGTGGTAGTAGGTTGGTAGACAGCAACTACCCAGGGAGGACTACCGTCCTGTGGTAGTAGGTTGGTAGACAGCAACCACCCAGGAGGTACTACCGTCCTGTGGTAGTAGGTTGGTAGACACAAGCCACCCAGGGAGGTACTACCGTCTGTGGTAGCAGGTTGGTAGACAGCAACCACCCAGGGAGGTACTACCGTCCTGTGGTAGTAGGTTGGTAGACAGCAACCACCCAGGGAGGTACTACCGTCCTGTGGTAGTAGGTTGGTAGACAGCAACCACCCAGGGAGGTACTACCGTCCTGTGGTAGTAGGTTGGTAGACAGCAACCACCCAGGGAGGTATTACCGTCCTGTGGTAGTAGGTTGGTAGACAGCAACTACCCAGGGAGGTACTACCGTCCGTGAAGTATAGGTTGGTAGACAGCAACCACCCAGGAGGTACTACCGTCCTGTGGTAGTAGGTTGGTAGACAGCAACCACCCAGGGAGGTACTACTGTCCTGTGGTAGTAGGTTGGCAGACATCAACCACCCAGGGAGGTACTACCGTCCTGTGGTAGTAGGTTGGTAGACAGCAACCACCCAGGGAGGAACTACCGTCCTGTGGTAGTAGGTTGGTAGACAGCAACCACCCAGGGAGGTACTACCGTCCTGTGGTAGTAGGTTGGTAGACCAACCACCCAGGCAGGTACTACCGTCCTGTGTGTAGTAGGTTGGTAGACAGCAACCACCAGGAGAGGTACTAACCGTCCTGTGGTAGTAGGTTGGTAACAGCAACCACCCAGGAGGTACTACCGTTCCTGTGGTAGTAGGTTGGTAGACAGCACACCCAGGGAGGTACTACCGTCCTGTGGTAGTAGGTTGGTAGACAGCAACCACCCAGGGAGGTACTTCAATCCTGTGGTAGTAGGTTGGTAGATAGCAACCACCCTGGGAGGTACTATCATCCTGTGGAAGTAGGTTGGTCGACAGCAACCACCCAGGGAGATACTACCGTCCTGTGGTAGTAGGTTGGTAGACAGCAACCACCCAGGGAGGTACTACCGTCCTGTGGTAGTAGGTTGGTAGACAGCAACCACCCAGGGAGGTACTACCGTCCTGTGGTAGTAGGTTGGTAGACAGCAACCACCCAGGGAGATACTACCGTCCTGTGGTAGTAGGTTGGTAGACAGCAACCACCCAGGGAGGTACTACCGTCCTGTGGTACTAAGTTGGTAGACGGCAGCCGCCCAGTCAGGTACTACCGTCCTGTGGTAGTAGGTTGGTAGACAGCAACCACTCAGGGAGGTACTACCGTCCTGTGGTAGTAGGTTGGTAAACAGCAACCACCCATGGAGGTACTACCGTCCTGTGGTAGTAGTTGGTAGACAGGAGCCAACCCAGGAGGTACTACCTTCCTGTGGTAGTAGGTTGGTAGACAGCACCACTCAGGGAGGTACTACCGTCTGTGGTAGTAGGTTGGTAAACAGCAACCACCCATGGAGGTACTACCGTCCTGTGGTAGTAGTTTGGTAGACAGGAGCCACCCAGGGAGGTACTACCGTCCTGTGGTAGTAGGTTGGTAGACAGCAACCACCCAGGGAGGTACTACCATCCTGTGGTAGTAGGTTGGTAGATAGAAGCCACCCAGGGTGGAACTACCATCCTGTGGTAGTAGGTTGGTAGACAGCTGCCACCCAGGGAGGTACTACCGTCTTGTGGTAGTAGGTTGGTAGACAGCAACCACCCAGGAAGGTACTACCGTCCTGTGGTATTAGGTTGGTAGACAGCAGCCACCATGGGAGGTACAACCGTCCTGTGGTAGTAGGCAGGTAGACAGCAACCACCGAGGGATGTACAACCGTCCTGTGGTAGTAGGTTGTTAGACAGCAACTACCCAGGGAGGTACTACCGTCCTGTGGTAGTAGGCTGGTAGACAGCAACCACAAAAGGATGGTACTACCTTCCTGTGGTAGTAGGTTGGTAGACAGCAGCCACCTCGGGAAGTACTACCGTCCTGTGGTAGTAGGTTGGTAGACAGCAACCACCCAGGGTGGTACAACCGTCCTGTGGCAGTAGGCTGGTAGACAGCAACCACCCAGGGAGGTACTACCGTCCTGTAGTAGTAGGCTGGTAGACAGCAGCCACCCAGGGAGGTACTACCGTCCTGTAGTAGTAGGTTGGTAGAGAGTAGCCACCCAGGGAGGTACTACGTCTGTTGTATAGGTGGTTTCTGCAAACCACCCATTTGAGGTACTACGTTCTGTAGTATTAAGTTGGCAGCAGCTAACCACACATGGAGGTACTAATCCGTCGTGTTGTAGTAGGCAGTAGACAGCAACCACCCACTGAAGGTACTTACCGTCCTTTGTGTAGGCTGGTAACAGCAGCTACAGGGAGATACTACCGTTCCTGTGGTAAGTAGGTTGTAGAACAGCAACCACCAGGGAGTACTCTGCTTTGGTAGAAGGTTGGTAGACAGCAGTCCACCCAGGGAGTACTACCGTCCTTTGGTAGTAGTTTGGTAGACAGCAACCACCCAGGGAGTACTACCGTCCTATGGTAGTAGGTGGTAAACAGCAACACCCAGGGAGGTACTACCGTCCTTTGTAGTAGGTTTGGTAAAGGTCAGACACCACCTAGGGAGTCACCGTCACTGGTGGATAGTAGTGTGTGGAAGACATGAACCACCCAGGGAGGTACTACCGTACCTGCCAAGTTAGTGTAATAACTGAAAACCTGTATTAGTTTACATGATGCTAGGTTGTTGGTGTCATATTTTTCTGTCTCAAAAACATGCAAGATTTCAGGTAGTCTTGTACTTCTACTTACACTTGTCACACTACTACAACATGTACAAGCCATGCAATATCCAGTCAGTAAACAGATGATTTCAGAATATTGCAAAACAACCACTCTAAAGAAAAGAAAATTCCAAACGCTTTTGTGATACTCAATTATCAAGGGAAATATCATAGTTCCTTGATAATGTGAGTAGTCAGAAACCGCTTGGAATTTTTCTATTCTTTTAGAGTGGTTGTTTTGCATGTTTAAAAAATATATATACCACCCCTTGGGGTTTCTTCTATTTTCTTTTAGTTCTTGTTCTTGTTTATTTTCTATCTCCCCGGGGAATGGGGAAAAGAATTTTTTCCCCCGTGAGCCATGCGTGTTGTAAGAGGCACTAAAATGCCCAGACAAGGGGCTAGTAACCCCCCTTTTCTTTTTTTAATTACTAAATTTAAAAAAGGGGCACTTTTGTTTTTCCTTTTGGGGGGCACCCCACCTCGGTGGGATATGCCGTGTGTTGAAAGAATTTAATTACATGTTTTTTTCAGGGCAGTAATAGGGGTTTCTTTTATATAACAATTTGTTTTAAAAATATATGATAAACGTTTCTAATTTAAAATTTCAGTAGCGATAAGTTTTGACAAAATAAGGCCATATGACGTATTTGTAATGTCAGTGCAGAAAAATAATGAGAGAACAGTAGATACAAATTTAAAACATTTAGGTTAATGTGTATTTTGCCTTAAAGCAGCTGTCTTATACCGTAGGTCAGTATTCTTCATGTTCGTGCTGTCTGGTGTACTGTGGATGGCGGTGGTGGCGGCATTATTGGTGGGCGTACATGCTCATGCCTTTATATGTCGACCACTGTACGAGGAGCCTCACTTCCCTACCCTCACCCACCTGCTGGATCACTCTGGCATGGTCTATCCTGATGTTCCCATCCTCAGCAACGTCCTCCATCCCGGCCGTAATGTTCACCTCAGCATCGGTCACGTCCTCAGGTGGGAACTTAAATGTATTTGTATGTCCTGCTGCCTTGGGGGCTCTAATTTTAATATATATAATTTTCATGAAATATGTTACAACATATATAAATGTTTTAGAAAAGTAAAATATGTTAGTAGCAACAGGTAGACAATATTTTCGTCTTATAGATAAAATGACGCAAGTGCAATTAATGTGACATTTTTCTCCGGCAATTTATCAATATTATTACAATATAACAGTCAACTAGGCTCGTATGTGGTCAAACTGGTGCAGCTCGTGAACGCTGCTCTTAGCTCGTGGTGCGCCCTCTGCGTCTTTCTGCTCCTCTCTGTTATTTTTAATTCAACTGGTCGTAGCTGGGACTTTTTTAAACGCATAGGAGACAAATCATTTTATATTATATAGATCAGGCAAACCTCTTTACAAGTCATTTCATCACAGTCTTTGCCTCTCCTATGCCTTAAATACAAAAGCACCCGCTGGGACTTTGGTTATTTCTGGCCGCCTCCCTGAATACTTTGTACAAGCCTACTTACTCTCACGAAGCATTGGGCTCAGCAATTTCTTGTTGTCAGGCACAGTTTAATTTAATCCTCTATTCTTTTCTGTTACATCTCGCACAAAATATTCTTTATTCTACACTGGAGTTCTTTAACAACGGCTAGGCGTCATGAACACATTTCCTGCCAGTGGAAACATGCATCACTGCTACCTTCTCAAAAGCTGAGCAAGGACGCCTCTGTTCCCTCATCATACTGTTCCATTTGTTTTAATCAAGTCTAGGGAAAGTTTTAGAGCGCCTAGTCACAGACAAACTTCGTTGGTGGATGGAATCAAACGTCCTTCTCTTCGAGTCTCATTTTGGCTTCTAACAAGGTCGAAGCCCTGTAGATGCTATTAATACAACGAGACCATCAAGTTTCCAGTGCATATGCTGGACATGAAATCATCCTGGTTTCATTGACTGAGTTGCAAAACGCAGAGTCTGGCTTATCTTGGACACACAAGGTAACCCCTGAGTTGGTTTTCAGATTATCTTGGAGGAGGTTAATTTGCTGTCTACTTGGGGAATGTAGCTTCGAATATGTTATGGTGATCTTTGACTCCCTCTTTATTTCTCATTTTACTTCTTCTTGCTTCTCTAATAGTGGGACAACTCTTTCTTATATGCGGCAATCTTTAACGTGTTGTGGAATATTTCATTAAATGGTTACATACTTGGGTCCTGACTGTTAGTTGCAAAATATAGACTAAGGTGCTTTACTGGGAAACGCCTCTGAACATTATTCATACCTACAGGTGATTAATATTTCCCATCTGGCATTTCTCACAAATGGTTTGGAATGGTGCCAGATGGTCCTAATATAATATGGGCAAAGCATATTGACTGCTTGAAAAAATCTTGTACAAAACGCCTGGACATTGTGCACATGGTATTCGGATTGTGGGGGACAGATCGCTCTCTATTTCTCACTGTAAAGGTCCTAATAATCATAATTCATCAAGCTTGAATATAGTAACTTAGTATATGGCTCTGTGATGCTCTATGTATAGCATAAAGAGTTTCCTTCCTCTCCAGTTGTAACCTTGGGACTGGAGTCTAGCATTTATCCACTCCATTATTAACACACTACAGACGTCTTACCACGTTACCTCCTGCTCACCTTCTGCAGAGTGCACTGATAACATGGAGCGTCCCGCAGTTCTTGTGAAGATCCCACCCTACGCCGTTTTTGACTCGGGCACAGATTTCATTTGTTGCATCGGCGCTTTCAGGTCTTGATCACCATCCTTTAAGATTGTATTCCAAAATTCATACCTGGGTAAACATCTCTGACCACATCTGAGTAGCTGTTATTTTCCTTACTAAACCTTTATTGTTTTCAATTACTGCTCCTATTATTTTTGAGGAGTTTAGACAGTGACACAATCCACCTGCATATAAATGCAGTTGGATAAAGAATTAACTCATCCCCACAATCTACCTCAGCTGCTGTATATTTTTCTGAACTATCTCAGCGCCAAGGCTCGAGGCTGATGACACATTCTTTCAGACAAGCTTTTTGCCATATACTTGTCACTCTTTTTTATGGAAGTGTCCCTTTCACCGCAAATCCTTCTTAGCTCTTCTCTCCACTAAAAGGTCTGAATCTCATTATGCCCCTTTACGAGACATTTCCACTCTTGCTGTTTTACATTTCAACGCCAGGTTGTTTTTTTTAATTTTGTTATTCCATAATGGATTCGTTATGCTGGTATCAGAGGAAATGACAGTTGTCAGGGCTGCAAATATTGCTCGAAATTGAAAATTTGATGTTGGATGTAAATTAAATGGTAGTGGTGATAGGACGGGGATGTCATCAACACTGGATGTCAGACTCAGCACCAGCCCTCAGATGCATTCAGCTGGGACTCATTCGTGATTCTGATGAACACAGTCCCTAGTCTCGTGCTGCAGATCGTCTCCTTGATGTTGCCATGGTGCTTTCTCTACGTATTGAACATACCTGGCTGGCGGCACATCTCTCCCGGTTACTTTGGTGAACAGCCTGAGCTGTCCATGGTGCCCCATGCACGATGATACTCTTGCTGTCCAGGGCTTCACTTTGCCCGTACCAAACTCCAATATTTATTTAAACAAACGAGTTTCTACATCAGTTCCAGACTTTCTCAACGGTTACGGTTTTGATCCAGACATTCGTGCCCATACGTGCTGCGTATTCCTTTCTCCGTGCCACGGGCGTTTTTTTTTTTTTTTTTTTTTTTTTTACACATGGTTTGACAAGGTTATTGACAAGCTATTTACAGGTTAAGGATTCCTAACTTTATTGGCAAGCTAAGAGCTGTTACCTACATCAGCTCATTTGAAAGCATTTTTATTGTTATGAGACATACAAGTAGGGAACAGGATGAAATTGGAGCCATCTGTGGGCCAGCATTTTCATTTGATCAACTGACTTTATCTCGTTGACATCATTATGCTGTACGAATGTGTTCCATACACGAGTCATCCTGGGTATATATGATCTCAGATGGAGTGATGTTCTGGAGAAGGGTACTGCCAGAGTGAAGTTGCTGCTTTCTGCCCGTCTTGTGGCATAAAAGCTTGTTTCACGCTGTCCTCGAAGTGGATCCAAGTGTGGTACTTTGACAATATTGGCCTTGTACATAACAGTAAGGCCACCCACATCCCTCCTATGTTGAAGGCTCTGCTGAAATGACAGATCTATCCAAGATGGGTCCAGGCGAGAGATGAGACGTCTTGCTCTGTTCTCTACTCTGTCAAGCAGTCGCAGATAAGAGGGGGGGGCAGGCAAACCAAGAAAGTGGAGCATACTCAAGGTGTGAGCGTACTTGTGCCTCGTACAGAATCTTGCAACCCCTACTGTCAAGCAGATGCGAGATACGGTGAAGTGCTGTAAGCTTCCTGGTTGCCTTGTTTGCAAGATTTACAAATGGTTCTTCATGGTTAGTTTGGAGTCAAATTTCACCCCAAGGATATCAACTTCTTCTCCAGGTGCCAACACCCTCCCATTCATCCTTACTACTGCACCAGCATTACCATCATGGTTCCTAGAGACGATCATCATTTGCTTTTTCTCAGGTGCAAATGTTACTTGCCATCTATTTCCCCAAGCTGATATAGCTCTCAGCTGGTGATTGATGTAGCTTAGAGCAGCTGGCATTTCTTCTCTTGGATAAGTGAATGTCAGTGTACAGTCGTCTGCATATGCATGTGATTCTGGGATGAGATGAAGAAGGTCGTTGAAGTAGACATTCCATAACAATGGTCCCAGCACGCTTCCTTGTGGAACACTTGCCCCAATAGGATGTCTTGCTGATTCCGTTCCATTGAGAACTACACTTAGAGATCTACCATAAAGGTAATCACTGAGGAGACATAGCGTAGAGCCTGCAATTCCCAGTGCTTGAAGTTTTGCTAAGAGATTTAGACACTACCTAATTACTAAGCGAGCGTTTAAACACCAGACTTCTGGGACGAGGCTCGTAGTGCATCAGCAGTCGTAATCCTTAAAAAACAACACATTTTTCTTCCTTGCTGTAGCAATGTTTTGTTCATACGAGGATTGCTTAAGCTCAGTGTAGCCATTTAATTTTTATAATCCCTTCTATATATAAAGTTCTTTTATGATTGCCAAAACTGTTGACAATCTATCACGGTAATGAAGAGTCACGAAGAGGATAAGAGAGGTGACAAATCAGGATTCTATTGAGACGAAGAGTATTATTACAATGTCTTGCAAGACATGAATAGGCTGCTGGTCTCATTTGTACACAAATATAAGGATAATATAAAGCGTTAAATTCTTGGATCATTATGAATCGTGTCTCAAGGGAGTCAAATGAAAAATTTGAAAGGAATAAACAAATATTTATTTTGATGACTATATATATGCAGGATAAGCCATCATGAAGCCTAATTGTAATAGACGTTTTAGAAACTGTAAATATTAGGCTAAGTCGTGACAACTGGGCAAACATACGACCAGTCTGTCATGGGTCCAGAAGCTTATGCGACGGAAACAAAGACACAAATGCGATCCTTTATTGACAACATTTCGCCCACACAGTGGACCTTATCAAGTCACAAACAAATCTAAGCAGAGTACATGAGTATATGTATAGGGAGCATAGTGATTTGAAGGGTCAGATGAGGAATGTAGAATTTGTTTGTTGAGAAGAGGTCGGATCTGAGAAGGACCTGGCCGGCATAGGCCAGCAGCCTGTTGCTATGTACGATGATGATGACGAAGTTTTCCGGCAAGAGTTCAAATATATTGTAAAAGCCGTGTTTTGGTTAAAATTATTGGATATACAGATGAGTGATGATTTCAAGATCCTGGCGATGAATCTTGCGTCTCTGTGGTTGTGAGAATTTTGGCTTAAGGCACAGGCATTCCTCAAGTCGTCCTCATTGTGTTGGCGTATTGGTGGTATGAAATACATGCTTGGAGGTCTCTGGAGATTTTGTCTATGTATAATTGGCTGCAGTCATTGGAAGGGATTATGTTTAACCCTGTAGAGGATTGAACCTTAGGGCGTCCCTTACCTGTGATGTCTTTGATGGTAGTGAATGTGGACGTAGATACTTGGAAACTGGTAATGGAAAAGATGACGGAGACGTATTTGGCAATGGAGTTGGAGGGAGGACTATGTAGTTCGTCTGGGCGGTATCATGTCTGGGTGAGTTGAAGATGCTATATGCCCGGCGTCTGCTGTCTCGGATAAAGTGATGAGGATAGTAAATATCAGAAAATACTTGTTCAATTAAAGAGAATTCTTCCTTAAGGAATTGACACTGCAGATTTGGAGGTCACGGAAGAAAAAGCCTATGATTACGCCACATTTACTTTTGATGGCGTAGTGAGAGTAGAAATGGAGAAGATCGTGTTGGATGCTAAGGAAAGGAAGAGTGTCGTCGACTTCTAATGTAAAGTGGATTGAAGACTGTATCTGGTTGAGCTTGTGTTGAAGAGCAGGAACGTTGAAGCGTCTGTGAGTCAAGAATATCGTCAACATAACGGAGCAGGTGACCGTAGAGGGAATAATAGAGGAAAATTGCTCGAGTTCTAGATGTTCCATGTAAAGGTCCGCCAGTACAGCACTAAGTGGGGAACCGTTGGGCAGTCTAAAAGTATAATGAAAAAGATAATTTTCAAAAGAGAAACATGGGAAACCAACACAGTTCAACAAGGTCGTTGAAATCGCTGGCTGGAACATGAAAGAGGGTGCTAGCGAAATCATTTTTTTGGTCCAATTTCAATGAAATTTTTACAGTGATTTAAGCAGCATTTGAAGACTACACTCTGTGGTTGTAGTGACTTTTTGCCTTAAACGATAGAAGAAAATAAATAGCGCCTTATTCTCCCTTTTCTATAAAATTGGTAAGACGTATAATGTTGTAGTTGATATGAGATGAAAGATACTAATCCCGTTTGAGCGAAAATGTCAATAGATTGCATAATAAAAAATGTTGAAATTGTTATTTTTCAAGAATTTTTGGGAGAAAAAAATAATAAAAGCAAAGCGGTTAAAATATCGCAAATCCCCTGTGCATGCTAGTAGAACCATCATTACTCAATAACCTGGGCAAAAATTATGACGCTCCTATAAATACTTTTCGCCAAAAATGGAAAATAATGTCAATAACTTATTCCTGAGTATACATATTATTACGTTTTCTGTAAAACTCTAGGGTGATGACGCGCCACATTTCAGTATGTTTGCTCGACTGAATTTGAATGGAGTCTCAGAGAAGTTGTAATGTAGTGTATTTAGAATAAAACAAACATAATCGTAATTTTTGGAGGGAAAAAACATGAATTGGCATCATGTCTTTTGGGAAAACTTAGAAATATGATAGAAACGAGTTGATTACATCAGCATGTTGCCAGAATTATGCACTATTTTTCAGGAAGAAAACATTATTTTCCATAATTTTTCAATTTTCCCTTTTATCACTCCTAAAAAATCGCACCCTTGTGAAGGTCGAAGGAGTCTGTCAATTTTCCAGCCCAGGAGATCAATGGCTTGTCTTATGGGTATCTTGGGATCCTTCACGTCACTTATGCCTCCCATATTGCAGTTGTGTCTTTGTTTCCATAAGCTTCTCGACCCATGCCAGGCGGGTCGTATGTCTACCCAATTACTGTCACAACCCAGCCTAATATTTAGTCTCTAAAACGTCTGTTACAGTTAGGCTTCATGATGGCTTGTCCTGCATATATACAGTCATCTAAATATTATATGTTTATACCTTTTAAATTTTTCATTTGACTCCCTTAAAACACAACCTAAAATGACCCGAAAATCCAACGCTTTATATCCTCCTAATATTTGTGTACAAATGAGACCAGCAACCTATCATTCATGTCTTGCAAGACAATATAATAACAACACTCACGTAGTTTCCCCAGGTAGACCTGATAAAGTCCATTGTGTGGGCAAAACGTCGTCAATAAAGGATCACATTATACTGGATATAGGTTTATTTTCCATCCTGTCGGTATTTTGTACTCTTATTATTCTTATTAACGTGTATTATTTACATATATATATATACTGTCGTATCCGAGCGAATGATGGTGAAAGCATTTCTTTATTGGGTCACCCTGCCTGGGTGGGAGACGGCCGTCGTGCTGGCATAATGCCCGGTATATAAAATAAAAAGATGGGATGGTAGGGGAGGTGGAATATTAAAAAAACGGCTTCAGAAAGAAATCCAAATATTTTTCCTTGAACCCTCTTTATCCATTTCTCCGAGGCTGTGGGTCCCACAATTTGCACTAGAGGTGGACATATTTAATATATATATATATTATATATATATATAATATATATCATATATATATAATATAATATATATATATATATATATAATATATATATATTACTATATATATATATATATATATTAATATATATATATATATGTCGTGCCGATAGGCAGAACTTGCGATCTTGGCTTAAATAGCAACGCTCATCTTGCCATATTGGACAAGTGAAAATTTGTGTATGCAATAATTTCGCCAAAATCATTCTGAACCTAACGAAAAAAAATATATTTGATTGTGTTTTTTAGTACTAAATTATTGTAAACGCATTTTAAAATATATTTTGTTGGTTTAGGCTAAAAATAAATTGCTCTTTTTATAGTAAGGTTAGGTAAGTTTTCTAAGATTCTTTTGGTGCAAAATAAAATTTTTACATTAACATTAATGAAAAAAATGTATCTTTAAACGTAATAAGAAAATTTTTTAGAAAGAACTTAATTTTAAATGAGTTTTTGCTAATTGACCAGTTTTACATATTCGGCACGACATATATATATACATATATATATATATATATGTATATATTATATATATATATATATATATATATATATATATATATATATATATATATATATATATATATATATATAATATATAATATAATATATATCAGGTAAAATATAAAACTAACAAATCCACACAAGGCAATAAATTAAGATTATATACACAATAACGTGTGTATATTTTAGTGTATATACACACACCTAGACATACACTCTGTGTATATACATTAAGAGTTTACCTTAATCCCTAAAATAAAGAAATGCTCTGCATATTAAGGGGCTTTCTGCATGTACACCTAAATTTTACTCATCTCTTTAGAACCTGTATAAACCCGTAGGGATTATACAGCTCCTGTGGGGGGGATGGAACGGATTCAGGTTCAGTTCAGGAAACTGGAGCACAGATCCAATTCCCTAGATCAAGAGCCCCAGCGTCAAGGAACCTCCCTTGAGTGACGGACGACCATTGTAATATGCAGCCTTAATGACCCTTTTTTGTAGTCGATAGTCTTTAAACCCAATTAGCCAACCTAAGAATAAACATTATTATGATTATTATTTTTACAAGATAATCGCTAAATTCGTATGGGTCATTTAGCACTAATAATATAACAGATTATTTTATTCTTAAACGTGCTTCAAACCTAGAGGGGGATAAGCCAGCAGATGTTAGCCTAGCTGGGATAAGCCAGCAGATGTTAGCCTAGCTGGGATAAGCCAGCAGATGTTAGCCTAGCTGGGATAAGCCAGCAGATGTTAGCCCAGCTGGGATAAGCCAGCAGATGTTAGCCTAGCTAGGATAAGCCAGCAGATATTACCTAGCTGGGATAAGCCAGCAGATGTTAGCCTAGCTGGATAAGCCAGCAGATGTTAGCCTAGCTGGATAAGCCAGCAGATGTTAGCCTAGCTGGGATAAGCCAGCAGATGTTAGCCCAGCTGGGATAAGCCAGCAGATGTTAGCCTAGCTAGGATAAGCCAGCAGATGTTAGCCTAGCTGGGATAAGCCAGAGATGTTAGCCTAGCTGGATAAGCCAGCAATATTAGCCTACTGGATAAGCCAGCAGATGTTAGCCTAGCGGATAAGCCAGCAGATGTTAGCCTAGCTGGGATAAGCCAGCAGATGTTAGCCTAGCTGGGATAAGCCAGCAGATGTTAGCCAAGCTGGGATAAGCCAGTAGACTTTAAACCTAATTGAATAACTCAGTGGATGTTTAATCTAGATAAGCTAGTAGATGTTAACTTAGCTATGATAAGCCAAGAGTTTTTAACCTAGCTGGGATAAACTAGCAGATGTTTAACCTAGCTGGGATAAGCTAGTAGTTATTTAAATATCTAACTGATCATGAGGTAGACAGACAGATGAGACGTGGCACTAATCTTGTTCTTTGAGCTGCCACCATCACAGAGCATTATATAGCCTTAACTCTCAAAGACTGAACCGGTAAGTCAGTGGAAGACCTCGGTCAGGCGACCAAAAACTCCAGTGGTGGGTCATCATATGACTAAGACCCGCGTCAGGAAACATTTGACCAATTTCCTGACGAACTTTAGCTAACCTAACGTGTGCTGAAGATGGCTTTAGTGTGATGACGAAATATGCAATACTGATCTGTTGCATTGCCTCTGTGTGGGTTTGTCTCATTACCCAGTGCTTAGTATACTCATGTTTATAAATGTCGTACCACGCAAAGTGGGGACTTTATCACCCTCAGTGGTGCTTTACCACCCAGTGGTGCTTTATCACCCACAGTGGTGCTTTATTAACCAGTTATGTTTTACCACCCACAGTGGGCTCTTGGTACCTCATAAATCCCACTGTTGGTGAAAAAAATAAAATCAAAGTTTTGTCTCCAGTGTTAGACTAATATTTTAGAAATTCGACACTTAGATGAATGAGCCACATGTGTAACACTCGGGTATCTTTATTTTGGAGACAGATACACAAGTGCTTCCTATGTCTTAATCATCACTCCATTGTGTACGTAGCAAGCAGTAAATAGTGTTGATGTATGTGTGTGTGTTGAGTGGGTGTAAGGAAGGGCGGGCGGCGTACCAGGTGTTCCAGCTTCGTCACTACTTCGATGTTGAGCGTGAAGTGGACCACCTCACCACCCTCGATCTCCGCCACACCCTGGCTGCCTTCAGCGTCAACCTCTCCCAGATGGAGTTCCTCTCACCCGAGGCCGAGGCTCATCTCAACGACTTTCTCCGCTCCATTAAGATGGACCTGGAGCCTTACAGGAGAGAGGTGAGTGTCAGAGTCCAGCACGGAATGATTGTAACTGTATTCCAGGGGAATTTCTAAACCGGTTGGGGCATTCAGCTTTGATCTAAAAAGAAGGCAGAGTACCTACTAAACACACCGTGATGGCTTCTTCTCTGAAAGACCAGTATCGTATTAGTGTATTGTGATGGCTTCTTTCCTGAAGAACCAGGCTGAGGGACTGATTACCTAAAACTCCTCATCTTCCACTGTTCTTCTCTGTACTGGACTGAAGAAGCCAGTGGTTGGAGAACTTTTCAACAATAAATATTCACAAGTGTGGCACAAGTGGCTAAAAGAATAATCAGAGGAGGAGTTAGCGCAGGTGGCAGTGTGTCTGTTGTGCTCCGCTGACCATATCAACCTTCACTTTGTGCTGACAGAAGAGGTACTGTGACATGACTGTGTTACTGTACGACAAGAGTTAGTTCTGAGAGTAGTGTACAGTGTGACCTGTGATAACAA
The DNA here is from genome assembly GCF_026875155.1 of Cherax quadricarinatus. Lineage (NCBI taxonomy): Eukaryota > Metazoa > Arthropoda > Malacostraca > Decapoda > Parastacidae > Cherax > Cherax quadricarinatus. The sequence continues at coordinate 5,634,357 of NC_069478.1, read as the reverse complement.
TGGAACTTGTTACCCTCTTGTGGCCTCATTAATTACTAGGTTATAAATATCTTGATATTTAAATATACTGGTACAGTGTCTGGTGCGCCTCATAGTGATGGATGCACGAAAGTATATATACTGATGTCTGCTGAAAGGGGCATAAGTTGCAAGACGTAATATAGACTATACCTCTTACATTCTGTTTTAATTTCCGTGTGTGTGTGTTAGCACTGTACCAGTGTCTCATTCAACAGCCTGGTTGTTCAGAGACTGGGCTGCGAGAAGTGGCCGGGGAGTCAAATGACTCGCAGGCCCACAGTCACATTCATAAGAACATAAGAAAGAAGCAACACTGCAGCAGGCCTACTGGCCCATGCAAGGCAGGTCCAAGTCACCTTCCGGCTTAAACCAATGACCCACCTAGTCAGGTCAGATCACATCCATTTAACGAGCATGGCATTAGACCTGTTAGCACAAGCTAGTCAGGTCCAACTCCCACCCACACCAACTCATGTATTTATCTAACCTATTTTTAGAATTACGCAACGTCTTATCTTCTATGACGGTACTCGGGAGTTTGTTCCACTCATCCACAACTCTATTACCAAACCAGTGCTTTCCTATATCCTTCCTGAATCTGAATTTTTCTAACTTAAAACCATTGCTTCGAGTCCTGTCTTGGCTAGATATTTTTACCACACTATTCACATTCCCTTTATTTATTCCTTTTTTTCATTTATACACCTCAATCATATCTCTCCTAATTCTACACCTTTCTAGAGAGTGCAGATTCAGGGCTCTCAGTCTATCCTCATATGGAAGATTTCTGATACATGGGATCATCTTTGTCATCCTCCTCTGTACGTTTTCCAGAGCATTTATATCTATTCTGTAATACGGTGACCAGAACTGAGCAGCATAGTCTAAATGAGGTCTAACCAAGGATATATAGAGTTGAAGAACAACCTGAGGACTTCTAGTATTTATGCTTCTTGATATGCAGCCAAGGATTCTGTTAGCTTTATTGCGAATATTTATGTACTGTTGTCTTGGTTTTAGATTACTTCTAACCAAAACTCCCAAATCCTTTTTGCAATCAGCAATATTAAGATTACGTTTTTTAGTTTATATGTGGCATGGTTATTTTCTTGTCCAGTGTTTAGAACTTTGCATTTGTCTATATTAAACTGCATCTGTCACTTCTCCGACCACTGCATCAGTCTATTCAAATCATCCTGGAGTGCTCTAATGTCCTCATTTGAATGAATTAGGCAACCTATTTTGGTGTCACCAGCAAAATTGCCTATGTCGCTATTTCCTCATCAATGTCGTTTATATAAATTGTGAACAACAAAGTGCCCAACACTGACCATTAATGTAAACTCTCTGCTGTCTATTTGTCAGCCATGCCTCTACCCAGAAAAAAATTTCTCCACCTATTCCGTGTGCCTTAAGTTTCCTCAATAGCCTCTGGTGTGGAACTCTATCGAAATCCTTAAGATAAGATAAGATAAGATAAGATTTCGTTCGGATTTTTAACCCCGGAGGGTTAGCCACCCAGGATAACCCAAGAAAGTCAGTGCGTCATCGAGGACTGTCTAACTTATTTCCATTGGGGTCCTTAATCTTGTCCCCCAGGATGCGACCCACACCAGTCGACTAACACCCAGGTACCTATTTGCTGCTAGGTGAACAGGACAACAGGTGTAAGGAAACGTGTCAAATGTTTCCACCCGCCGGGAATCGAACCCGGGCCCTCCGTGTGTGAAGCGGGAGCTTTAGCCACCAGACCACCGGGCCACCTCCAGACCACAATATCATATTCATTACCATGATCTACCTCCTCAAACACCTTAGTGAAAAATGTTAGTAAATTCGTAAGACAGGAACGCCCCTTTGTAAAACCGTGATGAGATTCATTAATCAATTTATGCCTTTCAAAATGGCTACGAATTGCTTCGGCAATTATTGATTCCATAAATTTTCCCACTATGGAGGTAAGGCTTATTGGTCTATAGTTCGAAGCCAAGGACCTGTCACCTGTCTTGTAAATAGGTATTACATTTTCCATTTTCCACTTATCAGGCACTATGCCAGTTTGTAGTGATATGTTAAAAAGATTAGCCAAAGGTATACTAAATTCCTCTTTACATTCCTTTAACACCCTTGTAAACAGTTTATCAGGACCTGGGGATTTGTTAGGTTTTAGTTTGTTAGGTAAGACACATATGCAACGGTTAGGTATCTTTATTTTGAAACGTTTCGCCTACACAGTAGGCTTCTTCAGCCGAGTACAGAAAAGTTGATAGAAGCAGAAAATACTTGAAGACGATGTAATCAGTCCATCACCCCTAAAGTTTTGAGGTGGTCAATCCCTCAGTCTGGAGAAGAGCATTGTTCCGAAGTCTGAAACAATATTTCAGCCTTCGGAACAATGCTCTTCTCCAGACTGAGGGACTGACCACCTCAAAACTTTAAGGGTGATGGACTGATTACATCGTCTTCAAGTCTCTTCTGCTTCTATCAACTTTTCAGTACTCGACTGAAGAAGCCTACTGTGTAGGCGAAACGTTTCAAAATAAAGATACCTAACTGTTGCATATGTGTCTTACCTAACAACCTGTCGGTATTTTATACCATTTTAATGCTCAGGTTTTAGTTTCTCTATTTGTCTGAGGACCATGTCACTAGTTACCCAAATCGTGCATAATTTTTTATCGTCCTGTTCTACACAATTTATTATTTATGGAATTTCGCTTGTATCTTCCTGAGTAAAAACTGAAAGGAAATAAGAGTTTAAAATTTCACACATTTCCTTATCACTGTCAATGATCTGACCTGAGTTACTTCTGCGTGGGACAGTCTTGTCCCTAATCTTACTTATATATACCTGAAAGAAATCTTTTGGGTTAGTTTTCGAATCCCTTGCCACTATTAGCCTTACAATCTCTTTTGCTTTTCCTTTTTTAAACTTTTTATTCCCTTGATATTAATGAAATATGATTTAATGGCCATACTTTAGAGTAGTAAATATTGCTTCACATATGATAGATCAAAATAAATTACCCACTTTGGGTCTAATAATTTTTTATGACCAAAATCGAACTTTCAAGTAAATTAACCTTCCAAAAAATTAGCGAAAAAACAAATTTTGTGTAGTGTCACGAAGTTGTGTTTGTTACTCTATTTGTGCTGTAGTTTATGATTTATAAGTTACCAACCTTAAGGTTGAATTTTAAGGGTGTTGTGTCACAGAATAATGAGAAGCCTGCTGTGATTGTCGTTTTGTGCCGGCCCTTGTCCCAGAGCAGACAAATGTGCAGTTAGCTCCTCTTGTCTCAGAACTTTCAGAATTCTAGGACCAGGAAACTCGTAACAATACCTCCTACCACTGAGAAAGAAAGGTACCTTTTTTATACTTGGTTATGATTTACTCCCACTGGGAAATAAACCAGTAATGTTACAGTGTGTTACTAGAGAAGGTCTGTATTATGATGATCCCCGGGAGAAAGCAAGGTACCTGTTACTGTCCCTGATTCTACAAAAACCTGGAGAAACGGCAAGGTACTCGTAACTAGGTACTATCTAATCCCACTGGAGAAGAAACCGCAAGTATACTTGTATACTGGGTAACGATTCTAACTGGGGAACGAAATACTTACTGTGGTGTACTTTGACTCGACTGAGTAACAGTACTTACTGAGACACGTAACAGTTACTATGATGACACTGTAGCAGTATTTACTGTGACACAGTAACATACTTACTGATGAACAGAAGTACTTCGATGACACAGTAACGTTTATGGGGGACACAGTAAGTACTTACTGATGACACAGTACCAGTACTACTGATGACCAGTAACAGTACTTACTGAGGGACACAGTAACAGTACTTACTGATGACACAGTAGCAGTACTTATGTTGACACAGTACAGTACTTACTGATGACACAGTACAGTATTTACTGAGGGACCCAGTACAGTACTTACTGTTTGACACAGTAACAGTATTACTGATGGAACAGTAACAGTACTTACTGATGACACAGTAAGCAGTAACTTACGATGACACAGAAACATTTACTTCCTGATGACACAGTAACAGTACTTATGATGACACAGTAACAGTACTTACTGATGACACAGTAAGCAGTATTACTGATGACACAGTAACAGTATTACTGATGACACAGAAACAGTACTTACTGATGACACAGTAAGTACTATGATGACACAGTACAGTACTTCTGATGACACAGAAAACAGTACTTACTGATGACACAGTACAGTACTTATGATGACACAGTTACAGTACTTATTTGATGACACAGTAAAAAGTACCTTTACTGGATGACCCCAGTAACAGTACTATGATGACAAGTACAGTACTTAGGACCTAAGTACACTGATAACAGTACAGTATTATGATACACAGTAACAGTACTGATGTGACACAAGTAACAGTATTTACTGATGACACTGTAACGGTACTATGATGACACAGTAACAGTTACTTATGACACAGTACACAGTATATGATGACAAGTAACCAGTACTTACTGTGACACAGTAACAGTATTTACTGATGACAAGTAACAGTACTATGATAAACCAGTACCAGTATGATGTGAAAAAGTAACATACTGATGATGACACAGTAACATATGACTGATGACACAGTAAACAGTACTGATTGATGACACGTAACAGTACTTACGGGTGAACAGTAACAGTACTTTTGATGACACAGTAACAGTCTTATGGATGACACAGTAACGTACCTATGATGATGACACAGTAAAGTCCCATATTTGATGACACAGTAACAGTATGACTGTTTGAACAGTAACAGTACTTACTGATGACACAGTAACAGTACTTACTGATGACACATTTAAACATTTCTTACTGATGACACAGTAACAGTACTTACTGATGACACAGTAACATTTACTGACTGATGACACAGTAACAGTACTTACTGATGACACAAGTAGTTAACAGTAGTATTTTATGATGACACAGTAACAGTATTTACTGATGACACAGTAACAGTACTTACTGATGACACAGTAGAACCAGTATTACTGATTGGACACATTTAAAACAGTACTGACTGATGACACAGTAACAGTATTACTGATGACACAGTAACAGAAACTACTGATGACACAGTAAAGTACTGACTGTGACACAGTAACAGTATACTGATGACACAGAAAACAGTACTGACTGATGAACAGTAACAGTACTGACTGATGCACAGGTAACAGTACTTATGATGACACAGTAACCAGTACTGACTGATGACACAGTAAAAGTACTGACTGATGACCCCAGTAACAGACTGACTGATGACCCCAAGTAACAGTATTTACGATGACACAGTAACAGTACTGACTGATGGCACAGTAACAGTACTGACTGAGGGACACAAAAAGTAACCAGTAACTGACTGATGATCACAATAACAGTACTGATGATGACACAGTAACAGTTCTGACTGATGACAGTAACAGTACTTACTGATGACACAGAAACAGTACTGACTGATGACACAGTAACTGTACTGACTGTGACACAGTAACAGTATAAATGATGACACAGTAACAGTACTACGGGATGACACAGTAACAGTACTGACTGATGGCACAGTAACAGTATTTAAACTGATGACACAGTAACAGTATGACTGATGACCCCAAAACAGTATGACTGATGACACAGTTAACCCAGTACTGACTGATGACACAGTAACAGTACTTACTGATGACCAGTAACAGTACTGACTGATGACACAGTAAAAGTACTGTGATAAACACAGAAACAGTACTGGACTGTTTGCAAGTAAACAGTACTGACTGATGACACCAGGTATAAAATTTACTGACTGATGACACAGAAAACAGTACTGACTGATGACACAGTAAAGTACTGATGATGACACAGTAACAGTACTGACTGATGACCCCAGTAACAGTATACTGATGACACAGTAACAGTAACTACTGATGAACAGTAAGTACTGATGATGACACAGTAAAAGTATTTGACTGATGACACAGTTAACAGTATTTACTGTGACACAGAAAACAGTACTACTGATGAACAGTAACAGTATTGACTGATGACACAGTAACAGTACTTACTGATGACACATTTAACAGTTACTGATGACACAGTAAAAAGTACTGACTGAGGGACACAGTAACAGTATTTAAACTGTTGACCCCAGTAACAGTACTGACTGAGACACAGTAACAGTACTGATGATGACACAGTAACAGTACTTACTGATGACACAGTAACGTATCTTACTGATGGACACAGTAACAGTACTGACTGATGACACAGTAACAGTACTTACTGATGACCCCAAGTAACATTTACTGACTGATGACAGTAACAGTACTGACTGATGGACACAGTAACGTACTTTGATGACACAGTAACAGTACTGACTGAGGGACCCCAGTAACATACTGACTGATGAACAGTAACAGTACTTACTGATGACACAGTAACAGTACTGACTGATGACACAGTAACAGTATGACTGATGACACATTTAAACAGTATTGATGATGACACAGTAACAGTTTACTGACCTGTGACACAGTAACAGTACTGACTGATGACACAGGTAAAACAGTAACTATGATTTGAGGGACACAGAAACAGTATGACTGATGACACAGTAACAGTACTGACTGATGCACATAAAACAGTAACGTACTTGACTGATGACACAGTAACAGTACTGATGATGACACAGTAACAGTACTGACTGTGACACAGTAACAGTAGACTGATGACACGAACGTATGACTGATGACCAGTAACAGTACTTACTGAGGGACACGTAACAGTATGACTGATGACACAGTAAAGTACTGACTGATGACATAAACAGTACTGACTGATGACACAGTAACAGTACTGACTGTGGACACAGTAACATTTCTACTGATGAACAGTAACAGTACTGACTGATGACACAGTAAACAGTATGACTGATGACACAGTAACGTACTGACTGATGACACAGTAAAAAGTATTTACTGATGACCCCAGTAACAGTCTTACTGTGAACAGTAACAGTACTGACTGATGACACAGTAAACAGTACTGACTGATGACACAGTAACAGATTATGAACATACGTATGACTGTGACACAGTAACAGTACTGACTGATGACCACAGTAACAGTACTTACTGATGACACAGTAAACATTTTCCCTGACTGATGACACAGTAACAGTACTGACTGATGACACAGTAACAGTACTTACTGATGACACAGTAACAGTACTGACTGATGACACAGTAACAGTACTGACTGATGACACAGTAACAGTACTTACTGATGACACAGTAACAGTACTGACTGATGACACAGTAAAGTACGACTGATGACACAGTAACGTACTGACTGATGACACAGTAACAGTACTGACTGATGACACTGTAACCAGTACTGACTGATGCACAGTAACAGTACTGATTTGATGCCCACAGTAACAGTACTATGATGACAAATAACAGTACTGACTGATGAACAGTAAAGTACTGACTGATGACACGAAAACGGGTACTACTGATGACACAGTAACGTACTGATGATGACACGTAAAGTACTTGACTGATGACACAGTAACAGTACTGACTGATGACACAGAAACAGTACTGATGATGACACATTTAACAGTACTGACTGATGGCACAGAAAACCAGTACTGACTGATGACACAGTAACAGTACTACTGATGGACACAATAACAGTAGGGACTGATAAACACGTAACAGTACTGAGGGATGACACAGTAACAGTACTTACTGAGGGACCCCAGAAAACAGTACTGACTGATGACAAGTAAATGTACTGACTGATGACACAGAACAGTCTGACTGATACACAGTAACAGTACGGGACTGATGACACAGTAACAGTATGACTGATGACACAGTAACAGTATGACTGATGCACAGTAAACAGTACTTACTGATGACACAGTAACAGTACGACTGATGCACAGTAAAGTACTGTCTGATGACCAGAAACAGTACTGACTGATGACACAGTAACAGTACTGACTGTTGACCAGTAACAGTATTACGATGACAATAACAGTACTGACTGATGACACAGTAAAAGTACGCTGATGACACAGTAACATACTGACTGATGACACAGTAACAGTACTGACTGATGACCAATTTAACCAGTACTTACTGATGACACAGTAACAGTACTGACTGATGACACAGTAAAAGTACTGACTGATGACACAGTAACAGTACTTACTGATGACACAGTAACAGTACTGACTGATGACACAGTAACAGTACTGACTGATGACACAGTAACAGTACTTACTGATGACACAGTAACAGTACTTACTGATGACACAGTAACAGTACTGACTGATGACACAGTAACAGTACTTACTGATGACACAGTAACAGTACTGACTGATGACACATTTAACAGTACTGATGATGACACAGTACAGTATTACTGATGACACAGTAACAGTACTTCTGATGACACAGTAACAGTACTGACTGATGACACAGTAACAGTACTTACTGATGACACAGTAACAGTACTGACTGATGACACAGTAACAGTACTGACTGATGACACAGTAACAGTACTGACTGATGACACAGTAACAGTACTGACTGATGACACAGTAACAGTACTGACTGATGACACAGTAACAGTACTTACTGATGACACAGTAACAGTACTGACTGATGACACAGTAACAGTACTGACTGATGACACAGTAACAGTACTGACTGATGACACAGTAACAGTACTTACTGAGGGGCCCACAGTAACAGTACTGACTGATGACACAGTAACAGTACTGACTGATGACACAGTAACAGTACTGACTGATGGCACAGTAACAGTACTGACTGATGACACAGAAACGTACTGACTGATGACACAGTAACAGTACTTACTGATGACACAGTAACAGTACTGACTGATGACACAGTAACAGTACTGACTGATGACACAGTAACAGTACTGACTGATGACACAGTAACAGTACTTACTGATGACACAGTAACAGTACTGACTGATGACACAGTAACAGTACTGACTGATGACATAGTAACAGTACTGACTGATGACACAGTAACAGTACTGACTGATGACACAGTAACAGTACTTACTGATGACACAGTAACAGTACTGACTGATGACACAGTAACAGTACTGACTGATGACACAGTAACAGTACTGACTGATGACACAGTAACAGTACTGACTGATGACACAGAAAACAGTATGACTGATGACACAGTAACAGTACTGACTGATGAACAGTAACAGTACTGACTGATGACACAGTAACAGTACTGACTGATGACACAGTAACAGTACTGACTGATGACACAGTAACAGTACTGACTGATGACAACTTACATATACGTGAGTCACTTTTGCCATTTTTTTTATTTTACTAACCCAAACACCAGAAATTTTTAAAAATTGCTCTTTGTTTACAGGTGAAAAATCAAGTAGGTTTATATCAATGACTTTCTTAAAAGATGCGCTAACTTGTTAGGCCTATGTAACGTGTTGTTAGGTAAGACACATATGCAACAGTTAGGTATCTTTATTATGAAACGTTTCGCCTACACAGTAGGCTTCTTCAGTCAAGTACAGAAAAGTTGATAGAAGCAGAAGATACTTGAAGACGATGTAATCAGTCCATCACCCTTAAAGTTTTGAGGTGGTCAGTCCCTCAGTCTGGAGAAGAGCATTGTTCCATAGTATAAAACAATATGGAGAAGAAGTGACAGGATGGAGCTTTTTATAGCGCCAAGAGGTGAGACGTAGGCCACTAGGAGTGGTAAGAACTCAGATGTTGAGAGGTCAGGTCCCTCTCAAATCCAGCCCCTCTCACTAGTGGAAATTGTCGAAGTTGATTGCAGGTCTGTACCAGATACCCTTGTGTTGCAGTGTCTGACAGATTGAACATTAAAATGGTATAAAATACCGACAGGTTGTTAGGTAAGACACATATGCAACAGTTAGGTATCTTTATTATGAAACGTTTCGCCTACACAGTAGGCTTCTTCAGTCAAGTACAGAAAAGTTGATAGAAGCAGAAGATACTTGAAGACGATGTAATCAGTCCATCACCCTTAAAGTTTTGAGGTGGTCAGTCCCTCAGTCTGGAGAAGAGCATTGTTCCGAAGTCTGAAATATTGTTTCAGACTTCGGAACAATGCTCTTCTCCAGCGGGGTCCCACAGGGGTCAGTCCTAGGACCAGTGCTGTTTCTCGTATTTGTGAACGACATGACGGAAGGAATAGACTCCGAAGTGTCCCTGTTTGCAGATAACGTTAAGGTGATGAGAAGAATTCATTCGATCGAAGACCAGGCAGAATTACAAAGGGATCTGGACAGGCTGCAGACCTGGTGCAGCAATTGGCTCCTGGAGCTCAACCCCACCAAGTGCAGTCATGAAGATTGGGGAAGGGCAAAGAAGATCGCAGACGGAGTACAGTCTAGGGGGTCAGAGACTACAAACCTCACTCAAGGAAAAAGATCTTGGGAAAGAGTATAACCCCAGGCACATTCCTGAAGCGCAATCAACCCAAAAAACTGCTGCAGCATATGGGCACCTAGCAAACCCCAGAACGCATTTCCCACATCTAAATAAGGAATCGTTCAGGGGCCCTGTAACCGTGTACGTTAGGCCCATATTGGAGTATGCGTCACCAGTTTGGAACCCCCCACCTAGCCAAGCAAGTAAAGAACATAGAGAGAAAGTGCAAAGGTTTGCAACAGACTTTGTTCCAGAGCTAAGAGGTATGTCTACGAGGGAGAGGTTAAGGGAAAACAACCTGACGACACTGGAGAACAGGAGAGATAGGGGAGACATGATAACGATATACAAAATACTGAGAGGAATTGATAAGGTGAACAAAGACAGGATGTTCCAGAGATGGGACACAGCAACAAGGGGACACAGTTGGAAGTTGAAGACACAGATGAATCACAGGGATGTTAGGAAGTATTTCTTCAGCCACAGAGGAGTCAGGAAGTGGAATAGTTTGGGAAGCGATGTAGTGGATGCGGGACCCATACATAGCATTAAGCAGAGGTATGATAAAGCTCACGGTTCAGGGAGAGTGATCTAGTAGCGACCAGTGAAGAGGCGGGGCCAGAGCTAGGACTCGACCCCTGCAACCTCAACTAGGTGAGTACAATTAGGTGTGTACAATTAGGTGAGTACACACACACACACACACACACACACACACACCACACACACACACACACACACACACACACACACACACACACACACGCACACATACATACACACACACATATATATATATATATATATATATATATATATATATATATATATATATATATATATATATATAAAACACTGATCTCTGGCTGAAGGAGACTCGAACCTACGAACCTTGGAACAAGGTACGCAGTACTTAACCAATGTACCCACACTGGACCAATACCTTGGAGTCCAGCTTGCGTTAGACTTTGATCCAAGGCAGCCAGCTTTCAGGGAGAAGGCTTACAGCTTTTCATCTCATCCCCTGCATGGATCAGCCTTACTAGAGATTTTAACAATGCAAGGAATTCGCGAGAGCAGGCGAAATATACACAAACACTGATCTCTGGCTGAAGGAGACTTGAACCTACGAACCTTGGAACAAGGTTCGTAGGTTCGAGTCTCCTTCAGCCAGAGATCAGTGTTTGTGTATATTTCGCCTGCACTTGAGAATTCCTTGCATATATATATATATATATATTATATATATATATATATATATATATATATATATATATAATATATATATATATATATATATATATATATATATATATATATATATATATATATATATATTTAATGGGTTCTAACATTTGAAGTCTATTAATTTGATTAATTTCGTTGTTCCATCACTTTGCGAAGATAGGTTTTCTAGTATGCTTTCGATTTTCATTTTGTGTTACTTGCCAGTTGTGTAATGTTTGTGTGCAGGAGGACCTGACTTACCACGTTGCTACACTAGACATGGAGGTCACACCTCTCCAGCGACAGATCAACCAGAGTGCTGGTCACCTCCGTACCATCCAGTATTTTATCCACAACCACGGTTCTTCTCTGGCTGCTGCGGTGAGTGTCAGTCTGGTGGTGGCCAGGAGCCATGACTCGACCCCTCGCTAGCAGATAGATTAATATGATCACAACTGCAGAACAGTGATTTACGTAATGGATACTAAGGTGGAGAACAAAATCAAAATTAGACTCCTAGTACTAGATTTCAACCACAAGGAGATTCACTGGGGAAAACTGGAGAGTAAAACTTATACAAGTAATAACGAAAACTTTTGTCGGCATGTGAAGAAAAACATGTGGAAATTAATCTTCACCAAGATATATGTAATGTTTAACGTAACTGAGTTCACTCTTCAGATTGGTGAGGCACCATCCTTTGCTTCTCAGTCTTAGGAAGCAGATGTGACTAGTAGTAGGCTCGACGGTGTTGCCCCGGCCTGGGTCTTTTCCAGGTAGTGACTCGCCAATGCGACGAGACATCTGGAAGAGTCCCGGGCCGGGACAACACCACCGAACTTACTACAGAGACATAGCCAGTCATATATCATTTCAGATTCAGATTGGTATTAATTTTCTGGTGGTCAGTTGTATGAATCACGATGTCATCACCATAGTTTATAGGTAAATTTGTGAGGCAGAAGAGTAGACATTAACCAGAATAAGACTGAAAACTGTTGTTTTCTTTCTAAAACCTTGATAGAGAAAAAGATACTCTGTTTAACAGATAAACTATTATATAAATGAGTAAGTTACCACCAATATTCCTTTTAGCTCATTTATGCTAGATATTAAGTACAGGTTTTAAGTAAATACATGTATATGTAATAAAAGTATTGGGAAAGTATGCAGTGAGAAAGATGGTGATATATCTGCAAAATATTATTCTGTAGTCTATAGGCTGTTATTACAAAATATAATTCTGTAGTCTATAGGCTGTTATTACAAAATATAATTCTGTAGTCTATAGGCTGTTATTACAAAATATAATTCTGTAGTCTATAGGCTGTTATTACAAAATATAATTCTGTAGTCTTTAGGCTGTTATTACAAAAATAATTCTGTAGTCTATAGGCTGTTATTACAAAATATAATTCTGTAGTCTATAGGCTGTTATTACAAAATATAATTCTGTAGTCTATAGGCTGTTATTACAAAATATAATTCTGTAGTCTATAGGCTGTTATTACAAAATATAATTCTGTAGTCTATAGGCTGTTATTACAAAATATAATTCTGTAGTCTATAGGCTGTTATTACAAAATATAATTCTGTAGTCTATAGGCTGTTATTACAAAATATAATTCTGTAGTCTATAGGCTGTTATTACAAAATATAATTCTGTAGTCTATAGGCTGTTATTACAAAATATATTCTGTAGTCTATAGGCTGTTATTACAAAATATTATTCTGTAGTCTATAGGCTGTTATTACAAAATATAATTCTGTAGTCTATAGGCTGTTATTACAAAATATTATTCTGTAGTCTATAGGCTGTTATTACAAAATATAATTCTGTAGTCTATAGGCTGTTATTACAAAATATAATTCTGTAGTCTATAGGCTGTTATTACAAAATATAATTCTGTAGTCTATAGGCTGTTATTACAAAATATAATTCTGTAGTCTATAGGCTGTTATTACAAAATATAATTCTGTAGTCTATAGGCTGTTATTACAAAATATAATTCTGTAGTCTATAGGCTGTTATTACAAAATATAATTCTGTAGTCTATAGGCTGTTATTACAAAATATAATTCTGTAGTCTATAGGCTGTTATTACAAAATATAATTCTGTAGTCTATAGGCTGTTATTACAAAATATAATTCTGTAGTCTATAGGCTGTTATTACAAAATATAATTCTGTAGTCTATAGGCTGTTATTACAAAATATAATTCTGTAGTCTATAGGCTGTTATTACAAAATATAATTCTGTAGTCTATAGGCTGCTATTACAAAATATAATTCTGTAGTTTATAGGCTGTTATTACAAAATATAATTCTGTAGTCTATAGGCTGTTATTACAAAATATAATTCTGTAGTCTATAGGCTGTTATTACAAAATATAATTCTGTAGTTTATAGGCTGTTATTACAAAATATAATTCTGTAGTCTATAGGCTGTTATTACAAAATATAATTCTGTAGTCTATAGGCTGTTATTACAAAATATAATTCTGTAGTCTATAGGCTGTTATTACAAAATATTACAAATGTTTTACAGCGATAACTAGTTAGCGAAATTAGCTTAAATAAATCAGGTTTTTGTTGCTTGGCAGACTCATAGATACAGTCAGACTATTGTTCCAGGAATTAGAGAGGACACTGTCAGTGTAACTAAGTTTAGACTATTGTTCCAGGAATTAGAGAGGACACTGTCAGTGTAACTAGGTTTCTTCAGTATTAACTAAGAATTTTCAGTGAGGAGCCTCAGAGTTGTGAGAATATGCAAAGTGAAGTCATCTCCAGGATATGTTCATCGACCTTTAATAATCCCATGTCTAACTATTGTTGTTATTATTACAGACAGAAGCCACAAGGGTCATACAGGATGTCTAACTTGTATATTGTGTCAGGGTCATCACTCTCGTCAATAATTTTGCCTCGTAAATTAGACAAATTTCGACCTTTCTTCGAAAGCACTTTTTTGTTTGTTCTAATTTGAGATGATATATATTTATGCCTGGAATTTTTGGCTCAGTTATTCACGAGGTCATTAGTTCCATTAATACGAAAAGATGAATAAAAATTACCAGTTTTTTTCCCTAGTAATTTTATTTACACCATTTCAGGCTAGACTGAGACCCATTAACAAATTATTCACTTTTTTTTTATTTTCTTTTTGGGCGTGTAAGTTAATGTTTTTGGCTCTCCATTTTTTTTTCTTGAGGGGGGGGGGGGAGGAGGTCATTACGGTTTTTATTACGTTTTATTTTGATCTGCGAGTAAATTCTCATAGATGGTAGATGTTAAGTTTTTGTGACCGTGACCTCGGGACTCAAACATTGACCCAAATAGGTTAGTTAGTTAGTGAGTTACCAGTTTTCAAAAGGGGGTTTTTTCGAATAACACTTGGCCCTTTTTGTGTGTGTATTGTGTTATGTTTTTTGTGTGTTGGGTTTTTTGTATTTTTGTGTGTGTTGTGTGTGTTTTTGTGTGTGTTTTTGTGTGTGTGTTTTGTGGACAACCCCCCTAGTTGAGGTTGGGGGGGGGTCGAGTCCGACTCCGGTGTGTCAGTACTGACAGTGGGTGTCATTTAAACGGCAAAAAACTCGGGGTTTCGTGGAGAAAGGGAAATGGGTATAAAACTTTAGTTAAAACGGGGCCCCTGTACTACGTCAAGGGTTTTGCACACTGTGGCCCCCTGTACACCCGTATGGGGAAAATTTTTCGACTCTGGGGCGAGGGGCCCTCACTTTTCAACGGGATCATTGAAACCCGTGGGAACAAGCAAAACACAGCTTAGATTTGGTTTAAAAATTCGTCAGGGGACAAAAAAGAGTGTTTCCTAACGCAAAGGTTTTTAGTTTCATATGAACAACCACGGGCTTCCAGTCACCTTGGGCGAGAAACTTCCACTTTTTTACCCCCTTTCCCCTACAACACACACACACCCCCCAAACATATATTTATAAAAATATATAAAATTTATATATATAAAATAAAAATATAAAAAAAATGAGAAGTTTTTTCAAAGTTTTGAAGTATGCAAGGGGGGAAGAGTATTTTGGGGGAAAAAAAAAAAGAAGTTAAGAGAGTGGTTTTTTGGGAAGGCCCCCAAAGGAAAAAGAAGCCAAAAGAAGAGTGGGGGAGATGTTTTCAAAAAATTTTTGGAAAATAAAAAAAAGTTTTGGAAATGAATTAAAAAAGTTAAAAAAGCCTAGAGAACAAATGGATTTGTCAGTTTAAAAATAGGAGAGGAGAGTTATTAAATGGAGAGTTAGAGGTATTGGAAGATGGAAGGAATATTTTGAGGAATTGTTAAATGTTGATGAAGATAGGGAAGCTGTGATTTCGTGTATAGGGCAAGGAGGAATAACATCTTGTAGGAGTGAGGAAGAGCCAGTTGTGAGTGTGGGGGAAGTTCGTGAGGCAGTAGGTAAAATGAAAGGGTGGGGTAAGGCAGCCGGGATTGATGGGATAAAGATAGAAATGTTAAAAGCAGGTGTGGGGATATAGTTTTGGAGTGGTTGGTGCAATTATTTAATTAAATGTATGGAAGAGGGTAAGGTACCTAGGGATTGGGCAGAGAGCATGCATAGTTCCTTTGTATAAAGGCAAAGGGGATAAAAGAGAGTGCAAAAATTATAGGGGGATAAGTCTGTTGAGTGTACCTGGTTAAAGTGTATGGTAGAGTTATAATTGAAAGAATTAAGAGTAAGACGGAGAATAGGATAGCAGATGAACAAGGAGGCTTTAGGAAAGGTAGGGGGGTGTGGACCAGGTGGTTTACAGTGAAACATATAAGTGAACAGTATTTAGATAAGGCTAAAGAGGTCTTTGTGGCATTTATGGATTGGAAAAGGCGTATGACAGGGTGGATAGGGGGGCAATGTGGCAGATGTTGCAAGTGTATGGTGTAGGAGGTAGGTTACTGAAAGCAGTGAAGAGTTTTTACGAGGATTAGTGAGGCTCAAGTTAGAGTATGTAGGAAAGAGGGAAATTTTTTCCCAGTAAAAGTAGGCCTTAGACAAGGATGTTGATGTCACCGTGGTTGTTTAATATATTTATAGATGGGGTTGTAAGAGAAGTAAATGCGTAGGGTTTTGGCAAGAGGCGTGGAGTTAAAAGATAAAGAATCACACACAAAGTGGGAGTAGTCACAGCTGCTCTTTGCTGATGACACTGTGCTCTTGGGAGATTCTGAAGAGAAGTTGCAGAGATTGGTGGATGAATTTGGTAGGGTGTGCAAAAGAAGAAATTAAAGGTGAATACAGGAAAGAGTAAGGTTATGAGGATAACAAAAAGATTAGGTGATGAAAGATTGAATATCAGATTGGATGGGAGAGAGTATGGAGGAGGTGAACGTATTCAGATATTTGGGAGTGGACGTTGTCAGCGGATGGGTCTATGAAATGATGAGGTGAATCATAGAATTGATGAGGGAAAAAGAGTGAGTGGTTGCACTTAGGAGTCTGTGGAAACAAAGAACTTTGTCCTTGGAGGCAAAGAGGGGAATGTATGAGAGTATAGTTTACCAACGCTCTTATATGGGTGTGAAGCGTGGTGTTGATGAATGTTGCAGCGAGGAGAAGGCTGGAGGCAGTGAGATGTCATTGTCTGAGGCAATGTGTGGTGTGAATATATGCAGAGAATTCGTCTAGTTTGGAAGTTAGGAGGAGGTGCGGGATTACCAAAACTGTTGTCCAGAGGGCTGAGGAAGGGTTGTTGAGGTGGTTCGGACATGTAGAGAGAATGGAGCGAAACAGAATGACTTCAAGAGTGTATCAGTCTGTAGTGGAAGGAAGGCGGGGTAGGGGTCGGCCTAGGAAGGGTTGGAGGGAGGGGGTAAAGGAGTTTTGTGTGCGAGGGGCTTGGACTTCCAGCAGGCATGCGTGAGCGTGTTTGATAGGAGTGAATGGAGACAAATGGTTTTTAATACTTGACGTGCTGTTGGAGTGTGAGCAAAGTAACATTTATGAAGGATTCGGGGAAACCGGCAGGCCGGACTTGAGTCCTGGAGATGGGAAGTACAGTGCCTGCACTCTGAAGGAGGGGTGTTAATGTTGCAGTTTAAAAACTGTAGTGTAAAGCACCCTTCGGGCAAGACAGTGATGGAGTGAATGATGTGAAAGTTTTTCTTTTTCGGGCCACCCTGCCTTGGTGGGAATCGGCCGGTGTGATAATAAATAAAAAATAAAATATATATATATATTTATATATATATATATATATAATATATATATATATTTATATATATATATATATTATATATATATATATTTTATGTGTCTGGAGTTTTGAGACTCTCTGATCGCGGGTTCTATTCCCGCCCGTGGTATTTTTTGTTTGCAATCGTGTCATTACGTTTTTCGTGAGTCATGTATATATATATATATATATATATATATATATATATATATAATATATATATATATATATATATTATATATATATTAATGCATACACATAAACAAAGTAGTTTTAAACAGATACAGTACTGCAGCTGACCGAGGATCGAACCCTTGACAGCCAATATCCCAAACCTTTCCTTTAAAGTGCAGGCAATGAACTTCTCACCTCCAGGACTCAAGTCCGGTTAACTGGTTTCCCTGAATTCCTTCACAAAATATTACCCTGCTTAGACTCCAACAGCTCGCCAGGTCCTCAAATCCATCTGTCTCCACTCCTATCTAACATGCTCCCACATGCCTGCTGTACGTCCAAGCCCCTCGCACACAAAACCTCCTTTACCCCTCCCTCCATCCTTTCCTAGGACGACCCCTACCCCTTCTCCCCTTCATTACAGATTTATGCACTAAGTTGTCCTATTTTGCTTCATCCTCTCTAAATGACCAAACCGCCTCAATAAGTCCTCCTCAGCCCTATGAATAATTCTTTTATTAACTCTGCATCTCCTCCTAATCTCCATACTACTAATTCTTTGCATAATATTTACGACACATTGTCTTTAGACACGGTATCACCACTGCCTTCAGCCTCCTTCTCGCTACAACATTCACAACCCATGGTTCACACCCATATGAGAGTGTTGGTACCACTATACTCTCATACTTTCCCTTCTTTGCCTCCATGGATTACGTTCTTTGTCCACAGATACCTCAATATATCACCCACTTTTTTTTCCTTCATCACTTCTAGGGTTCACGTCGTCTTTCATAAACCTATCTGCTGACAATTCAACTCTCAAATATCTAAACGCATTCACTTCTTCCATACTCCCTCACTCCAGTCTGATATTCAATTTTTCATTACCTAACTCGTTTGATACTCTCATCACCTTATCTATGTTCACTTTCATCTTCCTTTACACCATGTAACATGCTGAGGATGTGATGTCTGTTCTTCTTTAAACAGAATGTGTTGTGGGTGTCGGCCAGCTGGTGCCTGCTGTTGTTCCTGCCAGCCGTCTGTGTGAGTCTCTCTCTCTCTCGCTACTTCCTCCGCCTCCAGTATGATGCTCATGCACTGCCTCTGTGAGTTATTGCTACGCTTCATATTGATCACAGGAAGTGGAACTTACCCTTCTCCCCTTCCTCAGATCAGAACTGATTATCATCCCATTTCCTTACTGGTTTTAGCGATTCCTCAGGAATATAATAATAATAATAGCAGTCAGTGGTTGCACACTGTATGTGATTGACTTGTTGACTGTTGCTTCTAAGTTTATCTAAGATTAATCGGGACAGGATTTCACAGTACCAGAGATATACCGAAGATTCGAAATTTTTAATTTAGAATGTTGAGTTCGCACTTAATCTCAAAGAACTTAATATTGAAGAACTTAATCTCTGAAAAAATGGGTAGCCAGTGAACTGCAGCGTATTGCTGAAGAGTGGACAACGTGGATGAACAGAGATGGGGAGGAGACCAGTTGCTGGCTGGCGGTATTGCTCACCACAATTCACATTACGTTTCTAGAATGATTCATCCGTCTCCACCATTTGTTGCAGCGGGTTTCTTATTGCAGTGGCAGTGTCGGGGTCTTTGAAGGTTGAGTGAAAACACCTAGACCGTTCAGTTCGAACTGCCATTGGCTACAAGCCCTCAGGCATTCCAGTTTTATGCATGTGTGTAGGCGGAAGTAACTCAAAAATAAAAGCATAGGTGGCAGAAAATATTTGTAGCATAAAAGGTATTATGCTACCTGTGTCTTTATTTCCACTTGTTAACGTTTGTCATTGTCGAACCTCACCGACCTCACTGTCGCTGTTAAATGGAGGAACCCATACCCATTACTGACATCTCAGTACATTATCGACATAACAAACTTGCCATGTACATAGCTAGACAGGATACAACACTAATGTGGCTTGGATCTTGTAAGGCCTAGTCTTGAAGCTTAATCCTGATCAAAAGCTGATTAACCCTCAGCCTTTATACTATTACTGGAGTGAAATATTTACAGCAAACTTTAAATAAGTTAAGAGTGAAGACAACATCCTGGTGCCTGGACACGTTGTACACTAAGGTCCAGAAATCTTGTGACATAAACCAACTCTAAGATGACAGATATATTATACGTAACACAAAGAACACAATTATTTTATGCTTTTCATGATTACAACTGTATATGACTGTTGAAATAACTAAAACGAGAAGAGAGACATGTTATGCAGCTATAAATCAACAGGAAGGAGAAGAGACATGTTATGCAGCTATAAATCAACAGGAAGGAGAAGAGACATGTTATGCAGCTATAAATCAACAGGAAGAAGAGACATGTTATGGAGCTATAAATCAACAGGAAGAAGAGACATGTTATACAGCTATAAATCAACAGGAAGAAGAAGAGACATGTTATGCAGCTATAAATCAACAGGAAGAAGAAGAGACATGTTATGAAGCTATAAATCAACAGGAAGGAGAAGAGACATGTTATGCAGCTATAAATCAACAGGAAGGAGAAGAGACATGTTATGCAGCTATAAATCAACAGGAAGGAGAAGAGACATGTTATGAAGCTATAAATCACAGGAAGAAGAAGAGACATGTTATGCAGCTATAAATCAACAGGAAGGAGAAGAGACATGTTATGAAGCTATAAATCAACAGGAAGGAGAAGAGACATGTTATGCAGCTATAAATCAACAGGAAGGAGAAGAGACATGTTATGAAGCTATAAATCAACAGGAAGAATAAGAGACATGTTATGCAGCTATAAATCAACAGGAAGGAGAAGAGACATGTTATGCAGCTATAAATCAACAGGAAGAAGAGACATGTTATACAGCTATAAATCAACAGGAAGAAGAAGAGACATGTTATGCAGCTATAAATCAACAGGAAGAAGAAGAGACATGTTATGAAGCTATAAATCAACAGGAAGGAGAAGAGACATGTTATGCAGCTATAAATCAACAGGAAGAAGAAGAGACATGTTATGCAGCTATAAATCAACAGGAAGAAGAAGAGACATGTTATGCAGCTATAAATCAAACAGGAAGAAGAGACATGTTTTTGAAGCTATAAATCAACAGGAAGAAGAAGAGACATGTTATACAGCTATAAATCAACAGGAAGAAGAAGAGACATGTTATGCAGCTATAAATCAACAGGAAGAAGAGACATGTTATACAGCTATAAATCAACAGGAAGAAGAAGAGACATGTTATACAGCTATAAATCAACAGGAAGAAGAAGAGACATGCTATGAAGCTATAAATCAACAGGAAGAAGAAGAGACATG
Source organism: Cherax quadricarinatus (assembly GCF_026875155.1). Lineage (NCBI taxonomy): Eukaryota > Metazoa > Arthropoda > Malacostraca > Decapoda > Parastacidae > Cherax > Cherax quadricarinatus. Next base: position 5,612,873 of record NC_069478.1, on the reverse strand, counting down.
TTATGAAGCTATAAATCAACAGGAAGGAGAAGAGACATGTTATGCAGCTATAAATCAACAGGAAGAAGAAGAGACATGTTATGCAGCTATAAATCAACAGGAAGAAGAGACATGTTATGCAGCTATAAATCAACGAGAAGAAGAGACATTTTTTATACAGCTATAAATAAACAGGAAGAAGAAGAGACATGTTATGAAGCTATAAATCAACAGGAAGAAGAAGAGACATGTTATGAAGCTATAAATCAACAGGAAGAAGAAGAGACATGTTATGCAGCTATAAATCAACAGGAAGAAGAGACATGTTATGCAGCTATAAATCAACATGAAGAAGAGACATGTTATGCAGCTATAAATCAACAGGAAGAAGAAGAGACATGTTATGCAGCTATAAATCAACAAGAAGAAGAAGAGACATGTTATGCAGCTATAAATCAACAGGAAGAAGAGACATGTTATGCAGCTATAAATCAACAGGAAGAAGAGACATGTTATGAAGCTATAAATCAACAGGAAGAAGAAGAGACATGCTATGCAGCTATAAATCAACAGGAAGAAGAGACATGTTATGAAGCTATAAATCAACAGGAAGAAGAGACATGTTATGAAGCTATAAATCAACAGGAAGAAGAGACATGTTATGCAGCTATAAATCAACAGGAAGAAGAAGAGACATGTTATGCAGCTATAAATCAACAGGAAGGAGAAGAGACATGTTATGAAACTATAAATCAACAGGAAGAAGAAGAGACATGTTATGCAGCTATAAATCAACAGGAAGAAGAAGAGACATGTTATGAAACTATAAATCAACAGGAAGAAGAAGAGACATGTTATGCAGCTATAAATCAACAGGAAGGAGAAGAGACATGTTATGCAGCTATAAATCAACAGGAAGGAGAAGAGACATGTTATGCAGCTATAAATCAACAGGAAGAAGAGACATGTTATGCAGCTATAAATCAACAGGAAGAAGAGACATGTTATGAAGCTATAAATCAACAGGAAGAAGAGACATGTTATGAAGCTATTTAAAACAACAGGAAGAAGAGACATGTTATGCAGCTATAAATCAACAGGAAGAAGAGACATGTTATGCAGCTATAAATCAACAGGAAGGAGAAGAGACATGTTATGAAGCTATAAATCAACAGGAAGAAGAGACATGTTATGAAGCTATAAATCAACAGGAAGAAGAAGAGACATGTTATGAAGCTATAAATCAACAGGAAGGAGAAGAGACATGTTATGAAGCTATAAATCAACAGGAAGAAGAGACATGTTATGCAAACTATAAATCAACAGGAAGAAGAGACATGTTATGCAGCTATAAATCAACAGGAAGAAGAGACATGTTATGCAGCTATAAATCAACAGGAAGAAGAGACATGTTATGCAGCTATAAATCAACAGGAAGAAGAGACATGTTATGAAGCTATAAATCAACAGGAAGAAGAGACATGTTATGAAGCTATAAATCAACAGGAAGAAGAGACATGTTATGCAGCTATAAATCAACAGGAAGGAGAAGAGACATGTTATGAAGCTATAAATCAACAGGAAGAAGAGACATGTTATGAAGCTATAAATCAACAGGAAGAAGAAGAGACATGTTATGCAGCTATAAATCAACAGGAAGGAGAAGAGACATGTTATGAAGCTATAAATCAACAGGAAGAAGAGACATGTTACGCAGCTATAAATCAACAGGAAGAAGAGACATGTTACGCAGCTATAAATCAACAGGAAGAAGAGACATGTTATGAAGCTATGAATCAACAGGAAGAAGAAGAGACATGTTATGCAGCTATAAATCAACAGGAAGAAGAAGAGACATGTTATGAAGCTATAAATCAACAGGAAGAAGAGACATGTTACGCAGCTATAAATCAACAGGAAGAAGAGACATGTTACGCAGCTATAAATCAACAGGAAGAAGAGACATGTTATGCAGCTATAAATCAACAGGAAGAAGAGACATGTTATGAAGCTATAAATCAACAGGAAGAAGAGACATGTTATGCAGCTATAAATCAACAGGAAGGAGAAGAGACATGTTATGAAGCTATAAATCAACAGGAAGGAGAAGAGACATGTTATGCAGCTATAAATCAACAGGAAGAAGAAGAGACATGTTATGCAGCTATAAATCAACAGGAAGAAGAGACATGTTTTTGCAGCTATAAATCAACAGGAAGAAGAGACATGTTATGCAGCTATAAATCAACAGGAAGAAGAGACATGTTATGAAGCTATAAATCAACAGGAAGAAGAGACATGTTATGAAGCTATAAATCAACAGGAAGAAGAGACATGTTATGCAGCTATAAATCAACAGGAAGGAGAAGAGACATGTTATGCAGCTATAAATCAACAGGAAGAAGAGACATGTTATGCAGCTATAGATCAACAGGAAGAAGAGACATGTTATGCAGCTATAAATCAACAGGAAGAAAAGAGACATGTTATGCAGCTATAAAATCAACAGGAAGAAGAGACATGTTATGCAAACTATAAATCAACAGGAAGAAGAGACATGTTACGCAGCTATAAATCAACAGGAAGAAGAAGAGACATGTTATGCAGCTATAAATCAACAGGAAGAAGAAGAGACATGTTATGCAGCTATAAATCAACAGGAAGAAGAAGAGACATGTTATGAAGCTATAAATCAACAGGAAGAAGAGACATGTTATGCAGCTATAAATCAACAGGAAGAAGAGACATGTTTATGCAGCTATAAATCAACAGGAAAGAAGAGACATGTTATGCAGCTATAAATCAACAGGAAGAAGAGACATGTTATGCAGCTATAAATCAACAGGAAGAAGAGACATGTTATGCAGCTATAAATCAACAGGAAGGGAAAAGACATGTTATGCAGCTATAAATCAACAGGAAGAAGAGACATGTTATGCAGCTATAAATCAACAGGAAGAAGAGACATGTTATGCAGCTATAAATCAACAGGAAGAAGAGACATGTTATGCAGCTATAAATCAATAAGAACGCTAATCCTAGACTTAAATACTTGAATATTGAACTACAATATTTTATACTTACGAAACCTCACGAACTGTCTGAAGGACAAAGCGAATAATTAAGATACTGTTGAAAGCACTTCAAAAACATTAAAAGGAAAGAAATCTCCACTTTAGAGCAGTAATGTTAAGTGATGGCGGTGCTGGTAGTCGTGTGATGGCGGTGCTGGTAGTCGTGTGATGGCGGTGCTGGTAGTCGTGTGATGGCGGTGCTGGTAATGTCGTGGATGGCGTGCTTGGTAGTCGTGTGATGGCGGTGCTGGTAGTCGTGTGATGGCGGTGCTGGTAGTCGTGTGATGGCGGTGCTGGTAGTTGTGTGATGGCGGTGCTGGTAGTCGTGTAATGGCGGTGCTGGTAGTTGTGTGATGGCGGTGCTAGTAGTCGTGTAATGGCGGTGCTGGTAGTCGTGTGATGGCGGTGCTGGTAGTCGTTTTGATGGCGGTGCTGGTAGTCGTGTGATGGCGGTGCTGGTAGTCGTGTGATGGCGGTGCTAGTAGTCGTGTGATGGCGGTGTTAGTAGTCGTGTAATGGCGGTGCTGGTAGTCGTGTGATGGCGGTGCTGGTAGTCGTGTGATGGCGGTGCTGGTAGTCGTGTGATGGCGGTGCTGGTAGTCGTGTGATGGCGGTGCTGGTAGTCGTGTGATGGCGGTGCTGGTAGTCGTGTGATGGCGGTGTTTGGGAGTCGTGTGATGGCGGTGCTGGTAGTCGTGTGATGGCCGGTGCTGGTAGTCGTGTGATGGCGGTGCTGGTAGTCGTGTGATGGCGGGGGCTGGTAGTCGTGTGATGGCGGTGCTAGTAGTCGTGTGATGGCGTGCTAGTAGTCGTGTGATGGCGGGTGCTGGTAGTTGTGTGATGGCGGTGTGGTAGTCGTGTGATGGCGGTGCTATAGTCGTGTGATGGCGGTGCTGGTAGTCGTGTGATGGCGGTGCTGGTAGTCGTGTGATGGCGGTGCTGGTAGTCGTGTGATGGCGGTGCTGGTAGTCGTGTGATGGGCGGTGCTGGTAGTCGTGTGATGGCGGTGTGGTAGTTGTGTGATGGCGGTGCTGGTAGTCGTGTGATGGCGGTGCTGGTAGTCGTGTGATGGCGGGTGCTGGTTGTTTGTGTGATGGCGGTGCTTTGGTAGTCGTGTGATGGCGGTGCTAGTAGTCGTGTGATGGCGGTGCTGGTAGTCGTGTGATGGCGGTGCTGGTAGTCGTGTGATGGCGGTGCTGGTAGTCGTGTGATGGCGGTGCTGGTAGTCGTGTGATGGCGGTGCTAGTTTGTCGTGTGATGGCGGCTGGTAGTCGTGTGATGGCGGTGCTAGTAGTCGTGTGATGGCGGTGCTGGTAGTCGTGTGATGGCGGTGCTAGTAGTCGTGTGATGTCGGTGCTGGTAGTCGTGTGATGGCGGTGCTAGTAGTCGTGTGATGGCGGTGCTGGTAGTCGTGTGATGGCGGTGCTGGTAGTCGTGTGATGGCGGTGCTGGTAGTCGTGTGATGGCGGTGCTGGTAGTCGTGTGATGGCGGTGCTGGTAGTCGTGTGATGGCGGTGTGGTAGTCGTGTTTATGGCGGTGCTGGTAGTCGTGTGATGGCGGTGCTGGTAGTCGGGGTGATGGCGGTGCTGGTAGTCGTGTGTTGGCGGTGACTGGTAGTCGTGTGATGGCGGTGCTGGTAGTCGTGTGATGGCGGTGTCTGGTAGTCGTGTGATGGCGGTGCTGGTAGTCGTGTGATGGCGGTGCTGGTAGTCGTTGTGATGGCGGTGCTAGTAGTCGTTGTGATGGCGGTGCTGGTAGTCGTGTGAAGGCGGTGCTGGTAGTCGTGTGATGGCGGTGCTGGTAGTCGTGTGGGTGGCGGTGCAGGTAGTCGTGTGATGGCGGTGCTGGTAGTCGTGTGATGGGCGGTGCTGGTAGTCGTGTGATGGCGGTGCTGGTAGTCGTGTGATGGCGGTGCTGGTAGTCGTGTTGATGGCGGTGCTGGTAGTCGTGTGATGGCGGTGATGGTAGTCGTGTGATGGCGGTGCTGGTAGTCGTTGTGATGGCGGTGCTAGTAGTCGTTGTGATGGCGGTGCTGGTAGTCGTGTGATGGGGGTGCTGGTAGTCGTGTGATGGCGGTGCTGGTAGTCGTGTGATGGGCGGTGCTGGTAGTCGTGTGATGGCGGTGCTGGTAGTCGTGTGATGGCGGTGCTAGTAGTCGTGTGATGGCGGTGTGGTAGTCGTGTGATGGCGGTTTCTGGTAGTCGTGTGATGGCGGTGCTGGTAGTCGTGTGATGGCGGTGCTGGTAGTCGTGTGATGGCGGTGCTGGTAGTCGTGTGATGGCGGTGCTGGTAGTCGTGTGATGGCGGTGCTGGTAGTCGTTGTGATGGCGTGTGCTGGTAGTCGTGTGATGGCGGTGCTGGTAGTCGTGTGATGGCGGTGCTGGTAGTCGTGTGATGGCGGTGCTAGTAGTCGTGTGATGGCGGTTTCTGGTAGTCGTGTGAAGGCGGTGCTGGTAGTCGTGTGATGGCGGTGCTGGTAGTCGTGTGATGGCGGTGCTGGTAGTCGTGTGATGGCGGTGCTAGTAGGGCGTGTGATGGCGGTGCTGGTAGTCGTGTGAAGGCGGTGCTGGTAGTCGTGTGATGGCGGTGCTGGTAGTCGTGTGATGGCGGTGCTGGTAGTCGTGTGATGGCGGTGCTGGTAGTCGTGTGATGGCGGTGCTGGTAGTCGTGTGATGGCGGTGCTGGTAGTCGTGTGATGGCGGTGCTGGTAGTCGTGTGATGGCGGTGCTGGTAGTCGTGTGATGGCGGTGATGGTAGTCGTGTGATGGCGGTGTGGTAGTCGTGTGATGGCGGTGCTAGGTAGTCGTGTGATGGCGGTGCTGGTAGTCGTGTGATGGCGGTGCTGGTATCGTGTGATGGCGGTGCTGTGAGTCGTGTGATGGCGGTGCTGGTAGGGCGTGTGATGGCGGTGCTGGTAGTCGTTGTGATGGCGGTGCTAGTAGTCGTGTGATGGCGGTGCTGGTAGTCGTGTGATGGCGGTGCTGGTAGTCGTGTGATGGCGGTGTTGGTAGTCGTGTGATGGCGGTGCTGGTAGTCGTGTGATGGCGGTGCTGGTAGTCGTGTGATGGCGGTGCTGTAGTCGTGTGATGGCGGTGCTGGTTAGTCGTGTGATGGCGGTGCTGGTAGTCGTGTGATGGCGGTGCTAGTAGTCGTGTGATGGCGGTGCTGGTAGTCGTGTGATGGCGGTGCTAGTAGTCGTGTGATGGCGGTGTAGTAGTCGGGGTGATGGCGGTGCTGGTAGTCGTGTTTATGGCGGTGCTGGTAGTCGTGTGATGGCGGTGCTGGTAGTCGTGTAGGGTGTATGTCGGGGCGGTGCTGGTAGTCGTGTGATGGCGGTGCTAGGGAGTCGTGTGATGGCGGTGCTAGTAGTGTGTGATGGCGGTGCTGGTAGTCGTGTGATGGCGGTGCTAGGGAGTCGGTGTGATGGCCCGGTGCTAGTAGTCGTGTGATGGCGGTGCTGGTAGTCGTGTGATGGCGGTGCTGGTAGTCGTGTGATGGCGGTGCTAGTAGTCGTGTGATGGCGGTGCTGGTAGTCGTGTGATGGCGGTGCTGGTAGTCGTGTGATGGCGGTGCTGGTAGTCGTGTGATGGCGGTGCTGGTAGTCGTGTGATGGCGGTGCTGGTAGTCGTGTGATGGCGGTGCTGTGGTGTCGTGTGATGGCGGTGCTGGTAGTCGTGTGATGGCGGTGCTGGTAGTCGTGTGATGGCGGTGCTTGTAGTGTGTGATGGCGGTGCTGGTAGTCGTGTGATGGCGGTGCTGGTAGTCGTGTGTGAAGGCGGGCTGGCTAGTCTGGAGGCCGGGGCGTAGTGTGTGATATTTATGTCTGGAAAAGAGAGAGGCTTATACAGAACGTACGGAAATTTGGCATTTTATTGGCAGCATTTTAATTTTCTCACATTCTGTAACATATGGGAAAATGTAGACTTGTGTAGTGTATCTTCCTGTAACTGATTTTTACGGTTGAGTTATGTTGAGTTAGGTTTAAATCATAAGATATTACAAGGACCTTAATGGAAATAACTCTTTATATCTTATTCCTACTATATATCCTTTATAGTATAATAATAAGACACTAAATCCTTTATAGTATAATTATAAGACACTAAATCTTTACAGTATAATAATAAGACACTAAATCCTTTATGTATAATAATAAGACACTAAATCCTTTATAGTATAATAATAAGACACTTAAATCCTTTATAGTATAATAATTTAATAAGACACTAAATCCTTTACAGTATAATAATAAGACACTAAATCCTTTATAGTATAATAATAAGACACTAAATCCTTTATAGTATAATAATAAGACACTAAATCCTTTATAGTATAATAATAAGACACTAAAATCCTTTACAGTATAATAATAAGACACTAAATCCTTTATAGTATAATAATAAGACACTATAATCCTTTACAGTATAATAATAAGACACTAAATCCTTTATAGTATATTAATAAGACACTAAATCCTTTATAGTATAATAATAAGACACTAAATCCTTTTATAGTATATTATAAGAACTAAATCCTTTATAGTATAATAATAAGACACTAATCCTTTATAGTATTATAATAAGACACTTAAATCCTTTATAGTATAATAATAAGACACTAAATCCTTTATAGTATAATAATAAGACACTAAATCCTTTATAGTATAATAATAAGACACTAAATCCTTTTAGTAATAATAATAAGACACTAAATCCTTTTAGTATATTAAAAGAACACTAAATCCTTTTATAGTATTTAAAAATAAGACACTAAATCCTTTATAGTATAATAATAAAACACTAAATCCTTTATACTATAATAATAAGACACTAAATCCTTTATAGTATAATAATAAGACACTAAATCCTTTATGTATAATAATAAAGACACTAAATCCTTTATAGTATAATAATAAGACACTAAATCCTTTATAGTATAATAATAAGACACTAAATCCTTTATAGTATAATAATAATAAGGCACTAAATCCTTTATAGTATAATAATAAGACACTAAATCCTTTATAGTATAATAATAAGACACTAAATCCTTTATAGTATAATAATAATAAGACACTAAATCCTTTATAGTATATTAATAAGACACTAAATCCTTTATAGTATAATAATAAGACACTAAATCCTTTATAGTATAATAATAAAACACTAAATCCTTTATACTATAATGATAAGACACTAAATCCTTTATAGTATAATAATAAGACACTAAATCCTTTATAGTATTTATAAGACACTAAATCCTTTATAGTTAATAAAAGACACTAAATCCTTTATAGTTATAATTATAAGACACTAAATCCTTTACAGTATAATAATAAGGGCACTAAATCCTTTATAGTATAATAATAAGACACTAAATCCTTTATAGTATAATAATAAGACACTAAATCCTTTATAGTATAATAATAAGACACTAAATCCTTTACAGTATAATAATAAGACACTAAATCCTTTATAGTATAATAATAAGACACTAAATCCTTTACAGTATAATAATAAGACACTAAATCCTTTATAGTATATTAATAAGACACTAAATCCTTTATAGTATAATAATAAGACACTAAATCCTTTATAGTATATTAATAAGACACTAAATCCTTTATAGTATATAATAAGACACTAAATCCTTTATAGTATAATTTAATAAGACACTAAATCCTTTTAGTATAATAATAAGACACTAAATCCTTTATAGTATAATAATAAGACACTAAATCCTTATAGTATAATAATAAGACACTAAATCCTTTATAGTATAATAATAATAGACACTAAATCCTTTATAGTATATTAATAAGACACTAAATCCTTTATAGTATAATAATAAGACACTAAATCCTTTATAGTTTTAATAATAAAACACTAAATCCTTATACTATAATAATAAGACACTAAATCCTTTATAGTATAATAATAAGACACTAAATCCTTTATAGTATAATAATAAGACACTAAATCCTTTATAGTATAATAATAATAGACACTAAATCCTGTTTTAGTATAATAATAAGACACTAAATCCTTTATAGTATAATAATAATAAGGCACTAAATCCTTTATAGTTAATAATAAGACACTTTAAAACCTTTATAGTATAATAATAAGACACTAAAATCCTTTATAGTATAATAATAATAAGACACTAAATCCTTTATTTTGTATATTAAAAAGACACTAAATCCTTTATAGTATAATAATAAGACACTAAATCCTTTATGTATAATAATAAAACACTAAATCCTTTATACTATAATAATAAGACACTAAATCCTTTATAGTATAATAATAAGACACTAAATCCTTTATAGTATATTAATAAGACACTAAATCCTTTATAGTATAATAATAAGACACTAAATCCTTTATAGTATAATAATAAAACACTAAATCCTTTATACTATAATAATAAGACACTAATCCTTTATAGTTAAATAATAAGACACTAAATCCTTTATAGTATAATAATAAGACACTAAATCCTTTATAGTATAATAATAAGACACTAAATCCTTTATAGTATAATAATAAGACACTAAATCCTTTATAGTATAATAATAAAAAGGCACTAAATCCTTTTATAGTATAATAATAAGACACTAAATCCTTTATAGTATAATAATAAGACACTAAATCCTTTATAGTATAATAATAATAAGACACTAAATCCTTTATAGTATATTAATAAGACACTAAATCCTTTATAGTATAATAATAAGACACTAAATCCTTTATAGTATAATAATAAAACACTAAATCCTTTATACTATAATAATAAGACACTAAATCCTTTATAGTATAATAATAAGACACTAAATCCTTTATAGTATAATAATAAGACACTAAATCCTTTATAGTATAATAATAAGGCATTTAAAGGACCCCAGTGGAAATAAGTCACTATGACTTTTTGGGTCATCCCAGGTTCTCTACACACATGCTGCTATGTATAATAATCTATGTAATTGAATTTGTGTATACCTGAATAAACTTACTTACACTTTATCCGACTTTTTTGGGTCAACATAGGTAATTGACATACTGTGTGATAATTATACTTATGTGCATCTCTGCCTTAATAAACTTACTGTAGTACTCTTATAGAATTTATTCTCACCATTTATTTATGTACTAAGTCAGATATTTCAAACTGATGTGTGAAAGGTACTTAAAAAGTGAAACACCTGTTAAGTACCTTTAACACATCAATTTGGTTCGTATCCGGTTTGAAGGACCACAAAGTTTTTATGAATTATTTGAGTAAATACCTGCATGAGGTTTATTACAGGCAAGTAATTTGGGTGAGATAATTGGGACTTAAGTCACAGTAGGTCACAGGACTGTAACTCCCTCGATGCCCACTCTCTGCCCGGTGAAGGGGTAAATTAATAATTACAGTATTAAAACCAACTACTCTGGTAAATTAAAGTTGTGCACTGTATTGCTGGGTACACAAAAGAAATTTATATTATCACTCACCATTTAATTACTGTAGATGGATCACACCACGACACCGGCCTGACACCTAGTCCCTACACTGGCCAGTTAGAGATCTAAATGAGAGGACTAATAGTGCACATTCCTGTGAGTGATGGTCGTATCCCTTCTGCCATCCACATGCAATTCTTGAGGTCCTGCAAATTTCCTGTCCCAGTTCTTCAGAAGTTGGGAAAAACCCCAGTTTGGCCACGAAGACGCCGGATTATTAGCTGAATTTTCCACGACGCCGAGTACCTACAAATTACAAATGGCGTCTCACCTGGCTTCACTCAACAGCGGTTCAACACCTCCCTCACTCTTAATTCCTCGAAAACGTCATGTTTTGTTACACAATTATTGCATTATTCAAATTTACACATGCTGAATTTAGGATAATCCAAAATTTCCACAAGTGTAGCAAGATGTATAATTGTGTTTGTGTTTGTTCAGACACTCAGATGTGTCGCCACGAGGCTCTACCATCAATCTGCAGTCTGAGTCGTCTGCTGCCATGTGGGGCCCCAAGCAGAGCACCAGCAGCAGAGCTCAGCACCAGTCATTGACAAGTCACCACCAGAATGGGTGAGTCCTGCGTCATAGTCTCTGGTAGATTACATTGATCCTGTGCACGAAACTCACTTTGTATGATTTTTACTGTTACACAGAGAGTAGTTCCCTGTAGCTGGTAGCTGAAGCACGGGCGTGGGCTACAGCCAGGTGCTGGCATCTCTGCATGTGTCTGACAAAGAAAGAGAGCATACTTGCTTTCAGGGCTGAGGTCAGTGAGGGACCTGAAGGGGCTGTGGGTGTGAGAGTGCCACCACAGAGGCAGGCAAGGTTCCGCCCCGGCCCTGACCTGGAGGACATGCTGGCGCAGGCGCAGGTCACTGCATGGCGGGACGCATGGCTGGCCGGGGCCACATTCGTCACTCTGGAGATGGTGGCCAGACATGTGCAGAGGTCACTTTCGTGGGTCCGCCATCACTGGAATGACAACTCGCGCTCCCTGGCTGCCTCCCTCCGTGTACCCCAAAGTGACGCTGCGCGCTACAGGGAACCCAGGTCCACCACCTCTAACTGCCACCGTTACTACGTCTGCGGGGACTGTTGTGAAAGTTCAGACTCCCTGTGAGCTAAGTACTCTCTACTGCCAACACACCCAGCACACGGTACGCCCACGCCACGCCCACCCTAAACATCTCAAGATCATATATACCACCTCTAAGCTGTGACCGAATCTGTAATCTCTCCCAGGTTTTATTTTTCACCTTCCAATCTTATTTCCATTTCACTTGTTGGGGTTGAATTCCAATTCACATTTTCTGGTAATGTGTGTATCTTCTGTAATGTGTTAACATACAAATCTAATCGAATTCTTGTCAACAACTTGACGTCATTTTGAGACAAGAGACACATGATTTATCTCTGCTGGCTGTTTATTTACTTATATTAGCAATAGTACGGTTCCAGTACCGAACCTTCCAGGACCTCACTCATGCCCAGCTTGATGCACTCACCACTCATGCCCAGCTTGATGCACTCACCACACATGCCCAGCTTGATGCACTCACCACTCATGTTCAGCTTGATGCACTCACCACTCATTCCCAGCTTGATGCACTCAACACTCATGCCCAGCTTGATGCACTCACGACTCGTGCGCAGCTTGATGCACTAACCACTCATTCCCAGCTTGATGCACTCACCACTCATGCCCAGCTTGATGCACTCACCACTCATGTTCAGCTTGATGCACTCACCACTCATTCCCAGCTTGATGCACTCACCACTCATGCCCAGCTTGATGCACTCACCACTCATGTTCAGCTTGACGCACTCACCACTCATGCCCAGCTTGATGCACTCACCACTCATGTTCAGCTTGATGCACTCACCAATCATGCCCAGCTTGATGCACTCACCACTCATGCCCAGCTTGATGCACTCACCACTCATGTTCAGCTTGATGCACTCACCACTCATGCCCAGCTTGATGCACTCACCACTCATGTTCAGCTTGATGCACTCACCACTCATGCCAAGCTTGATGCCCTCACCACTCATGTTCAGCTTGATGCCCTCACCACTCATGCCCAGCTTGATGCACTCACCACTCATGCCCAGCTTGAGACAATCACCACTCATGCCCAGCTTGATGCACTCACCACTCATGCCCAGCTTGATGCACTCACCATTCATGCCCAGCTTGATGCACTCACCGCTCATGCCCAGCTTGATGCACTCACCACTCATGCCCAGCTTGATGCACTCACCACTCACGTCCAGCTTGAGACAATCACCACTCATGACCAGCTTGATGCACTCACCACTCATGCCCAGCTTGATGCACTCACCACTCCTGCCCAGCTTGATGCACTCACCGCTCATGCCCAGCTTGATGCACTCACCACTCATGTCCAGCTTGATGCACTCACCACTCATGCCCAGCTTGAGACAATCACCACTCATGCCCAGCTTGATGCACTCACCACTCATGCCCAGTTTGATGCACTCACCACTCATGCCCAGCTTGATGCACTCACCACTCATGCCCAGCTTGATGCACTCACCACTCATGCCCAGCTTGATGCACTCACCACTCATGCCCAGCTTGATGCACTCACCACTCATGCCCAGCTTGATGCACTCACCACTCATGCCCAGCTTGATGCACTCACCACTCATGCCCAGCTTGATGCACTCACTACTCATGCCCAGCTTGAGACAATCACCACTCATGCCCAGCTTGATGCACGCACCACTCATGCCCAGCTTGAGACAATCACCACTCATGCCCAGCTTGATGCACTCACCACTCATGCCAAGCTTGATACTCACCACTCATGCCCAGCTTGATGCACTCACCACTCATGCCCAGCTTGAGACAATCACCACTCATGCCCAGCTTGATGCACTCACCACTCATGCCCAGCTTGATGCACTCACCACTCATGCCCAGGTTGAGACAATCACCACTCATGCCCAGCTTGATGCACTCACCACTCATGCCCAGCTTGATGCACTCACCATCATGCCCAGCTTGATGCACTCACCACTCATTCCTAGCTTGATGCCCTCACCACTCATGCCCAGCTTGAGACAATCACCACTCATGACCAGCTTGATGCACTCACCACTCATGCCCAGCTTGATGCACTCACCACTCATGCCCAGCTTGATGCAATCACCACTCATGCCCAGCTTGATGCACTCACCACTCATGCCCAGCTTGATGCACTAACCACTCATGCCCAGCTTGAGACAATCACCACTCATGCCCAGATTGATGCACTCACCACTCATGCCCAGCTTGATGCAATCACCACTCATACCCAGCTTGATGCACTCACCACTCATGCCCAGCTTGATGCACTCACCACTCATGCCCAGCTTGATGTACTAACCACTCATGCCCAGCTTGAGACAATCACCACTCATGCCCAGCTTGATGCACTAACCACTCATGCCCAGCTTGATGCAATCACCACTCATACCCAGCTTGATGCACTCACCACTCATGCCCAGCTTGATGCACTAACCACTCATGCCCAGCTTGAGACAATCACCACTCATACCCAGCTTGATGCACTCACCACTCATGCCCAGATTGATGCACTTACCACTCATGCCCAGCTTGATGCAATCACCACTCATGCCCAGCTTGATGCACTCACCACTCATGCCCAGCTTGATGCACTAACCACTCATGCCCAGCTTGAGACAATCACCACTCATGCCCAGATTGATGCACTCACCACTCATGCCCAGCTTGATGCAATCACCACTCATACCCAGCTTGATGCACTCACCACTCATGCCCAGCTTGATGCACTAACCACTCATGCCCAGCTTGAGACAATCACCACTCATGCCCAGATTGATGCACTCACCACTCATACCCAACTTGATGCAATCACCACTCATACCCAGCTTGATGCACTCACCACTCATACCCAGCTTGATGCACTCACCACTCATACCCAGCTTGATGCACTCACCACTCATGCCCAGCTTGATGCACTCACCATCATGCCCAGCTTGATGCACTCACCATCATGCCCAGCTTGATGCACTCACCACTCATGCCTAAGCTTGATGCACTCACCACTCATGCCCAGCTTGATGCACTCACCACTCATGCCCAGCTTGATGCACTCACCATCATGCCCAGCTTGATGCAATCACCACTCATACCCAGCTTGATGCACTCACCACTCATGCCCAGCTTGATGCACTCACCACTCATGCCCAGCTTGATGCACTCACCACTCATGCCCAGCTTGATGCACTCACCACTCATGCCCAGCTTGATGCACTCACCACTCATGCCTAAGCTTGATGCACTCACCACTCATGCCCAGCTTGATGCACTCACCACTCATGCCCAGCTTGATGCACTCACCACTCATGCCCAGCTTGATGCACTCACCACTCATGCCCAGCTTGATGCACTCACCACTCATGCCTAAGCTTGATGCACTCACCACTCATGTCCAGCTTGATGCACTCACCACTCATGCCCAGCTTGATGCACTCACCACTCATGCCCAGCTTGATGCACTCACCACTCATGCCCAGCTTGATGCACTCACCACTCATGCCCAGCTTGATGCACTCACCACTCATGCCCAGCTTGATGCACTCACCACTCATGCCTAAGCTTGATGCACTCACCACTCATGCCCAGCTTGATGCACTCACCACTCATGCCTAAGCTTGATGCACTTACCACTCATGCCCAGCTTGATGCACTCACCACTCATGCCCAGCTTGATGCACTCACCACTCATGCCCAGCTTGATGCACTCACCACTCATGCCCAGCTTGATGCACTCACCACTCATGCCCAGCTTGATGCACTCACCACTCATGCCCAGCTTGATGCACTCACCACTCATGCCCAGCTTGATGCACTCACCACTCATGCCCAGCTTGATGCACTCACCACTCATGCCCAGCTTGATGCACTCACCACTCGTGCCCAGCTTGATGCACTCACCACTCATGCCCAGCTTGATGCACTCACCACTCATGCCCAGCTTGATGCACTCACCACTCATGCCCAGCTTGATGCACTCACCACTCATGCCCAGCTTGATGCACTCACCAATCATGCCCAGCTTGATGCACTCACCACTCATGCCCAGCTTGATGCACTCACCACTCATGCCCAGCTTGATGCACTCACCACTCATGCCCAGCTTGATGCACTCACCACTCATGCCCAGCTTGATGCACTCACCACTCATGCCCAGCTTGATGCACTCACCACTCATGCCTAAGCTTGATGCACTCACCACTCATGCCTAAGCTTGATGCACTCACCACTCATGCCCAGCTTGATGCACTCACAACTCATGCCTAAGCTTGATGCACTCACCACTCATGCCTAAGCTTGATGCACTCACCACTCATGCCTAAGCTTGATGCACTCACCACTCATGCCCATCTTGATGCACTCACCACTCATGCCTAAGCTTGATGCACTCACCACTCATGCCTAAGCTTGATGCACTCACCACTCATGCCTAAGCTTGATGCACTCACCACTCATGCCTAAGCTTGATGCACTCACCACTCATGCCCAGCTTGATGCACTCACCACTCATGCCTAAGCTTGATGCACTCACCACTCATGCCTAAGCTTGATGCACTCACCACTCATGCCTAAGCTTGATGCACTCACCACTCATGCCTAAGCTTGATGCACTCACCACTCATGCCCAGCTTGATGCACTTACCACTCATGCCCAGCTTGATGCACTCACCACTCATGCCCAGCTTGATGCACTCACCACTCATGCCTAAGCTTGATGCACTCACCACTCATGCCCAGCTTGATGCACTCACCACTCATGCCCAGCTTGATGCACTCACCACTCATGCCTAAGCTTGATGCACTCACCACTCATGCCTAAGCTTGATGCACTCACCACTCATGCCTAAGCTTGATGCACTCACCACTCATACCCAGCTTGATGCACTCACCACTCATGCCCAGCTTGATGCACTCACCACTCATGCCCAGCTTGATGCACTCACCACTCATGCCTAAGCTTGATGCACTCACCACTCATGCCTAAGCTTGATGCACTCACCACTCATGCCTAAGCTTGATGCACTCACCACTCATACCCAGCTTGATGCACTCACCACTCATGCCCAGCTTGATGCACTCACCACTCATGCCTAAGCTTGATGCACTCACCACTCATACCCAGCTTGATGCACTCACCACTCATGCCTAAGCTTGATGCACTCACCACTCATGCCCAGCTTGATGCACTCACCATCATGCCCAGCTTGATGCACTCACCACTCATGCCCAGCTTGATGCACTCACCACTCATGCCTAAGCTTGATGCACTCACCACTCATGCCCAGCTTGATGCACTCACCACTCATGCCCAGCTTGATGCACTCACCACTCATGCCCAGCTTGATGCACTCACCATCATGCCTAAGCTTGATGCACTCACCATCATGCCTAAGCTTGATGCACTCACCACTCATGCCCAGCTTGATGCACTCACCACTCATGCCCAGCTTGATGCACTCACCACTCATGCCCAGCTTGATGCACTCACCACTCATGCCCAGCTTGATGCACTCACCACTCATGCCCAGCTTGATGCACTCACCATCATGCCTAAGCTTGATGCACTCACCATCATGCCTAAGCTTGATGCACTCACCACTCATGCCCAGCTTGATGCACTCACCACTCATGCCCAGCTTGATGCACTCACCACTCATGCCCAGCTTGATGCACTCACTACTCATGCCCAGCTTGATGCACTCACCACTCATGCCCAGCTTGATGCACTCACCACTCATGCCCAGCTTGATGCACTCACCACTCATGCCCAGCTTGATGCACTCACCACTCATGCCCAGCTTGATGCACTCACCACTCATGCCCAGCTTGATGCACTCACCACTCATGCCCAGCTTGATGCACTCACCACTCATGCCCAGCTTGATGCACTCACCACTCATGCCTAAGCTTGATGCACTCACCACTCATGCCCAGCTTGATGCACTCACCACTCATGCCCAGCTTGATGCACTCACCATCATGCCCAGCTTGATGCACTCACCACTCATGCCCAGCTTGATGCACTCACCATCATGCCTAAGCTTGATGCACTCACCACTCATGCCCAGCTTGATGCACTCACCACTCATGCCCAGCTTGATGCACTCACTACTCATGCCCAGCTTGATGCACTCACCACTCATGCCCAGCTTGATGCACTCACCATCATGCCCAGCTTGATGCACTCACCACTCATGCCCAGCTTGATGCACTCACCACTCATGCCCAGCTTGATGCACTCACCATCATGCCCAGCTTGATGCACTCACCACTCATGCCCAGCTTGATGCACTCACCATCATGCCCAGCTTGATGCACTCACCATCATGCCCAGCTTGATGCACTCACCACTCATGCCCAGCTTGATGCACTCACCACTCATGCCCAGCTTGATGCACTCACCATCATGCCCAGCTTGATGCACTCACCATCATGCCCAGCTTGATGCACTCACCGCTCATGCCCAGCTTGATGCACTCACCACTCATGCCCAGCTTGATGCACTCACCACTCATTCCCAGCTTGATGCACTCACCATCATGCCCAGCTTGATGCACTCACCATCATGCCCAGCTTGATGCACTCACCATCATGCCCAGCTTGATGCACTCACCACTCATGCCCAGCTTGATGCACTCACCATCATGCCCAGCTTGATGCACTCACCACTCATGCCCAGCTTGATGCACTCACCATCATGCCCAGCTTGATGCACTCACCATCATGCCCAGCTTGATGCACTCACCATCATGCCCAGCTTGATGCACTCACCATCATGCCCAGCTTG
The DNA here is from genome assembly GCF_026875155.1 of Cherax quadricarinatus. NCBI lineage: Eukaryota > Metazoa > Arthropoda > Malacostraca > Decapoda > Parastacidae > Cherax > Cherax quadricarinatus. The sequence continues at coordinate 5,594,434 of NC_069478.1, read as the reverse complement.
ATGCACTCACCCACCTACGACACTTTCTTTCCTGTCCTCTGATTATTTAGTTAATCACTGCTCACCTAATTGTACTCACCTAATTATAGTTGCAGGGGTCGAGTCACAGTTCCTGGCCCCGCCGCTTCACTGGTCGCTACTAGGTCCACTCTCTCCCTGCTCCTTGAGCTTTATCATACCTCTTCTTAAAGCTATGTATGGATCCTGCCTCCACTACAACACTTTCCTGACTATTCCACTGCCTGACGGCTCTATGACTAAGAAATACTTACTGAGGAGTCGGAATGTTATTCTTTGGTTTGCCAGGCGACCATATGCTGCAGCAGTTATTTGGTTGATGTGTGCCTCAGGAGATGTGTTCGGTGTTATACTCACCCGAAGATCCTTTTCCTTGAGTGAAATTTGCAATCTTTGGTCCCCTAGTCTGTACTCTGTCTGCGGTGCTCTTTATCCTTCTCCGATCTTCATGACTTTGCACTTGATGGGGGTTAAACTCCAGGAGCCAGTTGCTGGACCAGGCTTGCATCCAGTCCAGCTCCCTTTGTAGTCCTGCCTGATCCTCATCCGACTGAATTCATCTCATTAGTTTCACATAGTCTGCAAACAGGGATGCTTCTGAGTCTGTCTCTTCCGTCATGTCATTCACATATACCAGAAACATCATCGATCCTAGGCTGACCCCTGTGGAACCCCACTCGTCACAGGCGCCTACTCTGACACCTCGCCACGCACTATGACTCGTTGTTGCCTCCCTGTTAAGTATTCTCTGATCCATTGCAATGCTTTCCTGTTATACGTGCCTGATCTTCTAGCTTTTGCACTAATCTATTGTGTGGGACTGTGTCGAAAGCCTTCTTGCAGTTCAAGAAAATACAATATACCCGCCTCTGTCTCTTGTCTTACTTCTGTCACCTTGTCACGCGCTCGCGTGTGTACGTACTCGCCTATATGTAGTTGCACTGGTCGAATCCTAGGTCCTTACTCCGAGGTGTCCCCCGAGTACCTGTTTACATTATCAGTTATTCTGTGTAATTTGTATGTTTTATCATGTCTTCCATGTTTCTTATGGCCAGTTCCGTTATCCTCTCATCGTAGTCCACACCCCGCAGCTCTGGGACTGGTCTCGATGCGTACCTCTACTTTTTCTCAAATTTCTTACCATGCTTTATCAGGTGTTGGTGTCATGTCCTTGCTGTGTTGTCCAAGATGGGCCTTACTTATATTGCATGAAGAGATCGGAATAATTCTTTGTTGAGTGGATTCCTATAGGCTGCTCTTAGACTGACCTGACTAGCATTGGCTGTAGATGTTATTCTGTTGACGTGAGCCTCTAGTGATATACCAGGCAGTATACTCAACTGTAGGTGTTTCTTAGTGAGGTCAGCAGCCTCTGTTCCCGAGTCTATACTCCGTGTCTGGTCCTCTTGTCCCTTCCCCAGTCTTCTGGACTTTGTATTTGCTGCGGTTGAATCCCAGCAACTATTTATCTGGCCAATCATACAGTTCTATATATGTAGCCTTTACTTGTATTCACCTGTTTTTATTCTCGTTAGTTTTACATCATCAGTAAACAAGAATACATCTGATTCAGTCCTATCTGGTATGTCATTAAAATTAACGAGAAACATTGCTCTTCCTCGGGAGCCAGAGACGGGTCATCGCAAGATTAAGATCCGTGCCAGGACTCGGGTCTTGTCGAACATTATACATACATAGATGCTCTTCCTAATACCAGTCTTGACTGACACTCTTCGCTTCCTTTCTTTAAGACACTCTTTGAGCCACCGAAGTACGTTCCCGGTTATTCTTGCTTGTACCTCAGGTATTTGTCACAGTCTCTTGTTGGGTACAGTGTCAAATACCTTTTCAGAAGTTTAAGGAAATGCAATCTAGTCGTCTCTCCCTCACATGTCTCACTTCTGTTACCTTCTCATAGAGCTTCAAAAAGTTGGTAAAGCAAGACACAAATAACCCATACATAGGAGAGAGGAGCTTACGACAAAGTTTCGGTCCGACTGGACGTATGTGCGAGTTATCTGTGTATCGTTCCAGTCACGGTATTGTGTCTTGTTTTGTTATTTATTGGTAAAACAAGATTTACTATCTATGAACGTGTGCTGGTTATTATCTATGAATTCACTTCTCTCTAAGAGCTCTTCCAGTTTCTGATTTTTTTTTCTATTACCTTGCTTGAAATACATGTCACTGAAACTGATCTGCAGTTCAAAGCTTCCCGTGTCCTTCCTTAAATATAAGGACTACATTTGCTGGCTTCCATAATTCTGGAAACTGTCCCATGTCCATTGACTTGTAGATTATAGCTAGTGGTTTGGACAGTGCTTCTGCTCACTTCTCAGGTTCCACTGCCTTGGATGCATCCACTTGCATCAAACGTTTCTTTACCTTTTCCCCTGTTGTGTGTATAGTGTCCAGTACCTGTTAGTGTACTCTTTTTCTGAGTGTTTTCTGGAATTGTCTCTGCTTCCCCTGAAAAGTCCTTTGTCAGCCATTTGTTCATCACTCACAGCCTTACATGTCGTTTTTCATAACCTTTCGTTCCTTCCTTCAGTCTAATTACCTCATCTTCTACTGTTGTTTTTCTACTGATGTGGATGTAAAATACTTTTGATTCAGACTTTGTCTTGGCTGCTTTGTTATTCTCAAAATGGTGCTTAGTCTCTCTCCTCACCTTTGTCTTCACCTTTGTCCCCACATTTGCATATTAATTCCTGGCTAATCTGCATGCTGCTTTGTTCTCGCCTGTCATAAGGTTTCTGTAGTTTTCCACGTTCTTATAGTTATTTTTTTCTCTATGTCTGGTTGAACTTGAGGTCTGTCGTTGCTGTTTCCACTTGTAAGTAAGAAGTTCTCTCCTGCCTCCTGGCACTTTCCAGCTGGACACTCCATCACCTCATCCACAAACTTTCTATCCATTTCCCTTTCCAGATGTACTGTTATTCAGGAGTTCTCTCATCCCATATGGTCACTAGTGCCCAGATACTGGATGGTCACTAGTGCCCAGATACTGTATGGTCACTACTGCCCAGATACTGTATGGTCACAAGTGCCCAGATACTGGATGGTCACTAGTGCCCAGATACTGTATGGTCACTACTGCCCAGATACTGTATGGTCACTAGTGCCCAGATACTGGATGGTCACTAGTGCCCAGATACTGTATGGTCACTACTGCCCAGATACTGTATGGTCACTAGTGCCCAGATACTGGATGGTCACTAGTGCCCAGATACTGTATGGTCACTAGTGCCCAGATACTGTATGGTCACTAGTGCCCAGATACTGTATGGTCACTAGTGCCCAGATACTGTATGGTCACTAGTGCCCAGATACTGTATGGTCACTACTGCCCAGATACTGTATGGTCACTAGTGCCCAGATACTGGATGGTCACTAGTGCCCAGATACTGTATGGTCACTACTGCCCAGATACTGTATGGTCACTAGTGCCCAGATACTGGATGGTCCCCTAGTGCCCAGATACTGTATGGTCACTAATGCCCAGATACTGTATGGTCACTAGTTTCCCAGATACTGTATGGTCACTAGTGCCCAGATACTGTATGGTCACTAGTGCCCAATACTGGATGGGCACTAGTGCCCAGATACTGTATGGTCACTACTGCCCAGATACTGTATGGTCACTAGTGCCCAGATACTGTATGGTCACTAGTGCCCAGATCGGATGTCACTAAATGCCCAGATACTGTAAAGGTCACTAGTGCCCAGATACTGTATGGTCACTAGTGCCCAGATACTGTATGGTCACTAGTGCCCAGATACTGTATGGTCACTACTGCCCAGATAATGTATTGGGCACTAGTGCCCAGAACTGGATGGTCACTAGTGCCCAGATACTGTATGGTCACTACTGCCCAGATACTGTATGGTCACTAGTGCCCAGATACTGTATGGTCACTAGTGCCCAGATACTGTATGGTCACTAGTGCCCAGATACTGGATGGCACTAGTGCCCAGATACTGTATGGTCACTATGCCCCGATTTCTGTATGGTCCCCTAGTGCCCAGATACTGTATGGTCACTAGTGCCCAGATACTGTATGGTCACTAGTGCCCCGATACTGGATGGTCACTAGTGCCCAGATACTGTATGGTCCCCTACTGCCCAGATACTGTATGGTCACTAGTGCCCAGAACTGTATGGTCACTAGTGCCCAGATACTGGATGGTCACTAGTGCCCAGATACTGAAAGGTCCACTATGCCCAGATTACTGTATGGGGCAAAGTGCCCAGATACTGTATTGTCACTAGTGCCCCAATACTGTATGGTTTATAGTGCCAGATATGGATGGTCACTAGTGCCCAGAATACTGTTTGGCCTACTCCCAGTAAATGTAGGTCACTAGTGCCCAGTCTGTATGGTCTTAGTGCCCAGATACTGTATGGTCACTAGTTTTCCCAGATACTGGTGGTCACTATGCCCAGAAACTGTAAGGTCACTATTGCCCCGATAAATGTATGGCACAGTGCCCAATACTGTATGGTCACTAGTGCCCAGATACGGATGGTCACAAGTGCCAGGTTACTGTTTGGTCCACTACTGCCCAGATACTGTATGGTCCTAGTGCCCAGATACTGTATGGTCACTAGTGCCCAGGGTACTGTATGGTCATAGTGCCCAGATACTGGGTGGTCACTAGTGCCCAGTACTGTATGGTCACTTTTGCCAGATACTGTATTTGGGCACTAGTGGCCGATACTGTATGGGTCACCTGCCCAGAACTGGATGGTCACTAGTGGCCCAGATACTGTTATGGGCACTAAATGGCCCGATAAAAGTATGGTCACTAGTCCCAATACTGTATGGTCCCACTGGCCCAGATACTGGGTGGTACTAGTGCCCAGATACTGTTATGGCACTAGTGCCAGAAAACTTATGGTCAAATACTGCCCAGATACTGGATGGTCACTTAGTGCCCAGATACTGTATGGTCACTACTGCCCCGATCTGTATGGTCACTACTGCCGGGTACTGGACGGGTCACTAGTGCCCAGATACTGTAAAGGTCATAGTGCCCAGATACTGTATGGTCACTACTGCCAGATTACTGTTGGTCACTTCTGCCCAGATACTGTATGGTCACTAGTGCCAATACTGTATGGTCACTAATGCCCAGGTATGTAGGTCACTAATTCCCCGATTACTGGATGGTCACTAGTGCCCAGATACTTTTGGTCACTACTCCAGATCTGTATGGTCACTACTTTCCCAGATACTGGACGGGCACTAGTGCCCAGTTCTGTTGGTCACTATGCCCAATACTGTATGGTCACTAGTGCCCAGATACGTAAAGGTCACTACTGCCAGTTTTGGATGGTCACTAGTCCCGTACTGTAGGTCCTGTGCCCCGTACTGTATGGTCACTAGTTCCTAGATATGTATGGCCATAGTGCCCAGATACTGTATGCCACTAGTGCTCAGATACTCTGTTGGGCACAGTGCCCAGATACTGTTGGGGCACTAGTGCCCAAATACTGTAGGTCATGTGCCCCAAAATTGTAGGTCACTAGTGCCCCCGATATGTTGGTCACTAGTTTTCCCCGGGACTGTATGGTCAAGTGTCCAGGGACTGTTTGGTCCTGTGCCCGATACTGTATGGTCACTAGTGCCCAAAACTGTATGTCACTAATGCCCCGGTACGTATGGTCACTAGTGCCCAGATACGTATGGGCACTAGTGCCAGAACGTATTGGGCCCCTAGTGCCAGACACTGTTTTGGTTTTCTAGTGCCCAGATATTTTATGGCACTAGTGCCCGATACTGTAGGGGCACAGTGCCCCGGTACTTTTGGCCACTAGTGTCCAGGTTTCTGTATGGTCCTAGTGCCCAGATACTGTATGGTCACTAGTGTCCCGGTACTTTATGGTACTTTTCCCAGATACTTAGGTCACTAAAAGCCAATATGTATGGTCAAGTGCCCAATATTGTATGGCACTAGTGCCCAGATATGTATGGTCACTAGTGCCCAGGTATGTTGGTCCTAGTCCCCCCGAAATGTATGGTCAAATGTCCCGATACTGTATGGTCCTAGTGCCCCGATACTGGGTTTGGGCCCCTAGTGCACAATACTGTATGGTCACTAGTGCCCGATACTTAGGCCACTATGCCCGATACTGTAGGCCACTAGTCACAGATACTGTATGGTACTAGTGCCCCGATCGTAGGCCACTAGTGCCAATATTGTATGGTCACTAGTGCCCAGATACTGTAGGTCATAGTGCCCAGTACGTATGGTCCTAGTGCCCCGTACTGTATGGCCACTAGTGCCCAGATACTGTTTGGCATAGTGCCCCCGATATGTATGGCAAATAGTGCCCCGGTACTGTATGGTCACAGTGCCCCAAAACTGTATGGCACTAGTGCCCAATACTGTATGGTCATAGTGCCCAGATAGGATGGTCACTATGCCCAGTACTGTATGGTCACTACTGCCCAGATATGTATGGTCAATAGTGCCCAAAACGTATGGTCAAGTGCCCAGATACGTTGGTCATTGCCCCGATACTGGAGGGGATAGTGCCCGTATTATGGTCCTACTGCCCAAAACTGTATGGTCACTAGTGCCCGATACTGTATGGTCCTACTGCCCCGATACTGGATGGTCATATGCCCCGATACGTATGGTTTACTAGTGCCCGATATGTATGGGCATAGTTCCTAGATATGTATGGTCACTACTTTCCCCAAAAGGATGGCATAGTGCCCAGATACTGATGGTCACTAGTGCCCAATACTTATGGTATTCTGCCCAGATCTGGATGGTCACTATGCCCGGGTACGTATGGTCACTACTGCCCATTACGTATGGTCATATGCCCCGATACTGGACGGTCACTAGTGCCCCGATACTGTATGGTCATAGTGCCCGAACTGTATGGTCACTACTGCCCAGAAAATGTATGGTCATACTGCCCCGATACTGTTTGGTCACTAGTGAGTACTGTATGGTCATAATGCCAGGTCTTTTGGTCACTATCCCAGATACTGGATGGTCAAGTGCCCCGATACGTTTGGTCACTATGCCCAGATACTGTATGGTCACTTGCCCAGATATGTTGGTACTAGTGCCCAGATACTGTATGGTCATAATGCCAGGTATGTTGGTCACTATGCCCCCATACTGGATGGTCACTAGTGCCCAGATACTGTATGGTCACTCTGCCCAGATACTGGATGGGCACTATGCCCAGATACTTATGGTCACTACTGCCCCGTTTCTGTATGGGCCTAGTGCCCCGTATGTATGGTCACACGCCCCGATACTGGATGGGCATAGGCCCCGATATGTATGGTCCTAGTGCCCAGATACTGTATGGGATAGTTCCCAGATACGTATGGCCACTGTGCCCAGAATTATGACCACTGTGCTAAAATACTCTGTGGTCACTAGTCCCGATACTGTATGGTCACTAGTGCCCAGGTATGTATGGTCCCTATGCCCGATTTGTTGGTCACTAGTGCCCCCGGGATACTGTATGGTCACTAGTTTCCCCGGTACGTATGGGCACTAGTGCCAGGACTGTTTTGGGCACTTGTGCCCCGATCTGTATGGCATAGTGCCCCGATACTGTATGGTCACTAAAGCCGGACTGTATGGTACTATGCCCAATTTTTTGATGGTTTACTGTGCCCAGATACTGTATGGTCACTAGTGCCCGCACTGTAGGTTACTAGTGCCCCCGATTTGTATGGTCACTAGTGCCCCCGATATTAGGGGCACAGTTCCCAGGTATGTTTTTGGGCCTAGTGTCCAGGTACTGTTGGGCACTAGTGCCCAGATGTAGGTCATATGCCAGGTACTTCATGGTCACTAGTCCCCGATACTATAGGTCACACTGCCCAGTACTGTATGGTCATAGTGCCCAGATATTGTATGGTCCTAGTGCCCAGATACTGTATGGTCATAGTGCCCAGGTACTGTATGGCACTAGTGCCCGATACTGTATGGGCACTAAGTCCAGATTCTGTATGGTCATAGTGCCCAATACTGTATGGCCCCTAGTGCAAGATACTGTATGGTCACTAGTGCCCAGATACTGTATGGCCAATATGCCCAGATACTGTATGGCCACAGTGCAAGATACGTATGGTCACTGTGCCCAGATACTGTTGGCCACTAGTGCCCCCGATATTGTATGGCACTAGTGCCCCAAAACGTATGGGCATGTGCCCAGTACTGTATGGGCATAGTGCCCAGTACTGTATGGCCAAAGGCCAGATATGTTTGGCCTAGTTTTCCCAGATACTGTATGGGGCCCCTAGTGCCCAGGTATGTATGGTCACTTGCCCGATACTGTTGGTCCTAGTGCCCAGATACTGTATGGTCACTAGTGCCCAATACTGTTGGCATAGTGCCCCGGTACTGTATGGTCATAGTGCCCAGATACTGTATGGTCATAGTGCCCCGATACTGATGGGCCACTAGGCCCCGGTACGTTGATCACTAGTGCCCAGGGATGTATGGCACTAGTGCCCCCAAAACTGTATGGCCTGTGCCCAGATATGTAGGCCACTAGTGCCCAGGTATGTATGATACTAGTGTCCGGGGAAATGTATGGTCATAGTGCCCAGGTACTGTATGGCACTGTGCCCCGGTACTGTATGATCACTAGTGTCCGGAATGTATGGCCCCTATCCCCGGAGATGGTCACTATGCCCAGGTACTGTAAGGTCATATGCCCCGATACTGTATGGTTAAAATTCCAATACTTAGGCATATGACCAGATACTGTATGGTCACTATGCCCAGATTGTATGGTCACTATTTCCCAGGCTGATGGTCATAGTGTCCGATACTGTATGGCACTAGTGCCCCGGAACTGTATGGTCAAAAGTGTCAGATACTGTATGGTCACTAGTCCCCAAAATTGTATGGGCACTAGTCCCCGTACTGTAGGGTCACTAGTGCCCAGGTTGCTTGGTACTAGTGTCCAGTACTGTTGGTCACTAGTGCCCCCTACTGTATGGTCACTAGTGTTGGTACTGTATGGTTTATGCCCAGGTACTATATGGTCCAAGTGCTCAGTACTTATGGTCACTAGTGCCCAGGTAGTAAGGGCATAGTGCCCAGGGAAATGTATGGTCACTAGTGCTCAGATACTGCATGGCCTAGTGCCCGGGACTGTATGGTCCTGTGTCCAGGTACTGTATGGTTCAGTACCCCGATACTGCATGGGCACTAGTGCCCAGATACTGATGGGCCTAGTGCCCCCGGGGATGTATGGTCACTAGTGCCCAATACTATTGGTCACTAGTGCCCGATTGTATGGTCACTAGTGCCCGATATTGATGGTCATAGTGCCCAGTACTGTAGGGTCAATAGTGCCCAGGGGGACTGTTTGGTCACTAGGTCCAGGTACTGTATGGGGCACTAGTGCCAGTACTGTATGGTCATAGTGTCCAGGGATTTATGGTCATATGCCCCCGATATGTATGGTCACTAGTGCCCAGTACTGTATGGCACTAGTGCCCAGATATTTTATGGTATAGTGCCCAGATGCTGTATGGTCATAGTGCCCAGGTATGTATGGTCACTAGTGCCCCGATACTGTAGGGCTCTAAGTCCCGATATGATGGTCACAGTGCCCCGATACTGTATGGCCATAGTCACCGATACTGTAGGGCAAGTGCCCCGTACTGATGGCCACTAGTGCCCAGATATTGTATGGTATAGTGCCCAGATACTGTATGGCACTAGTGAAAATTTTCTGTTTTGGTTAAAAGTGCCCAGGTACGTAGGTCCACTAGTGTCCAGAAATTTCTGTAGGTCACTGTGCCCGATACTGTTGGTCATGTGCTGATACTGTTTGGGCCTTTTTTTGTTTCCCAGGAAAAAGTTTTTGGCCCTGGTCCTTGGGACTGTATGGTCACTGTGCCAGGTTTAAAGGTCACTGTGCTCAGATTCTGTAGGTCCTAGTGCCCGGTACTGTATGGTCACTAGGCCCCGGGGAATGTATGGTCACTAGTGCTCGATACTGCTGGTCCTAGTGCCCAGGTATGTATGGTACTATGCCCGGTACTGTATGGTTTCTAGTACCCAGATCTGCTGGTCAAGTGCCAGTACTGTATGGGGCACTAGTGCCAGAAATGTTTTTTCACTAGTACCAGGAATGTAGGGCCCCCTATGCCCAGTACTGTAGATCCCTTGGCCCAGATGCCCGATTTCTGTTGGGCATAGTGCCCATACTGTATGGCATTTGTGCCCGAACTGATGGGCCCCTAGTGCTCAGATGCCCAAAAACTCTGGTCACTAGTCTCAGTCTGTATAGTCACAAGTGCCCAGATATTGAATGGTCCTAGTGTCCCTGTGGGGGTCATAGTGCCCAGATCTGGATGGGTTTTTGTCCCAGATACTGGTGGGCCTAACTCGAACTGTATGGTCATTTGGCCCAGATACTGTATGATTAGGCCCAGATACTGTATGGTCACTGGCCCAGAACTGTATGTTTTCTAGTGCCCCCGATACTGTTGATTATGTGCCCAGATACTGTATACAAATTTTCCCCCATACTGTATGGCACTAGTGCCCAGATACTGTATGTTAGTGGCCATATACGTATGATTTCATTCCAAAGGGATGATGATCAAATCCCAAAACTGTTTTTTTTACTAGTGTCCAAATATGTAGATCAATGTGCCCCGATCTGGATTTTCACTAGTTGCCCCGATACATATGATCACAGTGCCCCGGATAGATGATTACTATGCCCCGATACTGTGTGAAAACAATAGTGCCCAATACTGTATGGGACTAGTGCCCCGAACTGTATGGCTTATGCCCAGTACAGTAAGACAAAAGTACCCAGATACTGTATGATTACTGTCCCCGAAGCTGTATGATTACTAGGCCCAGATACTGTATGGTCCCTAAAGCCCAATCTCTGTGGTCACTATGCCCAGATCTGTAGGTCATAGTGCCCCAGATAAGGATGGCATAGTGCCCATATACTTATGTCACTAGTGCCCGACACTTATGGTCACTAGTGCCCAGTACGTTTGATCACTAGTGCCCAGATATGATGGTCACAGGCCCAGATCTATATGGGGCACTGTTCCAGATATGTTGATCACTAGTGCCCGATACTTTTGGGCACTATGCCCCGATTTCTCTATGGTCCTAGTGCCCAGATACTGTATGATCCTAGTGCCCGAATTGAAAGGTCACTTTCCCAGATACTGTTGGGCACTATTCCCGACATTGTTTTGGGCACTAGGCCCAGATACTGTATGGTCACTGGCCCAGACACTGTTTTGGGCCCCTAGTGCCCAGTACTGTTGGTCACTAGTGCCCGATACTCTTGGTACTGTGCCCGATACCCAGGTCCTAGTGCCCAGATACTGTATGGGCATAGTGCCAAGATTCTGTTTGGTCACAGGCCCAGATACTGTATGGGCATAGGCCCCGATACTGTATGGTACTATTCCCAGATTGTATGGTACTGGCCCGATACTGTATGGTCACTAGTGCTCAGATACGTAAAAGGGCACTAGTGTCCAGATACTGTATGATCATAGTGCCCAATACTGTTGTCACTAGTGCCCAGATAGTATGGTCATAGTGCCCAATACTGTATGGGCACTAGTGCCCCCGATACTGTATGGTCACTAGTCCCCGATACTGTTGGTCATAGTGCCCAATTTTCTGTATGGTCACTTGCGCCCGATCTGTATGGGCACTAGTGCCCAGATACTGTTAGTCACTAGTGCCCAGAACTGTATGGTCACTAGGGCCAATATGTATGGTTATATGCCCAGATTCTGTATGGGCATAGTGCCCCGTTTTGTATACACTAGTGCCCAAAACGGGGATGGGCATAGCACCCCGATACGTATGGCACAAGGCCCAGTACTGTATGGTCACTGGCCCCAAAACTGTATAGTCACTAGTGCCCAGATACTGTATGGTCCTGTGCCCAAATACGTATGGGCATAGTGCCCAGATACCCGTTGGTCACTAGTGCCCGATATTTTATGGTCACTGTCCCCAAACTGTTGGTCACTAGTGCCCCGATACTGTATGGTCATGTGCCCAGATGTGTATGGTCCTAGTGCCCCGATTTGTATTGTCACTAGTCCCAGAAAACGTATGGTCACTACAGCCAGATACTGTATAGTCACAGTGCCCAGATAGTTTGGCATAGTGCCCCGTATGTATGGTCACTAGTGCCCAGATACTGTAAGACACTAGTGCCCAGATAGTGTATGGTCATAGTGCCCAATACTGTATGGCACTAGTGCCCAGTACTTATGGTCACTAGTGCCCCCAAAAGTGTATGGTCATGTGCCCAGATACTGTATGGCAATTTTCCCAGATCTGTATGGGGATAGTGCCCCGATAGTGTATGGCCCCTAGTCCCAGATACGTATGGTAACTAGTGCCCGATACGTATGGTCACTAGTGCCCAGATACTGTATGGTCCTAGTGCCAAAATTCTGTATGGCACTAGTGCCCGATTTCGTATATTCCTAGTGCCCAGATACTGTATAGTCACAGTGCCCAGATATGTATGGTCACTAGTGCCCCGATACTGTATGGTCCATGCCCAGATTCTGTATGGTACAGTGCCCAGTACTGTATGGTCACTAGTGCCCAGAATGTATGGTATAGTGCCCGTTACTGATGGGCACTAGTGCCCGATTTGTAAAGGTCAAAGGCCAGATACGTATGGTCACTAGTCCCCCCATACTGTATGGGCATTGTGCCAGTACTGTATGGTCAAAGTGCCCCAAAAGTTGGTCACGAGGCCCAATACTGTATGGTCCTAGTGCCCCGATCTGTTTGGTCATAGTGCCCAGATACTGTATGGTCACTAGTGCCCCGATACTGTTGGGGACTAGTGTCCAGATATTGTATGGTCACTAGTGCCCAGATCTGTATAGTCATAGTGCCCAATACGTATGGGCACTAGTGCCAATATGTTTGGGGACTGTGGGGCCCGAACTGTATGGGCACTAGTGCCCAGATACTGTAGGTCACTATGTCCAATCTGTATGGTCATAGTGCCCCAATATGTATGGGCACTAGGCCCAATTTGTTTGGTCACAGTCCCAATACTGTATGGTCACAGTGCCCAGATACTGTTGGTCAAGTGCCCAGATACTGTATGGTCCTATGCCCAGTTCTTATGGTCCTAGGCCCGATATGTATGGTACTAGTGCCCCAAAACTGTATGGTCACTAGTCCCAGATACTGTATGGTCATAGTGCCAAAATACTGTATGGTCACTAGTGCCCCTTTTTTTTATGGGCATAGTGCCCGAAAATGTATGGGCATGTGCCCAGATACGTATGGTCATAGTGCCCAGATACTTTGGGCACTAGTGTCCAGATATTGTATGGGCACTAGTGCCCAGATTCTGTTAAATCACTGTCCCAGATACTGTATGGTCACTGGTCCAAAACTGTATGGTCACTAGTGCCCAGATACGTATGGGCACTGTGCCCCGATACGTAGGTCACTAGTGTCCAGATATGTATGGTCACTATGTCCAGTACTGTTTTTGGTCACTAGTGCCCAGATACTGTTGGTCACTAGGGCCCCGATACTGTTTTGGGCCTAGTGCCCCAAAACTGTTGGTCACAGTTCCAGATATGTATGGTACAGGCCAGTACTGTATGGTACTAGTGCCCCTTCAACGGGGGAAAGGGCCTAGCTTTTGCTCTTCCTCTTGTTAGCTTTTTTTACCTATTTGTACCCCCACCTTTGCTTTTTTTGTTGCAAAAGTCTAGTTTCCTCCCGAAGGAAACTGAGCATTTTCTTGGAAAATCCTCCCTCAATTGGGGGGCCATGCCGGCTGTTTTTTGTGTCTAGACGCTTTGCCATCTATTACTTTCACTTGCCTCCCTACCTTCATTTGTTAATTTTTATCTGATATACCATTTTCTTCCATGCACAAGCAAGGGTTCCCTTATTAGGCGAATGAAGTAGGCTGCAGTGACCATTTCCCTTACCTCCTTGACCCAAGATGGTGGGCTGCACCACGTGTGTGTGTGTGTGTGTGTGTTAGTCACTAGTTGTCCCTGGCCTGTTTTGTGTGTTTGTGTGTTGTGTGTGTGTATATATATTTGAGGTGTTTTTGTGTGTATACTTACCTGTATGTATTTACATGGGTCGAGTTCTAGTTCTTGGCCCGTGTATGTGTGTACATGTGGACAGAAACTCGTTAGTGTATTTTCTACTGAGAGTACTCAAATAATGACATAAACTTGTGTGTTAAGGCCTTAAGGTGTGTGACTGATACTGTATATTGGCTGTCTGCTGCAGAGTCAGCCACTGGTGACCTGACTGCAGCAACCTACAGCCATAATCTACATCTGGTACGTAATTAATAAGTGTTGTTTCACTTTGGATAAGATGTCTAGATCTATCCAGTGTTGTGTTTCTGTGAGTCAGTAGCTGAGTAAAGTGAGTCAGTAGCTGAGTAAAACATAAGCGCAGCAGTTGCGTATCCTTACTGCCGAGACATACCGCCCGTTCTGCGGCATTTTCAGTCGAATACAGTGGTAATAATAAGATTTCAACCAAAAAAGATATCTATGTGTTTCAGACGTGTTTTGGTCATGTACTTGTTGGTACTGACGAAGCTGTATTGTGTAGCTCATTACTTTTAAGACAATAATACCGTATGCAAATTTTTCTTTTTGAGTTTCTCAGAGAAAAATCAATGTTTTTTTTTACAGGAATGTGTGAGGATCAGCTGCCGTGGACAACTTTTATCCTCACTGGATCACTGTGGGTCACAGGATATCGTGGGCCATTGTGGCCAGAGCTCTCACTGGCCACTGTGGGCCATTGTGGCCAGAGCTCCCAGAGTAGACTCACGGCTCTTACGATTTTTATGCCATTAAATACTTGAAATAAAACTTCTAATCGTGTCTGCCACCAACGTGGCCAACATCGTGTTCTTGCTGCTGTGTCCAGTAATGACTTAATTTTTAAAGACACAAATATTTTTATATATACAGATAATTGTTTCAGCGCGAAAAATAAAAAAAGGTGAACGATAATCTAATTGAACATTATAATTAGAAAGACAAAGCTATATCTCATTATAGTTTTAGCTGTGTATGTAATGTATGTTTTTTCCCGTAGCCTGATCTTACTTCTGAAGTTTAAATAAGATCAGTGTTTGTGGCAGGGAATATCGCCAGGGAATATATATATCACAGTGTAAACATTGTCTGTTTACGTCACTGCTTCATAAACATAGTATGAACCACGAAATCGTAATGACACGACTGCAAACAAACCATACCACGGGTGGGGTTAGAACCAGCGATTAGAGAGTCACAAAACTCCAGACCGACGCGTTAACCACTGGACGGTCTGGAGTTTTGTAAGTCTCTGATCGCGGGTTCTAACCCCACCCGTGGTATGACTTAACACAGTATGAATGTTAGGTAATATTGGTCAGGAAACAGGAAAGTTACTGACCTACAGCTGGAGGTTTTGCTCATCTGATCGAGACCTTCCACTGGCTTACCCTCCACCACTTTACAAATTAACGTTGTATTGTGAAGGTATGAGAGTTGGTTTAACTCTGAGGTTAATGACATGTTTTAGTACTATTTATTCGCCACATTAACAGGAAAGCAGCAGAATAAGTACAACAATAGTTTCCGGACGGTATTAGTGTGTTACTTGGCGAGTTAATGGGGGTTAAAGCCTATCTACAACCCGAAGCTCAGTAAGGCTTTATGAAGCCTGTTTACCACAAGCCAAGAATATTTTAATTACTAAAACAGAGATTAAAGTAACCTTTAGCGTATTTAAAGTGACATGTTTATATATATATATATATATATATTATATATATATATATATATATATATATATATATTTTATATATATATATATATATATATATATATATATATATTATATATATATATATATAATATATATATATTATATATATATATAATATATATATATATATCGTCTTGCTTGGAGCACCTCTGGGAAGCGATGCCTTTGACACAATTCTCAGGATGAAACTGGAAGAGTTGAGGAGAATGGAACAACGAACAGATAATCTTGACACCCATGATGCCTTGTACCTTCTCACAAAGTGCTTGAGTCTTCACAGGTTAACATATTTCCCTAGATGTGCACCTTCATATAACCCTATACTGCACGAATATGACAGTATCCTGAGGCAGATTTTTACAAAAGTACTTAACCTTAATCTAGAAGACGGTTAGTGGGACCAAGCTAGACTTCTAGTCTGACTAGGAGGGATTTGTGTCCGCAAGTCATCACAGACTGCGCTACCTGCTTTCCTGTCCTCGTGTGTTGCATCCGGTGGGTGCTACATCTTACGGACAAGATTGGAGTCCAGGACCAAAAGTTCATTGACGGAGCCAGGATTTTTGATAATCTAGCGGGCTGTGAAGCCAGACCTGCTCCTCCAACAACTACAAAAACTCACACTGGGATGGCCTAATAGTGGAGAACACAGCCTCAACAATGCTTCAGTGTGTTTCGGGGAAAGATAGAGCCCGCCTCCTGGCAGTGAGAGCTCATCATGTAGGGGACTTTCTGTTGGCTGCTCCCAACTCCAGCCTTGGCACACGGCTCGACCCACAGACCATCCGCATTAGTCTTGCCGTCCCTATTCTCGCCAAACACAGGTGTATTTG
This sequence comes from Cherax quadricarinatus, assembly GCF_026875155.1. NCBI lineage: Eukaryota > Metazoa > Arthropoda > Malacostraca > Decapoda > Parastacidae > Cherax > Cherax quadricarinatus. The sequence goes on along the minus strand of NC_069478.1, from coordinate 5,577,752 downwards.
TGGCAGTGAAATAGCAGACCGATTTGGGTACCATGGTCTTGTATGCCGTAAATCCGAGGGAAAGACTGCAAGACATGAGAAGGTTAATAACATTATCAAGAGGAGCCTCACAACAGCAGGATGCCCAGCACTAAGTGAGCCACCCCAACTATGTAGATCTGATGGCAGCCAGAAGCGTCCAGATGGAATCACCCTTCAAGCCTGGACAGACAGCAAGCAGGTGGTGTGGGACTACACATGTGCATCTACCTTGGCTGATACCTATCTCCAATACACCAGGGAGGAAGGAGGAGCAGCTACCAGCTTCAGGGAGTCCCAAAAGTCTAGAAAATACAGAGAACTTGCCCATCATTATATACTTGTTCCCACAGGCTCAGAGACCCTTGTCTCATGGGGAAAGAGTGCATCTAAGTTCCTTAAGGAGCTAGGCAAAAGTCTCATCAGGGTAACTAGGGATCCCAGGGCAGCTAGTTTTCTGTTCTAGCGACTCAGCGGGGTAATGCATGCTGTATCCTGGGCACGCACCCCAGCTCTGAGGAGCTGGATGAGATTTTGGCATTATCCACAGGACACTAAACGGTTCCTCAAGACACATACTGCATTAAACTATTTAGGAATCTTAAGTTTTCATATTCGCATGGAATTACTTTATATATTAAGGAACTCTTCCCGTATGTTAGGTTTCAATTTGTGTTCCCTGATGTTGAAGGATCAGTTATGGAAGGAGAAAAGAGAATATGAATGTGTAAATTCAAGAATTATGTGGATTAAAGTAAAGGTTGGATGCGAGAAGTGGGTCATAATAAGCGTGTATGCACCTGGAGAAGAGAGGAATGTAGAGGAGAGAGAGAGATTTTGGGAGATGTTAAGTGAATGTATAGGAGCCTTTGAACCAAGTGAGAGAGTAATTGTGGTAGGGGACCTGAATGCTAAAGTAGAGAAACTTTTAGAGAGGGTGTGGTAGGTAAGTTTGGGGTGCCAGGTGTAAATGATAATGGGAGCCCTTTGATTGAACTTTGTATAGAAAGGGGTTTAGTTATAGGTAATACATATTTTAAGAAAACGAGGATAAATAAGTATACAAGATATGATATAGGGCGAAATGACAGTAGTTTGTTGGATTATGTTGGATTATGAGTAGACTTCAGGATGTACATGTTTATAGAGGGGCCACAGATATATCAGATCACTTTCTAGTTGTAGCTACACTGAGAGTAAAAGGTAGATGGGATACAAGGAGAATAGAAGCATCAGGGAAGAGAGAGGTGAAGGTTTATAAACTAAAACAGGAGGCAGTTAGGGTAAGATATAAATAGCTATACACAAATAACCCGCACATAAAAGAGAGAAGCTTACGACGACGTTTCGGTCTGACTTGGACCATTGATAAAGTCACACTAACCAAAAGTGGAGCAGGACAGCTATGTATAGGCAGGAAGAGGTGGTGGTAGTAGTAGTAGTAGTAGTACAAGAATGGTATATAATACTGACAAGATGAAATTAAGACACGCGCAACACCCGGGCATCCCTATCGCAGAAGTTTCGCCATCCAGCCAGCCACTGGATGGCGAAACGTCCACAACAAAGACAGCCAGACGTCGCACACGTGTCTTAATTTCATCAGTAGTTGTAGTAGTAGTAGTAGTAGTAGAAGAGGTAGTAGTAGTGGTAGTGGTAGAAGTGGGAAATAATGAGGACGAGCCAGTCAAATACAAAGGAAGGGGAGCACTGCAAGAGAGCTAGGTGCCCACTGAGGGAGAGCAAGCGCACAGAGGTGCGCTTGCTAATGAAGCCTATGAAGTGCCTATGCTAATGAGAGCATAGGCAATGGGGTCGAAGAGGTATGGGGTAGGTTTAAAAATGTAGTGTTAGAGTGTTCAGCAGAAGTTTGTGGTTACAGGAAGGTGGGTGCGGGAGGGAAGAGGAGCGATTGGTGGAATGATGATGTAAAGAGAGTAGTAAGGGAGAAAAAGTTAGCATATGAGAAGTTTTTACAAAGTAGAAGTGATGCAAGGAGGGAAGAGTATATGGAGAAAAAGAGAGAGGTTAAGAGAGTGGTGAAGAAATGTAAAAAGAGAGGAAAGGGGAGAGGGGGGTGAGATGTTATCAACAAATTTTGTTGAAAATAAGAAATTTTTTTGGAGTGAGATTAACAAGTTAAGGAAGCCTAGAGAACAAATGGATTTGTAAATTAAAAATAGGAGAGGAGAGTTATTAAATGGAGAGTTAGAGGTATTGGGAAGATGGAGAGAATATTTTGAGGAATTGTTAAATGTTGATGAAGATAGGGAAGCTGTGATTTCATGTATAGGGCAAGGAGGAATAACATCTTGTAGGAGTGAGGAAGAGCCATTTGTGAGAGTGGGGGAAGTTCGTGAGGCAGTAGGGAAAATGATAGGGGGTAAGGCAGCTGGGATTGATAAGATAAAGATAGAAATGTTAAAAGCAGGTGGGGATATAGTTTTGGAGTGGTTGGTGCTATTATTTAATAAATGTATGGAAGAGGGTAAGGTACCTAGGGATTGGCAGAGAGCATGCATAGTTCCTATGTATAAAGGCAAAGGGGACAAAAGAGAGTGTAAAAATTATAGGGGTATAAGCCTGTTGAGTATACCTGGTAAAGTGTATGGTAGAGTTATTATTGAAAGAATTAAGAGTAAGACGGAGAATAGGATAGCAGATGAACAAGGAGGCTTTAGGAAGGTAGGGGGTGTGTGGACCAGGTGTTTACAGTGAAACATATAAGTGAACAGTATTTAGATAAGGCTAAAGAGGTTTTTGTAGCATTTGTGGATTTGGAAAAGGCGTATGACAGGGTGGACAGGGGGGCTATGTGGCAGATGTTGCAGGTGTATGGTGTAGGAGGTAGGTTACTGAAAGCAGTGAAGAGTTTTTACGAGGATAGTGAGGCTAAAGTTAGAGTATGTAGGAAAGAGGGAGATTATTTCCCAGTAAAAGTAGGCCTTAAACAAGGATGTGTGATGTCACCGTGGTTGTTTAATATATTTATAGATGGGGTTGTAAGAGAAGTGAATGCGAGGGTCTTGACAATTGGCGTGGAGTTAAAAGATAAAGAATCACACATAAAGTGGGAGTTGTCACAGTTGCTCTTTGCTGATGGCACTGTGCTCTTGGGAGATTCTGAAGAGAAGTTGCAGAGATTGGTGGATGAATTTGGTAGGGTATGTAAAAGAAGAAAATTAAAAGTGAATATAGGAAAGAGTAAGGTTATGAGGATAACAAAAAGATTAGGTGATGAAAGATTGGATATCAGATTGGAGGGAGAGAGTATGGAGGAGGTGAATGTATTCAGATATTTGGCAGTGGACGTGTCAGCGGATGGTCTATGAAGGATGAGGTGAATCATAGAATTGATGAGGGGAAAAGGGTGAGTGATGTGCACTAAGGAGTCTGTGGAGACAAAGAACTTTGTCCTTGGAGGCAAAGAGGGGGAATGTATGAGAGTTATAGTTTTACCAACGCTCTTATATGGGTGTGAGCATGAGTGATGAAATGTTGCAGCGAGGAGAAGGCTGGAGGCAGTGGAGATGTCATGCTGAGGGCAATGTGTGGTGTGAATATAATGCAAAGAATTCGTAGTTTGGAAGTTAGGAGGAGGTGCGGGATTACCAAAACTGTTGTCCAGAAGGCTGAAGAAGGGTTATTGAGGTGGTTCGGACATGTAGAGAGAATGGAGCGAAACAGAACGACTTCAAGAGTGTATCAGTCTGTAGTGGAAGGAAGGCGGGGTAGGGGTCGGCCTAGGAAAGGTTGGAGGGAGGGGGTAAAGGAGGTTTTGTGTGCGAGGGGCTTGGACTTCCAGCAGGCGTGCGTGAGCGTGTTTGATAGGAGTGAATGGAGACAAATGGTGTTTAATACTTGACGTGCTGTTAGAGTGTGAGCAAAGTAACATTTATGAAGGGATTCAAGGAAACCGGCAGGCCGGACTTGAGTCCTGGAGATGGGAAGTACAGTGCCTGCACTCTGAAGGAGGGGTGTTAATGTTGCAGTTTAAAAACTGTAGTGTAACGCAAGACAGTGATGGAGTGAATGATGGTGAAAGTCTTTCTTTTTCGGGCCACCCTGCCTTGGTGGCTTATATACTGTAGTGAGGTGACGTGAAGCAGATGGAGGCGGGGTCATAGTGGTACCATCCACTAGTCGAAGTAGGTCTTCGTCCAAAGGTTGAACAAGTGTTGAAGAATTCTTTGTAACAAGATCCCATGATGCTGCAGTGTCTGACAGTTGTGATGAATGGTTTGAAAAACCGACAAGTTGAAGATTGAGACACTTATGCAGCATATGGAAATCTTTATTCAGGAAACGTTTCGCCACACAGTGGCTTCATCAGTCCAATACAAAGAGGAAGGCGTAAGGAGAGGAGGAGAATGATGGTACCACTATGACCCCGCCTCCATCTGCTTCACGTCACCTCACTACAGTATATAAGCCACGTCTACGGCCCTATGCTGTACATTCTACAAGATTGATGGACTGAACACATCGACTCCAGGTTGAGGGACTGATTACCTCATTCTCCTCCTCTCCTTACGCCTTCCTCTTTGTATTGGACTGATGAAGCCACTGTATGGCGAAACGTTTCCTGAATAAAGATTTCCATATGCTGCATAAGTGTCTCAATCTTCCAACTACAGTGTTCCAACTACAGTGTTCCAACTACAGTGTTACAACTACAGTGTTACAACTACAGTGTTACAACTACAGTGTTCCAACTACAGTGTTCCAACTACAGTGTTCCAACTACAGTATTCCAACTACAGTGTTCCAACTACAGTGTTCCAACTACAGTGTTCCATATGTGGCTACCACAGCATGAAACTCTAAATAACGTATTTCGGAGCTCATGGGTAGAGTTTACCGCATTAACCTTTATCATAAACCGTCTAACACAGTAAGCAGAGAACACTGTGACTTCAGCAACCTCACTTCTGTCATAAACCTTCTAACACAGCAACCAGAGAACACTGTGACTTCAGCAACCTCACTTCTGACTTCAACACCACGAAGACTCAACCTCAACTTTACGAATCTTT
>NC_069478.1:5505098-5572198 GCF_026875155.1 Cherax quadricarinatus | reverse complement strand
ATTTATGCATGTTGGGTGTGTGGGAGTGCTGTAGGCCTCTCAGTACCATCTGAGCAGCTGTGTGGAATCAGTATCTTCACTCTGAGTGAGAGAAATAAGGATGTTACTTCAGTCCACCATAGTCCATTGTCAAGTTGCAACTGAACGAGTACAACACAGAGAAGTCCAGAACACAAGATTGTAAGACGGAAGGGGAGAAGAGAGTAGGGGTGGTAGTAGAAGTTTTGGTAGCGGTAGTAGGAGTAGTAGTAGTAGTGATGGTAGTAGTAATGGTAGCAATAGTAATAGTAGTAGCAGTATTAGTGGTGGTGGTGTTAGTAGTAGCAGTATTAGTAGTAATGGTAGCAGCAATGGTAGTGGGAGAATGAGGTGGTAGTAGTTGTAGTAGTAGTAGTAGTAGTAATGGTGGTAACAGTGGTAGAAGTAACAGTGGTAGAAGTAACAGTGGTAGAAGTAACAGTATTAGAAGTAACAGTGGTAGAAGTAACAGTGGTAGAAGTAACAGTGGTAGAAGTAACAGTGGTAGAAGTAACAGTGGTAGAAGTAACAGTGGTAGAAGTAACAGTGGTAGAAGTAACAGTGGTAGAAGTAACAGTGGTAGAAGTAACAGTGGTAGAAGTAACAGTGGTAGAAGTAACAGTGATAGTGCCGGGAGGGTTCGAGGAGATGTGATGGTTGTAGATGAACACAGTCGTTGGATGGTAACACATATATTAGCAGAGTGTGAGAGGGGAGAGGCCCAGACTGCCCGTGTCCGCCGTAAGCCTAAGCGTGGAGAACTGAGAGAGTTACAGCGATTCTCAGGCACACTTGCGCATCACGTGACGTCACACACATGCTAGTCACTGAGCCTACTGAAAAGGAGCCTAAATATATACATGGATAATACGATCTACAATATACTACACAAGTATAAGTATAGGGAATTCAGTAGCTATACTGACAGCTCGGTCATGTTAGGTATGTCATCTCGACATACAATACTATGCTATAGGCTGAACAGGCAGGAGGCTCTGGGCTGATTCTATACAATAACAAAGACATATGTAACTTAGAACTAATGGATGGTATCGTAATGGATATTAACGTTGGTGTTAACGTAATGGATTGTGAATTATAAGTACAAATCATAGTATAATAAAGGATGGAATTGATCGATTGATCTGTATTCATGCACTATACGGATTCTGAGGAAGAATATATATATTTACAAAGGTGAAAGTAAATTAACAGCAAAGGCAGATCAGGTGCGCACAGATCATTACTGCTAAATCTCAGAATTCGCAGGGAACGTGAACACAAAAAATAATTCTGAAAACTGATCAGCTAATAATAAACACACAGTGGACAACTTCATTCAACTTGAACATCTAATTATACAGGCTATGTACATTTAAACCCAACTCTGCGAGGGTAAAATTTACATATGCAGAATGGTTATCGTCTTTGGGAGGATCGAATTACTTTGCAATGGCTAACACATGCCTTGACTGAGGGAGATCTGAACAAGTATCTACAAAAGATACTTGTGGGTTTCTCATTACTTGTCGTGTATGCAAGGAATAACGACATTCAGGTTGATCATCTGGCTGAGTGACAATGGAAGTAACAGTGGTAGAATTAACAGTTGTAGAAGTAACAGTGATACAAGAAACAGAGGTAGATGTAACAGTGGTAGAAGTAACAGTTGTGGAAGTAACAGTGATAGAAGTATCATTGGTAGAAGTAACAGTGGTAGAAGTAACAGTGGTAGAAGTAACAGTGATAGTGCCGGGAGGGTTCGAGGAGATGTGATGGTTGTAGATGAACACAGTCGTTGGATGGTAACACATATATTACCAGAGTGTGAGAGGGGAGAGGCCCAGACTGCCCGTGTCCGCCGTAGGCCTAAGCGTGGAGAACTGAGAGAGTTACAGCGATTCTCAGGCACACTTGCGCATCACGTGACGTCACACACTGTGCACGACCCCTATGAAAGGGACCAAAATAATACATGGATAAAACGATCTACAATTACACACAAAAAGTATAGGGTTTTCATACTTTAAACGACACTCGGCATTTTTGTATGCATCTCGATTTACAAACTAGCTATGGCGAACGGGCAGGAGGCTTGGGCGTTCTTACAAAAACAAAGCATATGAACTTGAACAAGGGAAAAGGTATCGTAATGGATTTTAAACGTTGGTGTTAACGAATGGATTGTGAATTATAATAACAAAACTAGTATAATAAAGGATGGAATTGATCGTTGATCGTATTCACACTAAAAAACGGTTTCTGAGGAAAACATATATTATATATATTTATATATATATATATAAAATATATATATATATATATATATATATATATATATAATATTATATATATATATATAATATATAATATTTTTATTATAAACCCCCGGCCATTCCCACCAAGGCAGGGGGGCCCAAAAAAAGAAAAACTTTCCCCACATTCACCCCACACGTCTTCCCAAAGGGGTGCTTTACACACATTTTTTTAAACGCAACTTTAACACCCCTCCTTCAAGTGCGGGCATGTACTTCCCATTCCAGGACTAATCCGGCTCCCGGTTCCCCCGAACCCTTCATAAATGTTTCTTTGCTCACCCTCCAAAAGACGTCAAGTATTAAAAACCCTTTTTTCCCATTCACCCTACAACACGCTCACGGGACGCCGCTGGGAAATCCAAGCCCCCCGCACACAAAAACCTCCTTTTCCCCCCCCCCCTCCAAACCCTTCCCAGGGCCCACCCCTCCCCCCCTTCCTTCCACTACAGACTGATACATCTTTAAGTCATTCTGTTTCGCTCCATTCCTCTACATGTCCCCAACCCCCTCAAAAACCCTTCCTCAGCCCTCTGGACACAGTTTTGGGAATCCCCACCCCCCTTTTAAATTTCCCAAAATACAAATTTTCGCATTTATTTACACCCCACATTGCCCTCAAAATAAATCTCCCCTGCCTCCAGCCTTCTCCCCCGCTGCAACATTGTCACCCACGCTTTTTTTTAAAACCCCAAATAAAGCGTTGGTAAAACTATTCTCTCCCTACCCTTCCCCCTTTTCCTCCCAAGGGCAAATTTTTTTGTCTCCACAGACTCCCAAAAAGCACCACTCACTCTTTTTTTCCCTTTATCAATTTTTATGAAATTTCCCCCCCCCTTTTAAAAAACCCAAACCCCTGACACGTCCACCCCAAATATTTTAATACTTCACCTCCTCAAAACCCCTTTTCCCCCCCAATCTGATATTAAAACTTTTTATCAACCCAATCTTTTTGTTTTCCTCCAAAAAAAACCCTTTCTCTTTCCTTATTTCCCCCTTTAATTTTCTTTTTTTTGCAAACCCACCAAATTTATCCACCAATCCCCTGCAACTTCTTTTTCAAATTCCCAAGAGCACAAATGTAAAAGCAAAAAGCAGCTGTGAAAAACTCCCCTTTGTGTGTGATTTTTTTGTCTTTTAAAATTCCACGCCTCTTGCCCAAAACCCCCGCATTTACTTTTCTTTTAAAAACCCCCAAACTATTTAAAAAAATTAAACAACCCGGTGACTAAAACAAAATCCTTGTTTTTAAGGCCTTTCTTTTAATGGGAAAAAAAAACCCTTTTTTCCTACATAAACCCAACTTGAGCCCCCACTATCCTCGTTTAAAAAATTTTTACTGCTTTTTAGTAAAACCCACCCCTACACCCTAACCCTTTCAACATTTTGCCACATTGCCCCCCCCCCATCCAAACCCCCTCCCTACGCCCTTTTTCCAAAAACCATAAATGCCCAAAGACCTCTTTTGCCTTTTCTAAATACTGGTTTTTCCCTTTTAGTTTAAATGTAAACACCTGGGCCACACCCCCCACTTTTTTAAAGCCCCCTTTTTTTCCCTCTCTATCCTATTTCTCCCTCCCTTACTCTTAATTCTTTCAATTTTAACTCTACCAACACTTTACCCGGTACACTCAACAACTTATCCCCCTATAATTTTTGCACTCTCTTTTACCCCTTTGCCTTTATACAAAGGAACATGCATGCTCTCTGCCAATCCTAGGTACCTTACCCTCTTCCATACATTTATTAAAAAATTTGCACCAACCACTCCAAAACTATATCCCCACCTGCTTTTAACATTTCTATCTTATCCCATCAATCCCGGCTGCCTTACCCCCTTTCATTTTACCTACTGCCTCACGAACTTCCCCCACACTCACAACTGGCTCTTCCTCACTCCTACAAGATTTTTATTCCTCCTTGCCCTATACACGAAATCACAGTTTCCCCTATCTTCATCAACATTTAACAATTCCTCAAAATTTTCCTTCCATTTCCCAATACCTCTAACTCTCCATTTAATAACTCTCCTCTCCTACATATATATAATATATTATATTTTATATATATATAATATTTTATATAAAAATATATATATTTTATATATATGTCGTGCCGAATATGTTAAACGGGTAAATTTAAAAAGGGAACTCTTTAAAATTAAGTCCTTTCTAAAAAAATTTTTTATAGGGTTAAAGATATAATTTTTCATTAATGTTAATGTAAAAATTTTTTTGAATTTTGCACCAAAAGAATCTTAAAAAATTTACCTAACCTTATTATAACAAGAACAGTTTATTTTAGCCTAACCCAAGTAAATATATTTTTAGATTTTTTACAGTAATTTGATACTAAACCAAACACAGTGAAATATATTTTTTTCGTTAGGTCAGAATGATTTTGGCGAAATTATTGCATAAACAAATTTTCACTTGTCCTATATGGCAAGATGAGCGTTGCTATTTAAGCCAAGACGCAAGTTCTGCCTATTCGGCACGACATATATATAATATATATATATAATATATATATATATATATATATATAAAAATATATTTATATATATATATATATATATATATTTACAAAGGTGAAAGTAAATAAACAGAAAAGGGTAATCAGGTGCGCACAGATCATACTGCTAAATCCAGAATTCGCAGGGAACGTGAACACAAAAAATAATCTGAAACTGATCAGCTAATAATAAACACACAGTGGACAACTTCATTCAACTTGAACATCTAATTATACAGGCTATGTACATTTAAACCCAACTCTGCGAGGGTAAAATTTACATATGCAGAATGGTTATCATCTTCGGGAGGATCGAATTACTTTGCAATGGCTAACACATGCCTTGACTGAGTGAGATCTGAACAAGTATCTACAAAAGATACTTGTGGGTTTCTCATTACTTGTCGTGTACGCAAGGAATAACGACATTCAGGTTGATCATCTGGCTGAGTGACAATGGAAGTAACAGTGGTAGAAGTAACAGTGATACAAGAAACAGAGGTAGATGTAACAGTGGTAGAAGTAACAGTTGTGGAAGTAACAGTGATACAAGTAACATAGGTAGAAGTAACAGTGGTAGAAGTAACAGTGGTAGAAGTAACAGTGGTAGAAGTAACAGTGGTAGAAGTAACAGTGATACAAGTAACAGTGGTAGAAGTAACAGTGTAGAAGTAACAGTGTAGAAGTAACAGTGGTAGAAGTAACAGTGGTAGAAAAACAGTGGTAGAAGTATCATTGGTAGAAGTAACAGTGGGAGAGTAACAGTGGTAGAAGTAACCTGGTAGAAGTAACAGTTTGGGAGAAGTAACAGTGGTAAAGTAACAGTGATAGTGCCGGAGGTTCGAGGAGATGGATGGTTGTAATGAACACAGTCGTTGGATGGGAACACATATATTACCAGAGTGTGAGAGGGGGGAGGCCCCAGACTGCCCGTGTCCGCCGTAGGGCCCAAGCGTGGAGAACTGAGAGAGTTACGCGATTCTCAGGCACACTTTGGGAACCGTGACGTCACACACTTTTTAGTTTTCCCGAGCCTACTGAAAAAGGGGGCCTAAAAATTTTAAATGGATAAAAGATTTTACAATATACTACAAAAGATTAAATTTTAGGGAATTTTAGTAGCTATACTGAAAAGCTCGGTCCTTTTTAGGTATGTCCCTCTCGAAAATACCCAATTTCAATGCTTTAGGATGAAAAGGCAGGAAAGGGTCTGGGCCCGGGTTCTTACAATAACAAAGACTTTTGGGAACTTAGAATAATGGTTTGGGATCGTAATGGGTATTAAAAGTTTGGGGTTAACGTAATGGATTGTGAAAAAATAAGTACAAATTAAAAGTTAAAAAAAAGGAAAGGGAAATTTATGATTGATCTGTTTTCATGGACTTTTACGGATTCCGAGGAAAAAAACATTATATATTTTTAAAATATATAAATTTATATTTTTATAATATAATTTATATTTTTTTATAATATTATATATAAATTTTTATATATATATTTTTAAATTTTATTTAAAATTTTTATTTATATATATATATAATTTTTTTATATATATATATTTTTTTTTTATTTTATTTTACAAAGGGGGAAAATAAATTAAAAAGCAAAAAGGGAACAGGTGCGCACAGGATCATTACTGCTAAATCCCCCAGAATTCGAAAAGGGGAAGTGAACAAAAAAATAATTCTGAAAAATGATCAGTAATAACCCAAAAACACGTGGACAAATTTCATTCAACTTTAAAAATCTAATTAACAGGTTATGACATTTAAACCCCTCTGCGAGGGGAAAAATTTTAAAAATATGCGAAAGGTTATCATCTTCGGGAGGGGTCGAAAATTTCTTTTCAATGGGTAACACATGCCTTGATGAGGGAGAGTAAAAAATTTTCTACAAAAAATACTTTTTGGGTTTTCATTACTTGGGCGTGGTTTTGCAAGGAAAAAAAAAATTCCCGGTTGATCATCTGGCTGTGACAATGGGGAATTTAAAATGGTAGAAAAAAAACAGTTGTAGAAGTAAAAGTGATACAAAAACAAAAGGTAGAATTTTAAAAGTGGTTAAAGTAAAAAGGGGATACCCCGTAACGAGGTAGAAGTAACATTTGGTTTTTTAAAAAACAGTTTATACAAGTAACCGTTTTAAAATTTAAAAGTGGTTTGAAAATAACAGTTGGCAGAAGTTTTCAGTGAAAAAGTAACCGTGGGGGAGGATGTAAAACGTGGTTTGAAGTAACAGTTATTTAAAATAAAACCCGAACAAGAACAGTTTGGGAGATGTAACGGGGTTAAAAAGTAACAGTGAAACAAGTAACCCCTGGTAGATGTAACAGTGGTAGAAGTAACAGTGGGAGAAAGGGAAAAGTGATAAAAAGTAACCCTGGAATGTAACCCGGGGGTAGAAGTAACAGTGGTTTGAATAACAGTGTTAAAAAGTTAAAAGTGGTAGATGTAAAAAGTGGAAAAAGTAACAGTGTACCCAAATTAAAAGAGGTTAAAATAACAGTGGTAGAAGTTTAAAGTGGAAAAACAAGTAAACAAGGTAGATTTAAAAAGTGGTAGAAGTAACAGTTTATTCAGAAAAAAGGTTGATGTAAAAAGTGGTAGAAGTAACAGGATACAAATAACAGAGGTAGAAGTAAAAAAGTGGAGAAGTAACAGGGGAAACAATTTAAAAAGGGTAGATGTTTAAAAGTGGTAAAAATTTCAGTGATACAAGAACCGTGGTAGATGTAAAAATGGTAAATTAAAAAAGTGGTAGAATTTAAAAATGATACAAAAACAGAAAGGGAGTGTAACATTGGGAAAAAGTAAACCCCGTGGTAGAAGTTTAAAAGTGATACAAAAAAACAGTGTTTACAAATAAAAAGAGGAAAAAAGTAACTTGGGGGGGAAAGTAACAGTGATAAAGTTAACATGATACGGAGTAACAGAATCAGAAGTAAAGGGGGTTTGAAGTAAAAGTGATACAAATAACCCGAGGTTTAAAGTAACAGTGGGTTTGAAGTAAACAATGGTGAAGGGAACGGTGGCAAAGTAACATTTATACCAAATAACAGTGGGTTTTAAGTGTAAGAGTAGAAGGGAACAGTGGTTTGAAGTAACAGTGATACAAGTAAAAGAGGTTTGAATAACAGTGGTAGAGACTGAAATGGTAGAAAAAAACGGTGATACAAGTAAAAAATTTGGGTTTAAAAAAACAGGGGGTTTTGAAGTAACATGGTTTTGAAGTAACAGTTTGGTAGTTAACGTGGTAGAAGTAAATGGGGGGTTGAAGTAACAGGGGGTAGAAAATAAAAGTGGGAGAAGTAACGTGAAAACAATTTAAAATTGGGTTTTTTTGAACAGAGGTAGAAAATAACGTGTTTTCAAGTAACACAGGGCAAAAGTAACTGTGGTTTGAAGTAACAGTGGTAGAATAACATGGTAGAAATAACAGTGTGGAAAGTAACAGTGATACAAGTAAAAGAGGCAAAGTAACTTTGGTTAAAAAGTAACAAATGGTAGAATAACAGTGGTTGAAGAACAGGGAGAAAAAGTAACAGAGGTAGAAGTAAAAAGTGGTAAAAAGTAAAAATTGGTAGAAGTAACATGATACAAGTAACAGAGTAGAAGTAACTGTGGGGAAGTAAATTTGGGGAGAGTGCCCGGGTAGAATAACAGTGGGGAAAAAAGAAAATGTGGGTAGAAGTAACTGGGGAGAAAATTAAAAGTGGTTGAAGTAAAAGTGATACAAGTAACAGAGGGTTTGAAGTTTAAGCCGGTAGGTAACAGTGGCAGAAAAAAACAGTGATAAAAGTAACAAGGCAGAAGTAACCCTTGGGAAAAAAGGGAACATTTTTAAAAAAGTAAAAAGAGGTAGAAAATAACGGGGGTAGAAGGGAACAGAGGGAAAAAGTAACCGTGGGGGAAGTAACAGTGGGGGAAGTAACTGTGGTAAATAAAAAGGGTAGAAGTAACAGTTGGTTTGAAGTAACAGTGGTTTAAAAAACATTTGGGAGAAGTAAAAAGTGGTAAAGTAACTGGGAGAAAATAACAGTGATAGAAGTAACAGTGGGAGAATTTCAGTGGTTTGAAGTAAAGTGGTAGAATAAAAAGTGGTTTGAAGTAACGTGGAAAAGGGGAAATAAAAGGGTAGGGAAAAAGTTTTAGAAGTAACAGTGGGTTTGAATAAAAAGTTTATTTAAAAATAACAGTGGTAGAATTAACAGTGGTTGAAGGGAAAAGTGATACAAGTAACAGTTTTAGAAATTTAAAAGTGAAAACAAGTACAGTGGTTTGAAGTAACATGAAAAAGTAAAGAGGTAATGTAACAGTTTTTAGAATTTAAAAGTTGGGAAAAAAGAACGTGAAACAAGTTTAAAAGTGTTTGAAAAATAACAGTGGTTTAAAATAACAGTGATTCAAAGTAACAGTGGTTTAAGTAACAGAGGTAGAAGTAAAAAGGGGGTAGAAGTAACGGGGAAACAGAATAAACAGTGGTAAAAAAGTAAAAATTTTGGGAGAAGTTTAAAAGTGGAAAGAAAACCGTGGTAGAAGAAAAAAGGGGAAAAAAAGTAACAGTTTTTTGAAATAAAAAAGGTTGAATTTAAAAGTGGAAAGTAACCCTGATACAAGTAACAGGGGGGTTTTAAAATAACAAAATGGGGAAAGTAAAAGTGGTAGAAGTAACAGTGGTAGAAATAACAGTGGTAGAAGTTAAATTGGTAGAAGTAAAAAAGGAAGGGAAATAACAGGGGGTAGAAGTAAACAGTGGTAGAAGAACAGGGGGTAGATTTAACAGTGATACAAATAAAAAGTGGAAGAAAATAACAGTGAAACAAGTAACAAAGGGGAAGTAACAGTGGGAGGTAAAAAGTAGTAGAAGTAATTGTGGTTTGAAGTAGCCCGTGGGGTAAGAAGTAACCGTGGTAGAAGGGAAACAGTGGTAAAAGTAAAAAATTTTACAAGTAACAGAGGTTTGAAGTAACAAATGGTAGAAGTAACAAATGTAAAAGTAACATTGGTAAAAAACAGGGGGTAGAATTTAACGAGGTAGAAGGGAAAAGTGGTAGAAGTAACAGTTTATACAAGTAAAGGGGGGTTTGAAATAACCGTGGTAAAAAGAAAAAAGGGGAGAAGTAAAAATTTTTGGTAGAAAGTAACTGTGGTAGAAGTAACCCGTTGGAAAAAGTAAACAGTGGTTTTAAAAAAAACAGTAAAAAAGTTCAGTGGTTTTGGAAAGTAAAAACTGGTTTGAAGTAAAAATGTGGTAAAATAACGTGGTTAAAAAAAACGTAGTAGAAGTAACAGTAGTAGAATAACAGTTGGTAGAAGTAATGTGCTAGAAGGAACAGAGGAAAAAGTAACCCGTGGTTTAAAAAAACAGTGGTTTGAAGGTTAAAACAGTGGTTTGAAGTAACTGTTGGGAGAAGTAACCCGGGGGTAGAAGAACAATGGTAGAAGGTAACAGTTTGGTTAAAGTAAAAAGTGGGTTTGAAGTAAAAAGAGGGAAAGTTAAAAAGTGGAAAAATTTAAAAGTTGGGGAGAAGTAACGAGGTAGAAGTAACAGTTGGGAGAAGTAACAAAGGTAGAATTAACATTGGGAAAATAAAAATTTTGGGAAAAAGTAAAAGTGGTAGATGTAACATGATACAATAAAAAGTGGGAAAAAGTAAAAAGAGGTAAAATTTAAAATGGTAGAAAATAACAGAGGAAAGTTTAAAAGGGGGTAGAAGTAAAAAGAGGGAGAAGAACAAGGTTTGGAAAATAGGGAGTGGGAGAAGTAAAAAGTTATACAAGTAACAGTGGTAGAAGTAACAGTGATCAAGAAAAGGGTAAAGTAAATTTGGGGAGAAGTAAAAAAGGTTAAAAAGTAACAGAGGTGGAAGTAGCAGTGGTAGAAGTAACAGTAACAAGTAACCCGTGGTAGAAAGTAACAGTGGGTACTAACAAGGTAAGGGAAAATAAAAGTGCTTAGAAGTAACGGGTAGAAGTAACCCGATTGGAAGTAAAGAGGTTTGAAGTTTAAAATGGTAAAATTTGCAGTGGTAGAAATAACAGTTGGGAGAAAATAACGGGGGAACAAGGAAAAAGGGTTTGAAGTAACAGTGGTTTGAAGTAACATTTTACATGTAACATTGGGAAAGTAAACAGAGGGGTAGAAGTAACAGAGGTAGAAAGTACAGTGGTAGAATAACATGGTAGAAGTAACGGTGATACAAGTAAAGTGGAGAATAACAGTGTCAAGTAAAAGGGGTTAGGGAAATAACGTGGTTTTTGAACAGTTTATTCAAGTAACAAAAGGTGAAGTAACAGGGGGTAAAGTAACAGTGATACAAGTAAAAGAGGAAAAAATAAAAGTGATACAAGGGAACAGAGGTAGAAGTTTAAAAGTGGGAGAAGTAACAGAGGTAAAAAGTAAAAAGGGGTTTGAAATTAAAAATGATACAAGTTAAACCCCGTGGTAAAGTAACGAAAGGCCGAAGTAACAGGGGGGTAGAAGTAACAGTGATACAAGTAACCGTGGTAGAAGTTAAAAGAGGGAGAAGAAAGTGGGAGAAGTAACAGTTTTTTATAAAGTAACAGTGGTAGCGTAACAGTGGTGGAAAGGGAACCGTTTATACCAAATTAAAAAGGGGAGGGAAGTAAAAGTGGTAAAGTAACAGTGGTCAAGAACGTGGGGAAAAAATTAACAGTGGGACAAATAACAGTGGTGCAAGTAACAGGGAAGAAGTAAAAAGGTAGAAGACGGGGTAAAGAAACAGTGGTAGAAGTAACTGATACAATGACAGTGTTACAAGTAAAAGGGTAGAAGTAACAGTGGTGAAGTAACATGGTACAATAACAGTGGAAATAACAGTGGACAAGTACAGTGGTACAGTAACAGTGAATACAATTACAGTGGACAAGTAAGTGTACATTACAGAATAGGTTAAAAGGGTACAGTAGGGAAAAAATAGTAGGCACAGAATTACATAAGAACAAGAAACCTCACTGGCCAAGTAGTAAAGGGCAAAACGTGCTGACAGTAACACTTTTCCCCTCAGGACAAAACTCATCTGGACAAAACCCTGGGAAACAAGTGCCTGTATAACCAGAGTAATAAATTTTCAAGTAGGCGGAGATATACGTATCTCATTACTCTGAGACACTGAGGTAGGCCTACTAGCCCGATTATGAAAAAAGAGGCACTGTCGTAGGCCTACTGGCCAAGCTAGGGAAAAGTCAGGACGTGGAAAGGCAAAGAGAAATGGAGAAGCAGGTGACAGGAAAAGTGAGAAAGCCAAAGGTAGGTCAGGTCAAGTTGATCTGAGATTCCCCTTTGTTGTGTGTCAAAACGTCTTAAAAGAACCAGAACTAAGACTCGTGTAAGAAGATATTGGTCCCTTCTATAAGACGGCATCTTGAAGCTAAAAGAAAGGTTCTAGCATGACTTTATATCATTAGCTTGACTGATATCACTAGCATGACTGACATTACTAGCATGACTAGGATCACTAGCATGACTAGGATCACTAGCATGACTAGGATCACTAGCATGACTGACATCACTAGCATGACTAGGATCACTAGTATGACTGACATCACTAGCATGACTAGGATCACTAGCATGACTAGGATCACTAGCATGACTAGCATCACTAGCATGACTGACATCACTAGCATGACTAGGATCACTAGCTATGACTGACATCATAGCATGACGACATTTATATATGTCTAATCACTAGCATGACTGGGATCACTAGCATGACTGACATCACTAGCATGACTAGATCATAGTATGATGACATCACTAGCATGATTTAGATCACTAGTATGACTGACTCACTAGCTATGGTAGGTCACTAGCATGACTAGGACACTAGCATGACTTAATCCTAGCATGACTAGGATCATTTAGTATGACTGCATCACTAGCATGGTAGGATCATCCAGCATGACTAGGATCACTAGCATGAGCACTCTAGCATGGCTAGGATCACTAGCATGACTAGGATCACTAGCATGACTGACATCACTAGCATGGCTAGGATCACTAGCATGACTAGGATCACTAGCATGACTAGGATCACTAGCATGACTCACATCACTAGCATGACTAGGATCACTAGCATGACTCACATCACTAGCATGACTAGGATCACTAGCATGACTCACATCACTAGCATGACTAGGATCACTAGCATGACTCACATCACTAGCATGACTAGGATCATAGCATGACTCCACATTAGCATGACTAGGATCACTAGCATGACTGACATCACTAGCATGGCTAGGATCACTAGCATGACTGACATCACTAGCATGACTGACATCACTAGCATGACTGACATCACTAGCATGACTGACATCACTAGCATGACTCACATCACTAGCATGACTGACATCATTTAGCATGACTACTCACTAGCATGACTGACATCACTAGCATGACTCACATCACTAGCATGACTAGGATCACTAGCATGACTCACATCACTAGCATGACTAGGATCACTAGCATGACTCACATCACTAGCATGACTAGGATCACTAGCATGAACTCACACCCACTAGCATGACTAGGATAAACTAGCATGACTGACATCACTAGCATGGCTAGGATCACTAGCATGACTGACATCACTAGCATGACTGACATCACTAGCATGACTGACATCACTAGCATGACTGACATCACTAGCATGACTCACATCACTAGCATGACTGACATCACTAGCATGACTGACATCACTAGCATGACTGCATCACTAGCATAAACTAGGATCATCATAGCAATGACTGACATCACTGCATGCTGGATAAACTAGCATGACTGACATCACTAGCATGACTGACATCACTAGCATGACTGACATCACTAGCATGACTCACATCACTAGCATGACTGTGATCTCTAACATAACAGCAAAGATCGCTGTTAGTGTCTCCAGAGCAAACAGATCCGCTGTCTAAGCCTGTTAGACAGCAGCCAGCTTCACCATGGCAAGAATATAATACCCAATTAATCTCCTGCTAACTTGCCTGCTCTACCCTGCTGCCCACAATACCCTATCAAAGCAGATCGTCGCTTAGGATTAGTTAGGATTACGATACCATTAACTAATGTTAATGCTATCATAATCCTAACTGATCCTTAGTTAGGAATGTTATTTGTACTCACAAGTTTATACTAGAACTTAGACAGGTCTTAGACAGCAGAGCTGTCGATCATCCTGATCCTAACTGGCATCACGATGATCAGGGCTATCAGATATGTTAACACATACAACAGAACTGTCATCCTTATACAACCCTCAGAACTGTCTATCATCCTTATACAACCCTCAGAACTGTCTATCATCCCTTTTCAACTCAGAACTGTCTATTTATCCTTATAAGCTCTCATAACTGTCTAAACATCCTTTACACCCTCAGACTGTCAATCATCCTTATACAACCCTCAGAAAATGGGCTATCATCCTTAATTTCAACCCTCAGAACTGTTAATTTTATACAACTTCAAAACTGTTTTCATCCTTAAACCCTCAGAACTGTCTATCATCCTTATACAACCCTCAGAACTGTCTATCATCCTTATACAACCCTCAGAACTGTCTATCATCCTTATACAACCCTCATAACTGTCTATCATCCTTATACAACCCTCAGAACTGTCTATCATCCTTATACAACCCTCGGAACTGTCTATCATCCTTATACAACCCTCAGAACTGTCTATCATAATTATACAACCCTCCGAACTGTCAAACATCCTTATACAACCTCATAACTGTCTATCATCCTTTACAACCCTCAAATGTCTATCATCCTTATACAACCCTCAGAACTGTCTATCATCTTTACAACCCTTCAGAACTGTCTATCATCCTTATACAACCTCAGAACTGTCTATCATCCTTATACAACCCTCATAACGTCTATCATCCTTATACAACCCTCAGAAAATGTCTATCATCCTTATTTCAACCCTCAGAACTGTCTATCAAACCTTATACAACCCTCAGAACTGTTATCATCCTTATACAACCTTCAGAAAATGTCTATTATCCTTATACAACCCTCAAGAATGTCTATCATCCTTATACTACCCTCAGAATGTCTATCATCCTTATACAAAACCCTCAGAACTGTTACCCTCCTTATTACAACCCTCAGAAGTCATCCTTATACAACCCTCAAACTGCTACATCCTTATACAACCTTCAAACTATCTGCCATCTTATACAACCCTCACAAATGTCTATCATCCTACAAACCTCATAACTGTCTATCATCCCTACACAAACCACTCAAACTGTTTTATCATCCCTACACAACCCTCACAACTGTCTATCACCCCTACACACCTCACAACTGTCTATCATCCCTACACAACCCTCAAAACTGTCTACATCCTACACAAACCTCATAACTGTTTATCACCCTACACAACCCCCAACAACTGTCTATCACCCCTTTCACAAAATCTCACAACTGTCTATCACCCCTACTCAACTCTCACAACTGTCTATCACACCTACGCACCCTCACAACTGTCTATCACCCCTACACAAAACCCTCACAACTGTCATATCACCCCTACACAACTCTCACAACTGTCTATCACCCCACTCAACTCTTCCACAACTGTCTATCACCCCTTCACAAACCCTCACAAACTGTCTATCACCCCTACACAACCCTCACAAACTGTCTATCACCCCTACACAACCCTCACAACTGGTCTAAACACCCTACACAACCCTCACATCTGTCTATCACCCCCACACAACCCTCAAAAACTGTCTATCACCCCTACGTAACCCTCACAACTGTCTGTCACCCCTACACAACCCTCACAAACTGTCTATCACCACCTACACAACCCCCACAACTATCTATCACCCCTACACAACCCTCACAAAATATCTATCACCCCTACACAACCCTCACAACTGTTTATCACCCCTACGCAACCCTCACTACTGTCTTCACCCCCACACAAAACTCAAAAATGTCTATCACCCCTACACAACCCTCACAACTGTATCACCCCTACACAACCCTCACAACTGTCTATCACCCTACACAACCCTCACAAAATGTCTTTTCACCCCTACACAACCCTCACACTGTCTATCACCCTACACAACCCTCACAAATGTCTATCACCCCTACACAACCCTCACAACTGTCTATCACCCCTACACAACCCTCACAACTGTCTATCACCCTACAAACCTCACAACTGTCTATCACCCCTACACACCCTCACAACTGTCTATCACCCCTACACAACCCTCACAACTGTCTATCACCCCTACACAACCCTCACAACTGTCTATCACCCCTACACAACCCTCACAACTGTCTATCACCCCTACACAACCCTCACAACTGTCTATCACCCTACATAAACCCCCACAACTGTCTATCCCCCCTACACAACCCTCACAACTGTTATCAACCCCTACACAACCCTCACATCTGTCTATCACCCCTACGCAACCCTCACAACTGTTATCACCCCCACACAAAACCCTCACAACTGTCTATCACCCCTAAACAACCCTCACAACTGTCTATCCTCCCCTACACAACCCCCACAACTGTTATCACCCTACACAACCTCACAACTATCTTCACCCCTAACAACCTCACAACTGTCTATCACCCCTACACAAACCTCACAACGTCTATACCCTACAAACCTCACAAATGCTATCACCCCACCAACCCTCACACTGTCTATTTACCCCTACACAACCCTCACCAAATGTTTTATCAAACCCTACACAACCCTCACAACTGTCACCCCCTACACAAGTCTATACTGCTATTCACTTTACACAACCCTCCAACTTCTATCACCCTACCAACCCTCACAACTATCTATCACCCTACACAAACCTCACAACTGTCTATCACCTACAACCTCCAACTGTCTATACCCCTACACAAACCCTACATTTATCACCCCTACGAACACTCACAACTGTCTGTCACCCCTTTCACAACCCTCACAACTGTCTTTTCACCCTAACAACCCTCACAATATCTTTCACCCCTACAAACCCTTTTACAACTATCTATACCCCTACACAACCCTCACAACTGTCTTACAACCCTACGCACCTTACTACTGTCTATCCCCTCAAAAACCTCAAAATGTCTATCACCCTACAAACCCTCAAAACTGCTATCACCCTACACAACTTTACAACTGTTATCCCCCTAAAACCCTCACAACTGTCTATCACCCCCTACACAACCTCCACTGTCTATCACCCTAACAACCCTCACAGTGTCTATACCCTCTCCAACCCTACAACTGTCTTTACCCTACACAACCCTCCACTGTCTATACCCCTACTCAACCCTCAAATGTCTATTCACCCCTCAAACCCTACAACTGTCTATCACCCCTACAAAAACCTCACAATGGGCTATCACCCCTCACACAACCCTCACAACTGTCTATCACCCTACACAACCCTCACAACTGTCTATCACCCTACACAACCTCACACTGTCTATCACCCCTACACAACCTCACACTTTTCTATCACCTTGCACAACCTCACAACTGTCTATCACCCCTACACAACCCTCACCAACTGTCTATCAACCCTACATAACCTCACAACTGTTTCTATCACCCCTACACAACCCTCACACTGTCTTAACCCTACACAACCCTCAATCTGTCTATCACCCTACGCACCTCACAACTGTCTATCACCCTACACAACCCTCACATGTCTATCACCCCTCACAACCTCACAATGTCTATCACCCTACACAAACCCTCACATCTTCTATCACCCCACACAACCCCCACAATGTCTATCACCCCTACACAACCCTCACAACTGTTTCCACCCACAAACCCTCACAACTGTCTATTCACCCTACACAACCCTACAACTATCACCCTTCACAACCCTCACAACTGTCTATTCCCCTAAAACAACCCTTTACAACTGTCTATCACCCCTACACAACCCTCAATCTGTCTATCACCCTCACAACCCCACATAAATAAAATCTTAACATTTTTATATTCAGATTTACTGATTTAATAAAACCGTATAATAAAAAACCACCCAAATTAATAAACCTTTATTTCCAGTATTTTTAACTTCTTTTAATTATAGCTAATATAAATATTGAAATTTTCAGTCCCGTGGAGGTTGGTTTCGCACTCAGCTCCCCCATGAGGTTCGTGGGTTTGATTCCCGGTACGAACCAGAGTTGTTGTGGTTGTTTGGTTTCCACCTATTTGGGTTTTTCAGGGGGGAGTCTTAGCTCTGGCCCCCCGCCCCCTTCACCGGTTGACGGGCCCCCCTTTTCTCCCCCGCTCCATGAGCTTTTTCAAACCTCGTCTTTAAAACTGTGTATGGGTTCCCCGCCCTCCATCGTCTTTTTCAAGCTATTCCATGCCTTACAACTCAGATGAAGAATACTTCCTAATATTTTCTGACTCATTTTTTTCTTCAACTTTCCAAAATTTTGGCCCTTGTTTCTTTTTGTGTGTGTGTGTGTATGTGTGTATGTTACTCACTTATTTGTTTTGGGTTTCAGGGATCGATCATAGTCCCGGCCCGGCCGCTTCATGGTCTTAGGGTCCTTCTTCTCTGCTCCGTGAGCTAATCTTCCTCGTCTTAAAGTTTTGTATGGATCCTGCCCACAAAAAACTTGCCGGACATTTCACTTCGACAACTCTGTCATGAAGAAATACTTTCCCAACATCTCTTTGATCATTTTGAGTCTTCAACTTCAATTGTGTCGTTTTTTTTTGTGTTCCCATCTGGAACATCCTGGCTCGAGTTTATGCCTCTTTTTTGTCTCCTTTCTTAAAAATGGGGACTACATTTGCCATCTTCATACCTGGGGAGTTGCCTTTTTAAGGGATGTGTTGAAGATTGTGGTTAATGGCACACACAGCATTTCTGCTCCCTCTCTAAGGACCCACAGGGAGATGTCATGTCCCATTGCCTCTGATGTGTCAAGGTCACTTAGCAGCTTCTTCACCTTCTCCTCACTTGTGTGTATGTCATCCAACACTTGTTAGTATATTCCCTGTTGGTGTCCCCCACTGCCCTGTCTTCCCAGAGACCTTCCTGTCTCCACTGTAAATACTTCCTTAAATCTCGTGTTGAGCTCCTCACATACCTCTAGATTTTTTCTTGTGAGTTCCCCACGTTCTTTCCCCATTGTGTATGCGTGTGTGTGTGTGTGTGTGTGTAGCAGTATAGAAGCAGGTAATATAGAGACTGTTGCTCTGTTTACCTGGTATGCGACATACCTACGCTTCTGTTTACCTGGAATGCGACATACACTACGCTTTAGTTTACCTGAATGCGACATACTACCTTATGTACTGGAATGCGACATACCTACCTTTTTGTTTACTGGTATGCCAATACCTACGCTTCTGTTTACTGGTTATGTGCGAGTATACCTCACGCTTCTATTTACTGGTATGCGGACATACCTACGCTCTGTTACCTGTATGCGACTACCTACGCTTACTGGTCTTACCCTGGATGCGTACATCACCTACGTCTTCTGTATTACCTGGATTGCGCAAAACCTCGACTTTCTTTACCTGTATGCGACATACCTACGCTTCTGTTTACCTGGTAATGTGCATTACCTTGTTTCTTTGTATTAACCCTGGTAGTGCGACCTACTTCGCTTTTTGAAAAACACAAACCATACCACGGGTAGTTACAGCCGCGATCAAAAGTCTTATAAGTACCAACCGCACGCGTTAGCCACTAGGCCCAGTGGCAACGGGTCGTCTGGAGTTGTGAGACTCCTGATCGCGGTTCTATCACCTCCCCATTGTATGTTTGTTTGCAATCGTGTCATTATTCAGTTTCGTGAGTCACGCTACTGCTTCTGTTTCTGAGACTTCGCCACTGTAAAACCTTCGCTTCTGTTTACTGGAATCGACATACCTCTGCTTTGTTTACCTGGAATGCGCATACCTTCGCTTCTGTGTACTGGATGCGACATACCTACGCTTCTGTTTACATTGAATGCGACATACTACGCTTTCTGTCTCCCTGGAATGCGACATACCTTTCGCTTCTGTTTACCTGGAATGCGACATACCTTCGCTTCTGTGTACCTGGAATGCGACATACCTACGCTTCTGTTTACCTGGAATGCGACATACCTACGCTTCTGTTTACCTGGTATGCAACATACCTACGCTTCTGTTTACCTGGTATGCGACATACCTACGCTTCTGTCTACCTGGATGCGACATACCTACGCTTCTGTTTACCTGGTATGCGACATACCTACGCTTCTGTTTACCTGGTATGCGACATACCTACGCTTCTGTTTACCTGGTATGCGACATACCTACGCTTCTGTTTACCTGGAATGCGACATACCTACGCTTCTGTCTACCTGGAATGCGACATACCTACGCTTCTGTCTACCTGGAATGCGACATACCTACGCTTCTGTTTACCTGGAATGCGACATACCTTCGCTTCTGTCTACCTGGAATGCGACATACCTTCGCTTCTGTTTACCTGGAATGCGACATACCTTCGCTTCTGTTTACCTGGAATGCGACATACCTACGCTTCTGTCTACCTGGAATGCGACATACCTACGCTTCTGTCTACCTGGAATGCGACATACCTACGCTTCTGTCTACCTGGAATGCGACATACGGACGCTTCCACAACAGGGATTCTTGCTCCCCTTCAGGTTCAAACAGACGTATCAACTGACACAAGTTTTATGGCACTATAGCTTCTACCTCAACGCTGAGTTTATGTCCTGTAAATCATAAATTCTGAAGACATCTTCCTCTTCCATCAACACACTTCCATCAAAGACTTTTTTTTAGCTGTTTCTGTCTGGAATGTGTTTTGCTTTTTACAGACTCGTGTCTGTTTCACAAAGTCACAGACAATGACACAACTCTGTCTGTAAAATTACACTGTTCGGTGGACTTTAGCCTGGGAGGGAGCTTTTGATAGAATATTGCACTGAAAGTGTCAGCAGAATCATTGAAACAGGTCTTAACTGTCAGCAGAATCATTGAAACAGGTCTTAACTGTCAGCAGAATCATTGAAACAGGTCTTAACTGTCAGCAGAATCATTGAAACAGGTCTTAACTGTCAGCAGAATCATTGAAACAGGTCTTAACTGTCAGCAGAATCATTGAAACAGGTCTTAACTGTCAGCAGAATCATTGAAACAGGTTTTAAATGTCAGCAGAATCATTGAAACAGGTTTTAACTCGCAGCAGAATCATTGAAACAGGTCTTAACTGTCAGCAGAATTATTAAAACAGGTTTTAGCTGTCAGCAGAATCATTGAAACAAGTCCCAACTGTCAGCAGAACCATTGAAACGGATCTTAACTGTCAGCAGAATCATTGACACGGCTTAACTGTCAGAAGAATCATTGAAACAGGTCTTAACTGTCAGCAGAATCATTGAAACAGGTCCTAACTGTCAGCAGAATCACTGAAACAGGTCTTAACTGTCAGCAGAATCATTGACACAGGTCTTAACTGTCAGCAGAATCACTGAAACAGGTCTTAACTGTCAGCAGAATCACTGAAACAGGTCCTAACTGTCAGCAGAATCACTGAAACAGGTCTTAACTGTCAGCAGACTCATTGACACAGGTCTTAACTGTCAGCAGAATTATTGAAACAGGTCTTACTTTCACCAGAGTCATTGAAACAGGTCTTAACTGTCAGCAGAATTATTGAAACAGGTCTTTACTCTCAGCAGTATCATTGAAACAGGTCTTAACTATCAGCAGAATCATTGAAACAGGTCTTAACTGTCAGCAGAATCACTGAAAAAGGTCTTAACTGTCAGGGTGACACAGTCTACCTTGAGTGTTGCCATCACTCAAATGACTCGCTAAAGAAAACTAAAGAGTCAACTGATGTACTCTAGCAGAAGTGTGTGATAGGTTAGGTTAGGTTAGGTTAGGTTAGGTTAGGTTAGGTTAGGTTAGGTTAGGTTAGGTTAGGTTAGGTTAGGTTAGGTTAGGTTAGGTTGGTCAGGAAAGAGGACAAGTGTTTCTTGACTCGGGTCTTGGTCATATGATAACCAGCCACTGCTGCTTTTCGTTATCTGACCGAGGCCTTCCCCTGGCTTACCCGCTCACCATTTGAAATTAATATTATTAGTTTTTAAGGCCTTGTATAGTCCTCTCTGTCATCTCTTTATTGTCCTCTCTTCTCTCTTTCATCTCCCTCTCTCTCTCTCTCTTCCGGCTTCTCTCTGCTCCCCTCTCTCCTCTCGTCCTCTTCTCTCTCTCTCTCTCTCTCTCTCTCTCTCTCTCTCTCCTCTCTCTCTCTCTCTCTCTCTCTCTCTCTCTCTCTCTCACACACACACACAAGACTTCATAAATAACAGTCTACACAGATTTAGAAAAGGTAAGTCCCCTCTCACTAACCTTCTCTAGTTCCCCGAGAAAGTAATAGACGTGAGGCAGGAGAGAGGAGAGAGGAGAGAGAGGAATAAAAGCCGGGGAGGACTGGGCTGGAGGACAACTGAACCAGCACTAACCTGCACGAGTAATCATATAAATAATTACCGGAAAGCTCAGAAGCTAAGTACAGACTCCAGTACTTACATCACACTGATAACATTGGTAATGAATACTAGTTACATAACGCTAACATTTGTTTACTGGACACCTGAGAGAAACGTTTTTCACCAACCTCTAAAGTGTGGGCTTGACACATGTACATGTGTCAAGCCCACACTTGGCAAAACATTTTAAGTTACTGGCAAATACAGAGCCTTGTATGGAAGAGTATGAACTATGAGGAAGAGACTGAAGGAACTGATCCTGACATCATTGCAGGACACGAGAGGCAGTGAAAAAATTGTTTCGTGGTGTAGGAGTATATTCGTGGAGTATATTCGTCAGGAAACAACAGTGTGTCTTCTGACACGAATCTTAACCAGGTACCGCTGGTTAGCCACAGTTTGGTTTTAAACCCCATTTAACAAGGAATCAATACATAGAAGCGTAACTTAAGATGATATTCGAGGTAAGGGAACTACACAAGGATAACAAGGGAACGCTACCTGTGTTCCCTGGTTATCCTGCCTGGTGGGACGACACAAGGATAACAGGGGAACGCTGTGTTCCCTGGTTATCCTGCCAGGTGGAACGACACAAGGATAACAGGAGAACGCTACCTGTGTTCCCTGGTTATCCTGCTTGGTGGGACGACTCAAAGCTAACCAGGAACTCTACCTGTGTTCCCTGGATATCCTGCCTGGGGGAGGACAACACAAGGATACCCGGGGAGCGCTACCTGTGTTCCCTGGTTATCCTGCCTCGGGGGACGACATAAAGATAACAGGGGAACACTACCTGTGTTCCTTGGTTATCCTGCCTGGTGGGACGACTCAAGGATAACCAGGAACTCTACCTGTGTTCCTTGGATATCCTGCCTGACGACACACGGAGGCATACATCCCAACTTGGGCCATCAACCAATTGCTGGTCTTAAACTTGCTTAGGCAGGATCATGCATCAGCGTTTATAACGTTAACTTAGTGTGGTAATAGGTACAAGTGGAACAAGATTATATATACCCAGACCTGTGTCTCTCTCAGTTTAAATACAACCAGTGAGTATTTAAAATCCCATTTTAGCATTTCTTGCTGGAAGTAAGCTGGTTATACACAGTATAACCAATTGGTTATACACATTATAACCAATTGGTTATACACAGTATAACCTGCTTGCCAGGATTTAATACCAATTACCTAACCAACCAAGTGGAAAGACTAGTCCCATAACCACCAACCAGATAACAATATTCTTGATTCTCGTGTGGTACCTCCCTATATATATATATATATATATATATATATATATATATATATATATATATATATATATATATATATATATATATATATATATATATATATATATATATATATATATATATATATATATATATATATATATATATATATATATATATATATATATATATATATGTCGTGCCGAATAGGCAGAACTTGCGATCTTGGCTTAAATAGCAACGCTCATCTTGCCATATAGGACAAGTGAAAATTTGTGTATGCAATAATTTCGCCAAAATCATTCTGAACCTAACGAAAAAAATATATTTGATTGTGTTTGTTTAGTATTAAATTACTGAAAACAAATCTAAAAAAAATATATAGTTGGGTTAGGCTAAAATAAATTGCTCTTGTTATAATAAGGTTATGTAAGTTTTCTAAGATTCTTTTGGTGCAAAATTAAAAAATGTTACATTAACATTAATGAAAAAAATATATCTTTAAACATATAAGAGAAAATTTTCGAAAGGACTTAATTTTAAATGAGTTCTTGCTAACTGACCAGTTTTACATATTCGGCACGACATATATATATATATATATATATATATATATATATATATATATATATATATATATATATATATATATATATATATATATATATATATATATATATATATATATATATATATATATATATGTGTGTGTGTGTGTGTGTGTATGTAGGGAGGTACCACCTCTAGAACTTTCCTGGGAACCCTCATCTTTAGAGAAGACAGCAACTGTCCAGGGAGGTACCACCGACCTGCCATATGATGGTGGGATGTCTCATAAACTCGCGGGATAACAGGTATATCTTGCAACTTCTACTGACACTTAAGTCACACTACACAGGCTTGTACATGCATGTATATACACACATCTAGGGTTTTCTTTTCTCGTGATAGTTTCTGTTCTTCATTTCTTCTGTTCTCCATGGGGAAGTGGAAAAGAATCTTACCTCCGTAACCCATGCATGTCGCAGGAGGCGACTAAAATGCAAGGAGCAATAGGCTAGTAGCCCCTTCTCCTGTATAAACTATTAACAAAGATAAGAAAATATTTATAAAACTGAGATGTCTGAATGTGCCTGGATGTAGTGCAGATAATAAAAAAACAGATGATTCCTAATGTTATGAATGACAACAAGTTGGGTGTCATAGCTCTAAGCGAAACAAAGCTTAAGGGGGTAGGAAAGTTTTATTGGGGAGAAATAAATAGGATTAAGTAAGGAGTATCTGAGAGAATTAGAGCTAAGGAAGGGGTAGCAATAATGTTGAAGGATCAGTTATGGAAGGAGAAGAGGGAATATAAATGTATAAATTCAAGGACTATGTGGATTAAAATTTGAGTTGGATGCGAAAAGTGGAATAATAAGTGTGTATGTACCTGGAGAAGAGAGTAATGGAGGAGAGATTTTGGGATATGTTAAGTGAGTGTTTAGGAACTTATGAATCAAGTGAGAGAGTAATTGTGGTAAGGGACCTAAATGCTAAAGTAGAGAAACATTTAAAGAGGTTGTGGTAGGTAAATTTTGGGTGCCAGGTGTAAATGATAATGCGGAGCCTTTGATGGAACTTTGTATAAGGGGGTTGGTTATACTAGGTAATACATATTTCAAGAATACGAGGATGAAGAAGTCTTCAGTATATGATACAGGCCGTAATGACAGTAGTTTGTTTGACTATGTATTGGTAGATAAAAGACTGATGGGTAGACTTCAGGATGTCCATGTTTATAGAGGGGCCACAGATATATCACAGTTGTAGCTACAGTGAGAGTGAAAGGAAGATGGGATACAAGGAATATAGAAGCAGCAAGTAAGAGAGAGGTGAAGGTTTATAAACTAAAGGAGGAGTCAGTTAGTGTAAGATATAAACAGCTGTTGGAGGATAGATGGGCTAGTGAGAGTATAGACAATGAGGTTGAAGATGTATGAAGTAGGTTTAAAAATATAGTGTTGGAGTGTTCAACAGAAGTTTGTAGTCACAGGAAAGTGGGTACGGGAGGGAAGAAGAGCAATTGATGGAATGATGTAAAGAGAGTAGTAAGGGAGAAAAAGTTAGCATGTGGGAGGTTTTTACAAAGTATAAAAGATGCAAGGAGGTAGGAGTATATGAAGAGGAAAACAGAGGGTAAGAGAGTGATGAAGCAATGTAAAAAGATAGTAAATGAGAGAATGGGTGAGATATTATCAACAAATTTTGTTGAAAATAAGAAAAAGTTTGGGAGTGAGATTAATAAGTTGAGAAAACTTATTAATCTCACTCCCGAATGGATTTGATAGTTAAAAATAGGAGAGGAGAGTTATTAAACAGAGAGTTAGAGGTATCAGGAAGATGGAGGGAATATTTTGAGGAACTGTTAAATGTTGATGAAGATAGGGAAGCTGTGATTTCATATATAGGGCAAGGAGGAATAACGTCTTGTAGGAGCGAGGAAGAGCCAGTTGTGAGTGTGGGGGAAGTTCGTGAGGCAGTGGGTAGAATGAAAGGGGGTAAAGCAGCTGGGATTGACGGGATAAAGATAGAAATGTTAAAAGCAGGTGGGGATCTAGTTTTGGAGTGGTTGGTGCTATTATTTAATAAATGCATGAAAGAGGGTAAGATACCTAGGGATTGGCAGAGAGCATGCATAGTTCCTTTGTATAAAAGCAAAGGGGACAAAAGAGAGTGTAAAAATTATAGGAGAATAAGTCTGTTGAGCATACGTAGTGAGGTGTATGGTAGAGTTATTATTGAAAAAAAATAAAAGTAAGATGGAGAACAGGATAGCAGATGAGCACGGAGGTTTTAGGAAAGGTAGGGAGTATGTAGACGAAGTGTTTACAGTGAAACATAGGTGAACAGTATTTGGGCAAAGACAAAGAGGTTTTTTGGTATTTATGGATTTGGAAAAGGTGTATGATAGGGTGGATATGGAATAAGAGTAGGTCGTTGAAAGCAGTGAAGAGTTTTTACGAGGATAGTGAGGCTCAGGTTAGAGTATGTAGGAGAGAGTGAGATTATTTCCCAGTAAAAGTAGGCCTTAAATAGGGATGTGTAATGTCGCCATGGTTGTTCAATATATTTATAGATGGGGTTGTAAGAGAAGTGAATGCGAGGGTGTTGGTAAGTAGTTTGGGCTTAAAAGATAAAGAATCTAACACAAAATGGGAGTTGTAACAGTTGCTCTTTGCTGATAACACTGTGCTTTTGGGAGATTCTGAAGAGAAGTTGCAGAGATTGGTGGATGAGTTAGGTAGGGTATGTAAAAAAAAGGAAATTAAAAGTGAATATAGGAAAGAGTAAGGTGATGAGAATAACAAAAAAAATTAGGTAACAAAAGATTGGATGTCAGGTTGGAGCAGATGGGTCAATTAAAGATGAGGTGAATCATAGAACTGACGAGGGGAAAAAGGTGAGTGGCGCACTGAGGAGTCTGTGCAGGCAAAGATCATTATCCAAGGAAGCAAAATGGGGAATGAGAGTATAGTTATACCAACACTCTTGTATGGGTGTGAAGCATGGGTGATGAATGTTGCAACAAGGAGAAGGCTGGAGGCAGTGGAGATGTCATGTCTGAGGGCAATGTGTGGTGTGAATATAATGCAGAGAATTTGTAGTCTGGACCTTAGGAGGAGGTGCGGGATTACCATAATTATTTTCCAGAGAGCTGAAGTGGAGTTGCTAATTGACCAGTTTTACCTATTTAGCTCTAGCCATTTCATGTTACAATCTACACATCATCAGGAGCTTGCAATGTTGCAGTAAAGAGAACGAAGTCCAGAGGAATCATTTTTTGCTAGCATGAGGGAAGAGGGAAGCAGTAGAGGATAAGTGCCCCGGGTAACCAACCAGTACCCAGTGCCTTTGTAAATGGTCGAAGTCGGACCGAAACGTCGTCGTAAGCTCCTCTCTCCTGTGTGCAGGTTATTTATGTATTCCTCTAGTCACGGTACTGTGCCTTTTCGTTAATTATCGCTTCACAACTTTGGCGAGCTTCCTTGTGATTGGCTAGTTGAACCAAGGTGCTAGCATAACGGGGAAACCCCGCTCGTTATAGCCTAAGCACCTGGTTCACTGGTCAGGAGGCATGTTTATATAAGTATGTGACATACTCATAGCATGACTACACCTAGCATGGACCAGGAGGTTTTGAATACCTACCTAGCATAGGCCAATAGGCTGTGACCAGACAAGAATGGACGCGGAGGTTTCGCGACTACCTAGCTTAGACCAGTAGTTCTGACGACTACTCAGTATAGGACAGCAAATTTTGACGACCTACCTAGCATAGGCCAGTGGGCTAACTCTGATAGAACCTCCACACCTCAGTGCTGGAGGATGGAAACCTCCACACCACAGAGCTGTAGAAAAGAAGCCTCCACACCTCAGTGATGGGTGATGGAAGCCTCCACACCACAGAACTGTAGAAAAGAAGCCTCCACACCTCAGTGATGGGTGATGGAAGCCTCCACACCACAGAACTGTAGAAAGGAAGCCTCCACACCTCAGTGATGGAGGATGGAAGCCTCCACACCACAGAACTGTAGAAAGGAAGCCTCCACACCACAGAACTGTAGAAAGGAAGCCTCCACACCTCAGTGATGGAGGATGGAAGCCTCCACACCACAGAACTGTAGAAAGGAAGCCTCCACACCACAGAACTGTAGAAAGGAAGCCTCCAATAGGGATATGAAGCCTCCACACCACAGATGATGATATGTATGGAAGCCTCCACACCTCAGTGATGGATGATGGAAGCCTCCACACCACAGAACTGTAGAAAAGAAGCCTCCACACCTCAGTGATGGATTATGGAAGCCTCCACACCTCAGTGATGGAGGATGGAAGCCTCCACACCACAGAACTGTAGAAAGGAAGCCTCCACACCACAGAACTGTAGAAAGGAAGCCTCCACAACTCAGTGATGGATGATGGAAGCCTCCACACCACAGAACTGTAGAAAGGAAGCCTCCACACCTCAGTGATGGAAGCCTCCACACCTCAGTGATGGAAGCTTCCACACCTCAGTGATGGAAGCCTCCACACCTCAGTGGTGGAAGCATCCACACCACAGTGATGTAAGATGGAAGCCTCCACGCCTCAGAACTGTAGATACGCAAATAACTCGCACAGTGCTGTAGGATGGAAGCCTCCACGCCTCAGTGCTGGAGGATGGAAGCCTTCACACCTCAGTGCAGGAGGATGGAAGCCTCTACACCTCAATGCTGGAGGATGGAAGCCTCCACGCCTCAGTGCAGGAATTGGAAGCTCTCCACACTCAGTGCTGGAGGATGGAAGCCTCCACACCTCAGTGCGGAGGATGGAAGCCTTCACACCTCAGTGCTGGAGGATGGAAGCCTCCACACCTCAGTGCTGGAGGATGGAAGCCTCCACACCTCAGTGCTGGAGGATGGAAGCCTCCACACCTCAGTGCTGGAGGATGGAAGCCTTCACACCTCAGTGCTGGAGGATGGAAGCCTCCACACCTCAGTGCTGGAGGATGGAAGCTTCCACACCTCAGTGCTGGAGGATGGAAGCCTCCACTCCCACCTCACGTGAGGCTTCATGTATTTCGTTCTCGGAGGTTTCATTGCTGAGATAAAGACAGTTTAAAGAGGCGGTGAAATCTGCCAGATGTCGTTGTTGCTTTTGTTGTTGCTTTTGTTGGTGCTGTTGGTGCTGTTGTTGGTGCTGTTGTTGGTGTTGTTGTTTGGTGGGTGTTGTTGGTGCTGTTGTTGGTGCATGTTTGTTGTGCTGTTGTTGGTGCTGTTGTTTGGTGTTGTTGTTGGTGCTGTTGTTGGTGCTGTTGTTGGTGCTGTTGTTGGTGCTGTTGTTGGTGCTGTTGTTGGTGCTGTTGTTGGTGCTGTTGTTGGTGCTGTTGTTGGTTGTTGTTGTTGGTGCTGTTGTTGGTGCTGTTGTTGGTGCTGTTGTTGGTGTTGTTGGGTTTGGTGTTGTTGTTGTTGCTGTTTGTTGTGCTGTTGTTGGTGCTGTTGTGGTGCTGTTGTTGGTGTTGTTGGTTGTTTGTTTGTTGGTGTTGTTGTTGGTGCTGTTGTTGTTGTGTTGTTGGTTGTTGTTGGTGCTGTTGGTTGTGTTTTGTTGTTGGTGCTGTTGTTGGTGTTGTTGGTTGTTGTTGTTGCTGTTGTTGGTGCTGTTGTTGCTGTTGTTGTTGCTGTTGTGTTGTTGTTTGTGTTGTTGTGTGTGTTGGGTTTTTGTTGTTTTGTTTGTGTTGTTGTTGGGGTGTGTTGGTGGCTGTTGTTGGTGCTGTTATTGCTGTTGTTGCTTGTTGTTGATGTTGTTGTTGCTTGTTGTTGGTGTTTTTGTTGTGCTGTTGTTGGTGCTGTTGTTTGTGTTGTGTTGTGCTGTTGTTGGCAGTTGTTGCTGTTGTTGTTGTTGTTGTTGCTGTTGTTGGTGTGTGTTGTTGTGCTGTTGTTGCTGTGTTGTTGCTGGTTGTTTGCTGTTGTTGTTGTTGCTGTTGTTGCTGTTGTTGCTGTTGTTGTTGCTGTTGTTTGCTGTGTTGGTTGCTGTTGTGTTGTTGTTTGCTGTTGTTGGTGCTGTTGTTGCTGTTATTGTTGCTGTTTGTTGTTTGTTTGTTGGTGCTGTTGTTGGTGCTGTTTTGCTGTGTGTTGTTGCTGTTGTTGGTGCTGTTGTTGGTGCTGTGTTGCTGTTGTTGGTGTGTTGCGTGGTTTGTTTTGAGTGTTGTTTTGTTGCTTGTTGTTGTGTGCTGTTTTTTGCTGCTTGTTGTTGCTGCTGTTGTTGCTGTTGTTGCTGTTGTTGTTGTTCTGTTGTTGCTGTTGTTGGTGTTGTTGTTGCTTTTTTGTTGCTGCTGTGTGTTTGTGTTATTGTTGCTGTTGTTGCTGTTGTTGGTGCTGTTTTTGTTGCTGTTGTTATTGCTGTGTTTTTGCTGTTGTTGGTGCTGTTCTGGAGCTGTTGTTGCTGCTGTTGTTGCTGTTGTTGTGTTTGTTGTTGTTGTTGGTGCTGTTGTTGCTGCTGTTGTTGGGGCTGCTGTTGTTGCTGTTGTTGCTGTTGTTGTTGCTGTTGTTGCTGTTGTTGGTGCTGTTGTTGGTTGCTGTTGTTGCTGCTGTTGTTGCTGTTGTTTTGTGTTGTGTGCTGTTGTTGTTGTGCTGTTGTTGTTGTTGTGCTGTTTTGGTGCTGTTGTTGCTGTTGTTGCTTGCTGTTGTTGCTGTTGTTGCTGTTGTTGTTGCTGTTTTGTTGTTGTGTTGTTGTTGCTGTTGTTGCTGTTGTTGGGCTGTTTGCTGTTGTTGCTGTTGTTGCTGCTGTTTGTTTGCTGTTAGTTGTTGCTGTTGTTGCTGGTTGTTGTGTGTTTGTTGCTGTTATGGTTGTTGTTTGTTGTGTGTTGTTGTTGTTGGCTGTTGTTTGCTGTTTGTTGTTGCTGTTGTTGCTTGTTGTTGCTGTGTTGTTAGTTCTGTTGTTGCTGTTGTTGTTGTTGGTGCTGTTGTTGCTGCTTTAGTTGCTGTTGTTGCTGTTGTTGCTGTTTTGTTGTTGCTGTTGGTTGCTGTTGTTGGTTGTTGGTTGCTGTTTTTGCTGTTGTTGTGCTGTTTGGTGCTGTTGTTGCTGTTGTTGTTGTTGTAGGTGCTGTTGTTTGTTGTTGTTGCTGTTGTTGTTGCTGCTGTTGTTGCTGTTTGCTGGTTTCTTGTTGTTGCTGTTGTTGCTGTTTGGTTGTTGTGTTGTTGTTGCTGTTGTTGTAGTTGTTGCTGCTGTTGGTTGGTGCTGATGTTGCTGTTGTTGCTGCTGTTGTTGCTGCTGTTGTTGTTGCTGTTGGTTGCTGCTGTTGGTGTTGGTTGTTGCTGCTGTTTGTTTCTGTTGTTGTGTTGTTGCTGTTGTTGTGCTTGTGTGTTGTTGCTGTTTGTTGCTGCTGGCACTTGTTGCTGGTTGCTGCTGCTGTTGTTGCTGCTGTTGTGCTGTTGTTGCTTTTGTTTGCTTGTTGTTGTTGTTGTTGTTGCTTGCTGTTGTTGTTTTACTGATTTCTGTTGTTGATTGCTGTTGTTGCTGCTGTTGATTTTTGGGTGTTGTTGTTGTTGTTGTTGATGCTGTTGTTGATGTGCTGTTGTTTGATGCTTGTGTTGTTGTTGATGCTTGTTGTTGATTGCTGTTGTTGCTGTTGTTGATTTGTGCTGTGTTGCTGTTGGTGGTATGTCTATTGTTGTTGCTGTTGTTGCTGCTGTTGTTGTTGTTGCTGTTGGTGCTGTTGTTGCTGCTGTTGTTTGATGTGCTGTTGTTGTGCTGTTGTTGCTGTGTTGTTGTGCTGTTGTTGATGTTGTTGTTTGCTGTTGTTGATGCTGTTGTTGTTGTTGCTGCTTTTTCTGTTGTTTGATGCTGTTGTTGCTGTTGTTGTTGCTGCTGTTGTTGAGTTGCCGTTGTTTGATGCTGTTGTTCCTGTTGTTGTTGCTGTTGTTTTGCTGTGTTTTTGTGCTGTTGTGTTGTTGTTGTTGTTGCTGTTGTTGTTGATGCTGTTTTTGCTGTTGTTGCTGTTGTTGATGCTGTTTTGTTGCTGTTTGTTGTTGTTGCTGCTGTTGTTGATGTTTGTTGTGTGTTGTGTTGATTGCTGTTGTTGTGCTGTTGTTGATGCTGTTGTTTTGTTGTTTGTTGATGTTTTGCTGTTGTGCTGTTGTTGTTGCTGCTGTTGTTGCTGCTGTTGTTTGCTGCTTGTTTGTTTGCTGCTGTTGTTGCTTGGTGTTGTTGTGTGCTGCTGTTATTGCTTGTTGTTGTTGCTTGTTTCTGTTGTTGCTGTGTTGTTGCTGTTGTTGCTGCTGTTGTGCTGTTATTTGGCTGCTGTTGTTGCTGTTGTTGCTGTTCTTGATGACTGTTTGTTTCTGTTGTTTGATGCTGTTGATGCTTGTTGTTGCTGTTGTTGTGCTGTTGTTGATGGCTGTTGTTTGCTGTTGTTGCTGTTGTTGATGTTGTGTTGTCTGTTGTTGATGCTGTTGATGCTGTTGTTGGCTGTTTTTGTTGCTTTGTTGTTGCTTGTTGGGTTTTTGTTGTTGTTTAGCTGTTGTTGTTGGATGCTGTTGTTGCTGTTGTTGCTGTTGTTTGATGCTTGTTGTTGCTGGTTGTTGTTGATGCTGTTGTTTTGTGTTGTGTTGTTGCTGTTGTTGATGCTGCTTGAAGTCTCTTTACTTCCTTTGAGGCCTGTGACCTTTTCTGCTTCAGTCTCGTATGTTTTCTCCTCTTAGGCTCTATGTTTTCTCTCTTATAGGCCTCTAAGTTTCTTGCTTGTAGGCTGATGTTTTTTTCTGAAGCTGTATGTTCTCTTTAGGCCTTATGTTTTCTGTTGCTTTAATGTTTTATGGCTTACATGTTTTGCTTTTGGTCTGTTTTCTACCCTTTATTTGCTTGTTGGGCTGTTGTTTGATGCTGTTTTTCTCTTGTAGGCTGTATGCTGTTTCTTCTGTTCCGTAGGTTGTTGTTATCTCTGTTGTGCTGTTGTTTTCTGTCTGTTGAGTGTCTGTTGTTTCTGTTGTTGTGCTGTGATGCCTCTTGTAGCTGTTGTTGGTCCCTGTGTTGATCTGTTGTTTCTGTAGTTGATGTGTTTTCTGTAGTATCTGTATGTTTGCTGTTGTTGTGCTGTTGCTTTTGCTCCCTTGTAAGACTCTTATGTTTCCTTTGTAGGCCTGTGACCTTTTCTCTTGTAGCTCTCTATGTTTTCTCCTTGTAGGCCTTATGTTTTCTCCTTTAGGCCTTAAGTTTTCTCTTCTTGTAGGCTTGAAATGTTTTTTTCCTTGAGCCTGTATGTTTCTCTCGTTTAGGCCTAGTATGTTTTCCTTGTTAGGCTTATGTTTTCTTGTAGGCCTTTATTTTTCTCCTTTAGTCCTGTGTTTTCTTCCTTTGGGCCTGTTATTTTCTCTTGTAGGCCTGTTGTTTTCCCCTTGTAGGCCTGCATATTTCTCTTGTAGGCCTTATGTTTCTCCTCTGTCCGTAGTCTCGTAACTATTTTCTCCTTGTCTGTAGGCCCTTTGTAATGTTTTCTCTCTTGTAGGCCTGTATTTTCTCTCTGTTGAGGCTGTATGTTTCCTCCTTGTAGGCCTGTATGTTTCCTCCTTGTAGGTCCTGTATGTTTTCTCCTTGTAGGCCTGTATTTTTTCCTCCTTGTAGGCCTGTATGTTTTCTCCTGTAGACCTGTATGTTTTCCTCCTTGTAGGCCTGATGTTTTCTCCTTGTAGGCCTGTATGTTTTCTCCCTGTAGACCTGTATGTTTCCTCCTTGTAGGCCTGTATGTTTCCTCCTTGTAATCCTGTATGCTTTCTCCTTGTAGGCCTGTATGTTTTCTCCTTGTAGGCCTGTATGTTTTCTCCTTGTAGGCCTGTATGTTTTCTTCTTGTAGGCCTGTATGTTTTCTCCTTGTAGGCCTGTATGTTTTCTCCTTGTAGGCCTGTATGTTTTCTCCTTGTAGGCCTGTATGTTTCCTCCTTGTAGGCCTGTATGTTTCCTCCTTGTAGGCCTGTATGTTTCCTCCTTGTAGGCCTGCATGTTTTCTCCTTGTAGGCCTGTATGTTTTCTCCTTGTAGGCCTGTATGTTTCTCCTTGTAACCTGTATGTTTCTCCTTGTAGGCTTGTATGCTTCCTCCTTGTAGGCCTGTATGTTTCTCCTTGTAGGCCTGTATGTTTCCTCCTGTAGGCTGTATGTTTTCTCCTTGTAGGCCTGTATGTTTTCTCCTTGTAGGCCTGCATGTTTTCTCCTTATAGGCCTGTATGTTTCCTCCTTGTAGGCCTGTATGTTTCCTCCTTGTAGGCCTGTATGTTTCCTCCTTGTAGGCTGTATGTTTCCTCCTTGTAGGCCTGTATGTTTCTTCCTTGTAGGCCTGTATGTTTTCTCCTTGTAGGCCTGTATGTTTTCTCCTTGTAGGCCGGGTATGTTTCTCTTGTAGGCCTGATGTTTTCTCCTTGTAGGCCTGTATGTTTTCTCCTTGTAGGCTGTATGTTTTCTCCTTGTAGGCTGTATGTTTCCTTCTTGTAGGCCTGTATGTTTTCTCATTGTAGGCATGTATGTTTTCTCCTTGTAGGCCTGTATGTTTTCTCCTTGTAGGCCTGTATGTTTCCTCCTTGTAGGCCTGCAAGTTTCCTCCTTGTAGGCCTGTATGTTTCCTCCTTGTAGGCCTGCATGTTTTTTCCTTGTAGGCCTGTATGTTTTCTCCTTGTAGGCCTGTATGTTTTCTCCTTGTAGACCTGTATGTTTCCTCCTTGTAGGCCTGTATGTTTCCTCCTTGTAGGCCTGTATGTTTTCTCCTTGTAGGCCTGTATGTTTTCTCCTTGTAGGCCTGTATGTTTTCTCCTTGTAGGCCTGTATGTTTCCTCCTTGTAGGCCTGTATGTTTTCTCCTTGTAGGCCTGTATGTTTCCTCCTTGTAAGCATGTATGTTTTCTCCTTGTAGGCCTGTATGTTTTCTCCTTGTAGGCCTGTATGTTTTCTCCTTGTAAGACCTGTAGGTTTCTCCTTGTAGGCCTGTATGTTTCCTCCTTGTAGGCCTGTATGTTTTCTTCTTGTAGACCTGTATGTTTTCTCCTTGTGGCCTGTATGTTTCTCCTTGTAGGCCTGTATGTTTTCCTCCTTGTAGGACTGTATGTTTCCTCTTGTAGGCCTGTATGTTTCCTCCTTGTAGGCCTGTATGTTTCCTCCTTGTAGGCCTGTATGTTTCCTCCTTGTAGACCTGTATGTTTTCTCCTTGTAGGCCTGTATGTTTTCTCCTTGTAGACCTGTATGTTTCCTCCTTGTAGACCTGTATGTTTTCCTCCTTGTAGGCCTGTATGTTTTCTCCTTGTGGGCCTGTATGTTTCCTCCTTGTAGACCTGCATGTTTCTCCTTGTAGGCCTGTATGTTTTCTTCCTTGTAGACCTGTATGTTTCCTCCTTGTAGGCCTGTATGTTTCCTCCTTGTAGGCCTGTATGTTTCCTCCTGTAGTGTGCCTTGCAATGTTTTTCCTTGTAGGCCTGTATGTTTTCTCCTTGTAGACCTGTATGTTTCCTCCTTGTAGGCCTGCATGTTTTCTCCTTGTAGGCCTGTATGTTTTCTTCTTGTAGACCT
Organism: Cherax quadricarinatus; assembly: GCF_026875155.1. NCBI lineage: Eukaryota > Metazoa > Arthropoda > Malacostraca > Decapoda > Parastacidae > Cherax > Cherax quadricarinatus. Next base: position 5,536,489 of record NC_069478.1, on the reverse strand, counting down.
GTATGTTTCCTCCTTGTAGGCCTGTATGTTTCCTCCTTGTACCTGTATGTTTCCTCCTTGTAGGCCTGTATGTTTTTCCTTGTAGACCTGTATGTTTCTCCTTGTAGGCCTGTATTTTTTCCCTCCTTGTAGGCCTGTATGTTTTCTTTTCCTGTGTGAGGCCTGTATGTTTCCTCCTTGTAGACCTGTATGTTTCCTCCTTGTAGGCCTGTATGTTTCCTCCTTGTAGGCCTGTATGTTTCCTCCTTGTAGGCCTGTATGTTTCCTCCTTGTAGACCTGTATGTTTCCTCCTTGATGTAGGCCATGAAATGTTTTTCCTCTTGTAGCCTGTATGTTTTCTCCTTGTAGACCTGTATGTTTCCTCCTTGTAGACCTGTATGTTTCCTCCTTGTAGGCCTGTATGTTTCCTCCTTGTAGGCCTGTATGTTTTCTCCATGTAGGCCTGTATGTTTCCTCCTTGTATACCTGTATGTTTCCTCCTTGTAGGCCTGTATGTTTCCTCCTTGTAGGCCTGTATGTTTTCTCCTTGTAGGCCTGTATGTTTCCTCCTTGTAGGCCTGTATGTTTTCTTCTTGTAGGCCTGTATGTTTCCTCCTTGTAGGCCTGCATGTTTCCTCCTTGTAGGCCTGTATGTTTCCTCCTTTTGTGATGTTCTCATGTATGTATGTTTTCTCCTTGTAGGCCTGCATGTTTCCTCCTTGTAGGCCTGTATGTTTTCTCCTCCGTCCACCATCATCCTGACTCCAGCTCCCCAGCCCCGACTATCATTTCTTCTCCTGGAGTTTTCCCAGGTATAATAACTTCCAACATCAAAGTTAGCACCACTGACTACTACCCAGAGTCTGCTAGATCACTCCAGGTTGCCGAGAAACTGTTCTGGAGGTGTGTGTGTGTGTGTACTCACCTAGTTGAGGTTGCAGGGGTCGATTCACAGCCCCTGTGTGTGTGTGTGTAATCACTAATTTCTACTGAATTATTTGCAGGGATCGAGATTCAGCTCCTGGCCTCCTTTATAGCCATTTAGGCTTATGTGTTCCGAATTTAGTATTGAGTTCCCCTTCACTGCCTCATCCGAGTCGCTCCACTTTTCAACCAACCTGTAACTAGAGAAGCATTTGTTTACACCTCTGTGACGCCTTTGTGTCTTCAGCTTGCACCTGTGTTCCAGTGGATGGTGATCTTAACTCATGCACTTGTGTCTTCAGCTTGCACCTGTGTTCCAGTGGTGGTGATCTTAACTCATGCACTTCCTCGTTGTTAGTTTTATCAATTCCTCTTAAGATCTGGTGGAAATTATGTTACCTCCGTGTGTTCTCCTTTGATTCGTTAGGTTCAGTTCCTTGTCTGCCTAGTAGGGTTATCGAAGCTAAAACCTTGGGTCGTTTTAAATTTAAGTTGGATAAATACATGAGTGAGAGGGGGCGGCTTTGAGTGGGACTTGCACATGGGTAATAGATTACAAGTTATGCTTGGGTTTAGCTTGCACTTTGTTCAGTGGTTGGTGTAGCTCCTTAAACTCATGCATTTCCTCGTTGTTAGTTTTATTCAATTCTTTAAATGATCCGTCAGAATTATGTTACTCGTCGTGTGTATTCTCCTTATTGATTCGTTACAGGTTCAGTCGTGTCTGGAGCCCAGTAGGGTTAATCGAAGCTTAACAGACACATTGTGGGCCATATTTAAATTAAGTTGATAATACATGAGTGAGAGGGGGCCGGCTATCTCACGTTAGAGTGAGGAGTCAGCACGTCAGGAGTACTAATATGACTACACAAAGTTTATGCTTGGGTAGCGTCGTCAGGATATACTGTTAGTGGGAGTTAGCATGTGTGAGGACTGCCTAGTATGGGCCAATAACAGTCCACGCATGTGATTCCTCTTTTCTTATGTCTTGTTCAAACTACCATTTTCAGACATTCAGTGTTCTGCAGGGTCAGGTAGCTGGTAGCATTGTCACAAATTTAGCAGGATCCATTACTTAGGACTATAGGATCGTTTAGAGCAGGAGTCAGCATCGTGCTGGAGCCACATATGACTGACACAAAGTTTAGAGCAGGAGTCAGCATCGTGCGGAGCCACATATGACTGACACAAAGTTTAGAGCAGGAGTCAGCATCTGTCGGAGCCACATATGACTCACACAAAGTTTAGAGCAGGAGTCAGCATCGTGCTGGAGCCACATATGACTGACACAAAGTTTAGAGCAGGAGTCAGCATCGTCTGGAGTCACATATGACTGACACAAAGTTTAGAGCAGGAGTCAGCATCGTGCTGGAGCCACATATGACTGACACAAAGTTTAGAGCAGGAGTCAGCATCGTGCTGGAGCCACATATGACTGACACAAAGTTTAGAGCAGGAGTCAGCATCGTGCTAGAGCCACATATGACTGACACAAAGTTTCAGAGCAGGAGTCAGCATCGTGCTGGAGCCACATATGACTGACACAAAGTTTAGAGCAGGAGTCAGCATCGTGCTGGAGCCACATATGACCGACACAAAGTTTAGAGCAGGAGTCAGCATCGTCCTGGAGTCACATATGACTGACACAAAGTTTAGAGCAGGAGTCAGCATCGTCCAGGAGCCACATACGACTCACACAAAGTTTAGAGCAGGAGTCAGCATCGTGCTGGAGCCACATATGACTGACACAAAGTTTAGAGCAGGAGTCAGCATCGTGCTGGAGCCACATATGACTGACACAAAGTTTAGAGCAGGAGTCAGCATCGTCCAGGAGCACATACGACTCACACAAAGTTTAGAGCAGGAGTCAGCATCGTCCAGGAGCCACATATGACTGACATAAAGTTTAGAGAAGGAGTCAGCATCGTCCAGGAGCCACATATGACTGACACAAAGTTTAGAACAGGAGTCAGCATCGTGCTGGAGCCACATATGACCGACACAAAGTTTAGAGCAGGAGTCAGCATCGTCCTGGAGTCACATATGACTGACACAAAGTTTAGAGCAGGAGTCAGCATCGTCCAGGAGCCACATACGACTCACACAAAGTTTAGAGCAGGAGTCAGCATCGTGCTGGAGCCACATATGACTGACACAAAGTTTAGAGCAGGAGTCAGCATCGTGCTGGAGCCACATATGACTGACACAAAGTTTAGAGCAGGAGTCAGCATCGTGCTGGAGCCACATATGACTCACACAAAGTTTAGAGCAGGAGTCAGCATCGTCCAGGAGCCACATATGACTGACACAAAGTTTAGAGCAGGAGTCAGCATCGTCCAGGAGCCACATATGACTGACACAAAGTTTAGAGCAGGAGTCAGCATCGTCCTGGAGCCACATATGACTGACACAAAGTTTAGAGCAGGAGTCAGCATCGTGCTAGAGCCACATATGACTGACACAAAGTTTAGAGCAGGAGTCAGCATCGTCCCGGAGCCACATATGACTGACACAAAGTTTAGAGCAGGAGTCAGCATCGTCCTGGAGCCACATATGACTGACACAAAGTTTAGAGCAGGAGTCAGCATCGTCCCGGAGCCACATATGACTGACACAAAGTTTAGAGCAGGAGTCAGCATCGTGCTAGAGCCACATATGACTGACACAAAGTTTAGAGCAGGAGTCAGCATCGTCCTGGAGCCACATATGACTGACACAAAGTTTAGAGCAGGAGTCAGCATCGTCCTGGAGCCACATATGACTGACACAAAGTTTAGAGCAGGAGTCAGCATCGTCCCTGGAGCCACATATGACTGACACAAAGTTTAGAGCAGGAGTCAGCATCGTCTGGAGCCACATATGACTGACACAAAGTTTAGAGCAGGAGTCAGCATCGTCCCGGAGCCACATATGACTGATACAAAGTTTAGATCAACTCATTCTTAAGCTTCATTAACGTACCTTGGAGATTTGTTAATATTACACATATCGTTGACTTGATGCTGATTGCGTGTAACTAGTGACGTTCGGTGTTGCAGTCACCACAGGTCCCTTTCACTCTAATATTTGCAAGTTCTCTTCCCCTCTTCCCCTCCTCCCCTCTTCCCTTCCTCCCCTCTTCTCCTTCTCCCCTCCTCATCCTCCAGTCTGCTTCAACTTTCATACGATCTTGACCTTGTTTGACCACTAGTAATAATAATTATTATATTTCCATATAATACGAGTTTGTAGAGATGAGAGATATTTAGTTGTGCATGCAGAAAATCCAGAGTTGTGCAGAGTATATAGGGCAAGCTTAAGCTTGTGTCCCTGGAGTGATAATTAAGCTTGTGTCCCTGGAGTGATAATTAAGCTTGTGTCCCTGGAGTGATAATTAAGCTTGTGTCCCTGGAGTGATAATTAAGCTTGTGTCCCTGGAGTGATAACTAAGCTTGTGTCCCTGGAGTGATAATTAAGCTTGTGTCCCTGGAGTGATAATTAAGCTTGTGTCCCTGGAGTGATAATTAAGCTTGTGTCCCTGCAGTGATAATTAAGCTTGTGTCCCTGCAGTGATAATTAAGCTTGTTTCCCTGGAGTGATAATTAAGCTTGTGTCCCTGGAGTGATAATTAAGTTTGTGTCCCTGGAGTAATAATTAAGCTTGTGTCCCTGGAGTAATAATTAAGCTTGTGTCCCTGGAGCGATAATTAAGCTTGTGTCCCTGGAGTAATAATTAAGCTTGTGTCCCTGGAGTGATAATTAAGCTTGTGTCCCTGGAGTGATAATTAAGCTTGTGTCCCTGGAGTGATAATTAAGCTTGTGTCCCTGGAGTGATAATTAAGCTTGTGTCCCTGGAGTGATAATTAAGCTTGTGTCCCTGCAGTGATAATTAAGCTTGTTTCCCTGGAGTGATAATTAAGCTTGTGTCCCTGGAGTGATAATTAAGCTTGTGTCCCTGGAGTAATAATTAAGCTTGTGTCCCTGGAGTTATAATTAAGCTTGTGTCCCTGGAGTGATAATTAAGCTTGTGTCCCTGGAGTGATAATTAAGCTTGTGTCCCTGGAGTGATAATTAAGCTTGTGTCCCTGGAGTAATAATTAAGCTTATGTCCCTGGAGTGATAATTAAGCTTGTGTCCCTGGAGTGATAATTAAGCTTGTGTCCCTGGAGTAATAATTAAGCTTGTGTCCCTGGAGTGATAATTAAGCTTGCGTCCCTGGAGTAATAATTAAGCTTGTGTCCCTGGAGTGATAATTAAGCTTGTGTCCCTGGAGTGATAATTAAGCTTGTGTCCCTGGAGTGATAATTAAGCTTGTGTCCCTGGAGTGATAATTAAGCTTGTGTCCCTGGAGTGATAATTAAGCTTGTGTCCCTGGAGTGATAATTAAGCTTGTGTCCCTGGAATGATAATTAAGCTTGTGTCCCTGGAGTGATAATTAAGCTTGTGTCCCTGGAGTGATAATTAAGCTTGTGTCCCTGGAGTGATAATTAAGCTTGTGTCCCTGGAAGGTCCCAGGCGCACTGTAAGTCAGGGGCCCAAGAGTGCTCACCTGCCTCCCAGCACACATAAGGGGGATTACCAATAGGCCCCTGGCTGTCTTCAGAAATAATCTGGAGAGGCACCTAAATTCAGTACCTGACCAGCTGGGCTGTGGTTCCTACGTTGAAGTGCGTGCGATCAACAGTAACAGCCTGGTTGATCAGGCCCTGATCCACCGCGAGGCTTAATCCTCAGTCTAATGTCTCGACCTTTCTACTATCTAAGTACTGCTAAATAAATGAAAAGGATGCAACTAATGTGACATTTTGTGGCAACGTTTCGCTCTCCAGGAGCTTTGTCAAGCCTTTATATAAAAGCTTGACAAAGTTCTTGGAGACCGAAACGTTGTTACAATAAAAATGTCGCATGAATTGCGACATTTCCTGACTCACAGGAGAACTTGGCTTCTTGACTGCCTCTTCCCCTGACCTGGAGTATACCTGGAGTATACCTGGAGTATACCTGGAGTATACCTGGAGTATACCTGGAGTATACCTGGAGTATACCTGGAGTATATCTGGAGTATACCTGGAGTATATCTGGAGTATACGTGGAGTATACCTGGAGTATACCTGGAGTATACCTGGAGTATACCTGGAGTATACCTGGAGTATATCTGGAGTATACATGGAGTATACCTGGAGTATACCTGGAGTATACCTGGAGTATATCTGGAGTATACCTGGAGTATACCTGGAGTATACCTGGAGTATACTTGGAGTATACTTGGAGTATACCTGGAGTATACCTGGAGTATACCTGGAGTATACTTGGAGTATACCTGGAGTATACCTGGAGTATACTTGGAGTATACCTGGAGTATACCTGGAGTATACTTGGAGTATACCTGGAGTATACCTGGAGTATACCTGGAATATACCTGGAGTATACCTGGAGTATACCTGGAGTATACCTGGAATATACCTGGAGTATACTTGGAGTATACCTGGAATATACCAGGAGTATACCTGGAGTATACATTGTGGAGTATACTTGGAGTATGTAACCTGGAGTATACCTTGGAGTATATCTGGAGTATACGTTGGAGTATACCTGGAGTTATACCTGGAGTATACTGGAGTATACCTGGAGTATACCTGGAGTATATCTGGAGTATACTGGAGTATATCTGGAGTATACCTGGAGTATACCTGGAGTATACTGGAGTATACTGGTAGTAACTGGAGTATACTGGAGTATACCTGGAGTATACTGGAGTATACCTGGAGTATACCTGGAGTATACCTGGAGTATACTGGAGTATACTTGGAGTTACCTGGAGTATACCTGGAGTATACCTGGAGTATACTTGGAGTATACCTGGAGTATACCTGGAGTATACTTGGAGTATACCTGGAGTATACCTGGAGTATACTTGGAGTATACCTGGAGTATACCTGGAGTATACCTGGAGTATACCTGGAGTATACCTGGAGTATACCTGGAGTATACCTGGAATATACCTGGAGTATACCTGGAATATACCTGGAGTATACTTGGAGTATACCTGGAATATACCAGGAGTATACCTGGAGTATATTTGGAGTATACTTGGAGTATACCTGGAGTATACTTGGAGTATACCTGGAATATACCCGGAGTATACCTGGAGTATACTTGGAGTATACCTGGAATATACGTAGAGTATACCTGGAATATACCTGGAGTATATCTGGAGTATACCTGGAGTATACCTGGAGTATACCTGGAGTATATCTGGAGTATACCTGGAGTATACCTGGAGAGAGTTCCGGAGGTTAGCGCCCCCGGGGCCAGGTCTGTGACCAGGTCTCATGGTGGATCAGGGCCTAATCAACCAGGCTGTTACTGTTGGCCGCACGCAAATCGACGTAGGAACCACAGCCCGGCTAGTCAGGTACTGACCATAGATGCCTGTCCAGTGCCTGCTTAAAGACAGCCAGGGGTCTATTGGTAATCCCCCTTATGTATGCTGGGAGGCAGTGCTACTGTATCAAATACTCTCTTCTAGTCCAGGAAGATGCCATATACCCAGCCCTGTCTGTTATTGATCATCTATGTGTTTCCGGCAGAGAATTCTAGCCAATTCGTAAGACAGGATTTTCCATGCCTAAATCCTTGCTGGATTTATGTAAAGGCTCGTCTCTCCTAGTCTTCCATTATCCTTTCCCTTCATTATCCTGGCCAGAAATTTTAACAGTGTGCTTCTTAGAAATACTGGTCTGTAATTCAGAGATACTGGTCTGTAATTTAGAGATACTGGTCTGTGATTCAGAGATACTGGTCTGTAATTTAGAGATACTGGTCTGTAATTCAGAGATACTGGTCTGTGATTCAGAGATACTGGTCTGTAATTTAGAGATACTGGTCTGTAATTCAGAGATACTGGTCTGTAATTCAGAGATACTGGTCTGTAATTCAGAGATACTGGTCTGTAATTCAGAGATACTGGTCTGTGATTCAGAGATACTGGTCTGTAATTTAGAGATACTGGTCTGTAATTCAGAGATACTGGTCTGTAATTCAGAGATACTGGTCTGTAATTCAGAGATACTGGTCTGTGATTCAGAGATACTGGTCTGTAATTTAGAGATACTGGTCTGTAATTCAGAGATACTGGTCTGTGATTCAGAGATACTGGTCTGTAATTTAGAGATACTGGTCTGTAATTCAGAGATACTGGTCTGTAATTCAGAGATACTGGTCTGTAATTCAGAGATACTGGTCTGTAATTCAGAGATACTGGTCTGTGATTCAGAGATACTGGTCTGTAATTTAGAGATACTGGTCTGTAATTCAGAGATACTGGTCTGTAATTTAGAGATACTGGTCTGTGATTCAGAGATACTGGTCTGTAATTTAGAGATACTGGTCTGTAATTCAGAGATACTGGTCTGTGATTCAGAGATACTGGTCTGTAATTTAGAGATACTGGTCTGTAATTCAGAGATACTGGTCTGTAATTCAGAGATACTGGTCTGTAATTCAGAGATACTGTCTGTAATTCAGAGATACTGGTCTGTGATTCAGAGATACTGGTCTGTAATTTAGAGATACTGGTCTGTAATTCAGAGATACTGGTCTGTAATTCAGAGATACTGGTCTGTAATTCAGAGATACTGGTCTGTGATTCAGAGATACTGGTCTGTAATTTAGAGATACTGGTCTGTAATTCAGAGATACTGGTCTGTGATTCAGAGATACTGGTCTGTAATTCAGAGATACTGGTCTGTAATTCACAGATACTGGTCTGTGATTCAGAGATACTGGTCTGTGATTCAGAGATACTGGTCTGTAATTTTGAGATACTGGTCTGTAATTCAGAGATACGGGTCTGTAATTTAGAGATACTGGTCTGTAATTCAGAGATACTGGTCTGTAATTCAGAAATACTGGTCTGTAATTCAGAGATACTGGTCTATAATTCAGATATACTGGTCTGTAGTTCAGAGATACTGGTCTATAATTCAGAGATACTGGTCTATAATTTAGAAATACTGGTCAGTAATTCAGAGATACTGGTCCCAGGTATACTGGGTAACATAGAATACCTGAAGTATACCTGGAGAGAGTTCCGGGCGTTAACGCCCCCGCTGCCCGGTCTGTGACCAGGCTTCAGCGGTTAAGTTCAGATAAGGTTTGTTCTGATTTTTAACCCGGGGTAGGGAGGGTTATCCTGTCAGGATAACCAGGGGTAGGTAGGGTTATCCTGTCAGGATAACCCGGGGTAGGGAGGGTTATCCTGTCAGGATAACCCGGGGTAGGGAGGGTTAGCCTGTCAGGATAACCCTGGGTAGGGAGGGTTATCCTGTCAGGATAACCCTGGGTAGGGAGGGTTAGCCTGTCAGGATAACCCTGGGTAGGGAGGGTTATCCTGTCAGGATAACCCAGGGTAGGGAGGGTTATCCTGTCAGGATAACCCGGGGTAGGGAGGGTTAGCCTTTCAGGATAACCCGGGGTAGGGAGGGTTAGCCTGTCAGGATAACCCAGGGTAGGGAGGGCTATCCTGTCAGGATAACCCGGGGTAGGGAGGGTTAGCCTGTCAGGATAACCCGGGGTAGGGAGGTTAGCCTGTCAGGATAACCCGGGGTAGGGAGGGTTATCCTGGCAGGATAACCCGGGGTAGGGAGGGTTATCCAGTCAGGATAACCCGGGGTAGGGAGGGTTAGCCTGTCGGGATAACCCGGGGTAGGGAGGGTTAGCCTGTCAGGATAACCCGGGGTAGGGAGGGTTAGTCTGTCAGGATAACCCGGGGTAGGGAGGGTTATCCAGTCAGGATAACCCGGGGTAGGGAGGGTTATCCTGTCAGGATAACCCAGGGTTGGGAGGGTTAGCCTGTCAGGATAACCCAGGGTAGGGAGGGTTAGCATGTCAGGATAACCCAGGGTAGGGAGGGTTAGCATGTCAGGATAACCCGGGGTAGGGAGAATTATCCAGTCAGGATAACCCAGGGTAGGAGGTTACCTGTAGGATAACCCAGGGTAGGGAGGGTTATCCTGTCAGGATAACCCTGGGTAGGGAGGGTTAGCCTGTCAGGATAACCCGAGGTAGGGAGGGTTAGCCTGTCAGGATAACCCTGGATAGGGAGGGATAGCCTGTCAGGATAACCCGGGGTAGGGAGGGTTATCCTGTCAGAATAACCCGGGGTAGGGAGGGTTAACCTGTCAGGATAACCCGGGGTAGGGAGGGTTAACCACCCAGGATAACCTAGGGCAGGGAGTGTTAACCACTCAGGATAAGCCAGGGTAGGGAGTGTTAACCACCCAGGATAACCCAGGGTAGGGAGTGTTAACCACCCAGGATAACCCAGGGTAGGGAGTGTTAACCACTCAGGATAACCCAGGGTAGGGAGTGTTAACCACCCAGGATAACCCAGGGTAGGGAGTGTTAACCACCCAGGATAACCCAGGGTAGGGAGTGTTAATCACCCAGGATAACCCAGGGTAGGGAGTGTTAACCACCCAGGATAACCCAGGGTAGGGAGTGTTAACCACGCAGGATAACCCAGGGTAGGGAGTGTTAACCACCCAGGATAACCCAGGGTAGGGAGTGTTAACCACCCAGGATAACCCAGGGTAGGGAGTGTTAACCACCCAGGATAACCCAGGGTAGGGAGTGTTAACCACCCAGGATAACCCAGGGTAGGGAGTGTTAACCACCCAGGATAACCCAGGGTAGGGAGTGTTAACCACCCAGGATAACCCAGGGTAGGGAGTGTTAACCACCCAGGATAACCCAGGGTAGGGAGTGTTAATCACCCAGGATAACCCAGGGTAGGGAGTGTTAACCACCCAGGATAACCCAGGGTAGGGAGTGTTAACCACCCAGGATAACCCAGGGTAGGGAGTGTTAACCACCCAGGATAACCCAGGGTAGGGAGTGTTAACCACCCAGGATAACCCAGGGTAGGGAGTGTTAACCACTCAGTCACGTACCATGACTCGTTGTTGCCTCCCTGTCAGGTATTCTCTGATCCATTGCAGTGCCTTTCTTGTTATGTGTGTCTGATCCTCTAGCTTTTGCAGTATCCTCTTGTGAGGAACTGTGTCGAAGGCCTTCTTACAGTCCAAAAAAAATGCAGTCGATCCACCCCTCTCTCTCTTGTCTTACTTCTGTCACCTTGTCATAAAACTCTAGTAGGTTTGTGACACAGAATTTTCCCTCCCTGAAACCGTGCTGGTTGTCAATTATGCACTTGTTTCTTTCCAGATTCTCCACCACTCTCCTGATGATCTTCTCCATGATCTTGCATACTATACACGTTAGTGATACAGATCTGTAGTTTAGTGCCTCATGTCTGTCTCCCTTTTTAAAAATTGGGACTACATTTGCCATCTTCCATACCTCGGGGAGTTGCCCAGTTTCAAATGATGTGTTGAAGATCTTTGTTAATGGTACACACAATATCTCTGCTCCCTCTTTAAGGACCCACGGAGAGATGTTGTCTGGTCCCACCGCCTTTGAGATGTCAAGTTCGCATAGTAGCTTCTTCACCTCCTCCTTGGTTATATGTACCTCATCCAGCACTTGCTGGTGTACTTCCCTGCTCTGATTTCCTGGAGTCCTACTGATTTCCACTGTAAATTCTTCTTTAAATCTCGTGTTGAGCTCTTAACATACCTCCCGGTCGTTTCTTGCGAATTCCCCATCACCCTTCCTCAGTCTGATTACCTCTGATGTGGCTGTACAACAGCTTCGGGTCAGTCTTGACTTTCGATGCTATGTCATTTTCGTATTGCCGCTGAACCTCCCTTCTTATCTGTGCATATTCATTTCTGGCTCTTCGGCTAATCTCTTTATTTTCCTGAGTTCTCTGTCTTCTGTACCTTTTCCATTCTCTAGTACACCTAGCTTTTGCCTCCCTACACCTTTGGGTGAACCAAGGACTCGTTCTGTTCTTCCCATTATTTCTGTTTCCCTTGGGAACAAACCTCTCCTCTGCCTCCTTGCATTCTGTTGCCACATAGTCCATCATTTCTAGTACTGGTTTTCCTGTCAGTTCCCTCTCCCACTGAATGTCTTGAAAGAAGTTCCTCAAGCCTGAGTAGTTCCCCCTTTTGTAGTTTGGTTTTTCCCACCCTATTCCTGCTACTCTCTCCACTTGGAGCTCAACTATGTAATCGAAGCACAGAACCACATGATCACTAGCTCCCAGGGGCCTTTCATACATGATATCCTCGATGTCAGAACTACTCAAGGTTAATACAAGGTCCAGTCTTGCTGGTTCATCCTCTCCTCTCTCTCTGGTAGTGTCTCTAACATGTTGATGCATGAGGTTTTCCAGTACCACATCCATCATCTTGGCTCTCCATGTTTCGGGACCCCCATGGGGCTCCAGGTTTTCCCAGTCAATCTCCTTGTGATTGAAATCACCCATGTGTGCTCTCCTGGCCACCTCGGCTAGTGTGTCGACCATTGCTCTGTTGCTCTCATCGTATTCTTCACTTGGCCTCCTGCAGTTCTGTGGTGGGTTGTACATTGCTGCAATTATCACCTTATGTCCATCAGACTGGATTGTTCCTACTAAGTAGTCCCTTTCGCCCGTGCTATCCATTCCTTCCATTTTCTCAAACCCCCACTGGTTTTTACTGAGCAGTGCAACTCCTCCTCCCCCTCTCCTCCCTCTGTCTTTCCTGAGGATTTGATATCCGGATGGAAGGATTTAATCTGTTATTATTCTGGTGTGTGTGTGTGTGTGTGTGTGGTTGTGTGTGTGTGTGTGTGTGTGTTTGTGTGTGTGTGTGTGTGTGTGTGTGTGTGCATGTGTGTGTGTGTGTGTGTGTGTGTGTGTGTGGGTGTGGGTGTGTGTGTGTGTGTTGTGTGTGTGTGTGTGTGTGTGTGTGTGTGTGTGTGTGTGTGTGTGTGTGTGTGTGTGTGTGTGTGCACGAGCCTCCCACTGTGTGCCTGAACTTCAGCAAGTAATGGGATTTATAAAGGTTACCTGAGGGCCGCAGGGCAGACATCACCACCCACAATACTCTCTGACAAGATGATCTCAGCCACCCTTTTATTGCTTCCTACCATCCCCTGTACCACTCTCTCTCTCTCTCTCTCTCTCTCTCTCTCTCTCTCTCTCTCTCTCTCTCTCTCTCTCTCTCTCTCTCTCTCTCTCTCTCTCTCTCTCTCTCTCTCTCTCTCTCTCTCACTCACACAGGAACACCCTATTAAACACAGGTACACCCCTATTAAACGAGGAGCCCAATGGAAAGGAAGGAGAACACCCTATTAAACACAGGTACACCCCTATTAAACGAGGAGCCCAATGGAAAGGAAGGAGACAAGACTTACGCTAAAGCCCTATCAGTCCACCAAGCAAGGCTGAGGAAAGTAGGGGGAGAGCTGTTAGTAGCAGGGATAGCAGTGAGGGAAGAGAAGGTGATAGGTCCCATGTAGAGGCACGACCATGCCACCAAGAGTTACAGGAAAAAATAAGAGAGACAGTGGCTATATACAAACTGGATCCAGAGACACTGTAGGAAAGGCAATGCCAAGAGGAGAGGGAGAAGTCAGTGTTTATTCAAGGGCTTCAGGAAAGCAATGGGAGGACACATAATGAAAGAAAGCAGAAAGGAAAACAGGAGATTGAAAACATCATCAAAGAAATTGATGAAGACACAACTGACATACTTAATTTTCAGATAATAAGAGGGTATTTGAAAGGGAGAAATCAGCCAGTCAAACTGATTTTCAAGAAAGAAATGATGTGGAACAGAGTCCTGCAAGAGAAACCACGACTGAAGGAATCAACATACAAGAGGATGCTAAGATCTCTGCAACACAATTGTTCTCAAATATTTGAATTAAGGAAAGATCTTAGACTTCACCTTACGAAACAAAGCAAATGCTATAGTAATTATGTTCAAGGTAGATTACAGAAGAAAAATTAGCATATTATTAAGAGACAAGGGAACTTACGTGTCTATTAGCATAATAAAACACATGGGCAACACTTGCGTGCCTTTACTGCCGTAATGTCTCGATCCTGCACAACACACTTCTTCAGTCGAATACAGGAAGCAGTACAAGGCCAGACCTTATATCAGCATACACTCAGTAAGACGAATCTCCACAAACCTCGCAGAATGCATCAGAACTGCCGACGAACCTTCACCAACACGGGGCGGAGCTGGAAGTCAATCAATCAGAACTGCACATCCTCTTGCCTGGAAACTGCGAGGTAATTACACAATGCCTAATTTCATTGTTATAATAATAAGTACGTTAATACCATTTTGATCTATATTTCCATCCCGGCTACCAACAAAACCAAATGTGTCATTATAATATCAGATACACACAATATACATTTTAATGATGCTGTTTTGGTAATACTGTAAGCAGCATCACATTATATCTCACTGGAGTTGATTACAGCATCGTCGTTGAGAGCAGATATGCTGTGTTGTGGTTTTTATCAGAATCTTGCTAGTTTCTTCTGTATTTACAAAACTTTCACAAGTTGGAAACTGCGGGGCTCACCTGCGCTTATCTAACCGATCGTTAATGTAAGATTATTGAAGCTGGGAGACCATGGGCGGTCTCACCCACGTAAACCAACTCTTACGAGATATTTGGTTTACTGTTGGAGTTTTAGTGGGGGTTTACTGAGAAGCAATTAACTGTTATGAGGAATTAGAAACATGTCCAACATCTGGGTATCTTGTTGGTATTGTTTATCACGGTGGCCCGCGGCCTGGTGGCGGAACCTCTCGCTTCACACGGTGAGGGTCCGAGTTCGATTCCCGGAGACAGGGTGGAAACATTGGACGTGTTTACTTACACTGGTTGTCTATGTTCACCCATCAGTAAAATAGGTACCTGGGTGTTAGTGGACTGTTGTGGGTCGCATCCTGGGAACAAAACTGACCTAATTTACCAGAAATGTTCAGCATAACAAGCGGCTTTCTATATAGTAGTATGTCACTGATGTCAACTATGGTCTGTATACCTTGTACATGTACCTGTAGAAATAAAGATACTATTATTATCATTATTATTATTATTATTATTATTATTATTTATTATTATTATTATTATTATTATTATTATATTATTATTATTATTATTATTATATTATTATTATTACTATTATTATTATTATTATTATATTATTATTCTTATTTTTTTTATATTATTATTATTATTATTATTATTATTATTATTATTATTATTATTATTATTATAATTATTATTATTACTATTATTATTATTATTATTATTATTATTATTATTATTATTATTATTATTATTATTATTATTATATTAGTAAGGAAGGAGATCTTGTTTGCGAAGCCTTTCTTGATATTTTTTGAGTCCTTGACCTGACTGGAATTGTTATTTTAGGTGAATAAGTAGGACACATGTGCAACAGTTAGGTATCTTTATTCTGAAACGTTTCGCCTACACAGCAGGCTTCTTCAGTCGAGTACAGAGGAGGCAGCAGAAGCAGCAGAAATGTGACGACGATGTAATCTGTCCATCAGCCTTGATGACGTTGTTCAGGTGTTAAAGAATTAAACATGTCCAATATATCTTTATTTGTAGACGTTTCGCCCACCTTGAAGTTGTGAAGATCACTGTAGTCTTGAAGATCACTGTAGTCTTGAAGATCACTGTAGTCTTGAAGATCACTGTAGTCTTGAAGATCACTGTAGTCTTGAAGATCACTGTGTCTTGAAGATCACTGTAGTCTTGAAGTCACTGTAGTCTTGAAGATCACTGTGTCTTGAAGATCACTGTAGTCTTGAAGATCACTGTAGTCTTGAAGATCACTGTAGTCTTGAAGAATCACTGTAGTTTGAAGATCACTGTAGTCTTGAAAATCACTGTAGTCTTGAGTTCCACTGTAGTCTTGAAGATCACTGTAGTCTTGAAGATCACTGTAGTCTTGAAGATCACTGTAGTCTTGAAGATCACTGTAGTCTTGAAGATCACTGTAGTCTTGAAGATCACTGTAGTCTTGAGATCACTGTAGTCTTGAAGATCACTGTAGTCTTGAAGATCACTGTAGTCTTGAAATCACTGTAGTTCTTGAAGATCACTGTAGTCTTGAAGATCACTGTAGTCTTGAAGATCACTGTAGTCTTGAAGATCACTGTAGTCTTGAAGATCACTGTAGTCTTGAAGATCACTGTAGTCTTGAAAATCACTGTAGTCTTGAAGATCACTGTAGTCTTGAAGATCACTGTAGTCTTGAAGATCACTGTAGTCTTGAAGATCACTGTAGTCTTGAAGATCACTGTAGTCTTGAAGATCACTGTAGTCTTGAAGATCACTGTAGTCTTGAAGATCACTGTAGTCTTGAAGATCACTGTAGTCTTGAAGATCACTGTAGTCTTGAAGATCACTGTAGTCTTGAAGATCACTGTAGTCTGAAGATCACTGTAGTCTTGAAGATCACTGTAGTCTTGAAAGATCACTGTAGTCTTGAAGATCACTGTAGTCTTGAATATCACTGTAGTCTTGAAGATCACTGTAGTCTTGAAGATCACAGTAGTCTTGTAGATCACTGTAGTCTTGTAGATCACTGTAGTCTTGTAGATCACTGTAGTCTTGTAGATCACTGTAGTCTTGTAGATCACTGTAGTCTTGAAATCACTGTAGTCTTGAAGATCACTGTAGTCTTGTAGATCACTGTTAGTCTTGTAGATACATGTAGTCTTGTAGATCACTGTAGTCTTGTAGATCACTGTAGTCTTGTAGATCACTGTAGTCTTGTAGATCACTGTAGTCTTGTAGATCACAGTAGTCTTGTAGATCACTGTAGTCTTGTAGATCACTGTAGTCTTGTAGATCACTGTAGTCTTGTAGATCACTGTAGTCTTGTAGATCACTGTAGTCTTGTAGATCACTGTAGTCTTGAAGATCACTGTAGTCTTGAAGAATCACTGTAGTCTTGAAGATCACTGTAGTCTTGAAGATCACTGTAGTCTTGAAGATCACTGTAGTCTTGAAGATCACTGTAGTCATTGAAGATCACTGTAGTCTTGAAGATCACTGTAGTCTTGAAGATCACTGTAGTCTTGAAGATCACTGTAGTCTTGAAGATCACTGTAGTCTTGAAGATCACCGTAGTCTTGAGATCACTGCAGTCGTTGAAGATCACTGTAGTCTTGAAGATCACTGTAGTCTTGAAGATCACTGTAGTCTTGAACATCACGTAGTCTTGAAGATCACTGTAGTCTTGAAGATCACTGTAGTCTTGAAGATCACTGTAGTCTTGAAGATCACGTAGTCTTGAAGATCACTGTAGTCTTGAAGATACTGTAGTCTTGAAGATCACCGTAGTCTTGAAGATCACCGTAGTCTTGAAGATCACGTAGTCTTGAAGATCACTGTAGTCTTGAGATCACTGTAGTCTTGACGATCACGTAGTCTTGAAGATCACCGTAGTCTTGAAGATCACTGTAGTCTTGAAGATCACTGTAGTCTTGAAGATCACTGTAGTCTTGAAGATCACCGTTAGTCTTGAAGATCACCGTAGTCTTGAACTGAGATCACTGTAGTCTTGAAGATCACGTTAAGTCTAGAAGATCACCGTAGTTCTGAAGATCACTGTAGTCTTGAAGATCACGTAGTCTTGAGATCACCGTAGTCTTGAAGATCACTGTAGTCTTGAAGATCACTGTAGTCTTGAAGATTCACTTGTAGCTTGAAGATCACTCTGTCTTGAAGATCACCGTAGTCTTGAACATCACTGTAGTCTTGAAGATCACTGTAGTCTTGAAGATCACTGTAGTCTTGAAGATCACTGTAGTCTTGAAGATCACTGAAGTCTTGAAGATCACTGTAGTCTTGAAGATCACTGTAGTCTTGAAGATATCACTGTAGTCTTGAGATCACGTAGCGTAGTCCTTAAAATCACTGTAGTCTTGAAGATCACTGTAGTCTTGAAGATCACTGTAGTCTGAAGATCACGTAGTCTTGAAGATCTACTGTAGTCTTGAGATCACTGTAGTCTTGAAGATCACCGTAGTCTTGAAGATCACGTAGTCTTGAAGATCACTGTAGTCTTGAAGATCACCGTAGTCTTGAAGATCACTGTAGTCTTGAAGATCACTGTAGTCTTGAAGATCACCGTAGTCTTAAAGATCACCGTAGTCTTGAAGATCACTGTAGTCTTGAAGATCACTGTAGTCTTGAAGATCACCGTAGTCTTGAAGATCACTGTAGTCTTGAAGATCACTGTAGTCTTGAAGATCACCGTAGTCTGAAGATCACTGTAGTCTTGAAGATCACTGTATCTTGAAGATCACCGTAGTCTTGAAGATCACGTAGTCTTGAAGATCACTGTAGTCTTGAAGATCACTGTAGTCTTGAAGATCACGTAGTCTTGAAGATCACGTAGTCTTGAAGATCACTGTAGTCTTGAAGATCACCTGTAGTCTTGAAGATCACTGTAGTCTTGAAGATCACTGTAGTCTTGAAGATCACCGTAGTCTTGAAGATCACTGAAGTCTGAAGATCACTGTAGTCTTGAGAGATCACTGTAGTCTTGAAGATCACCGTAGTCTTGAAGATCACTATACTTTGAAGATCACTGTAGTCTTGAAGATCACTGTAGTCTTGAAGATCACTGTAGTCTTGAAGATCACCGTAGTCTTGAAATCACTGTAGTCTTGAAGATCACTGTAGTCTTGAAGATCACCCGTAGTCTTGAAGATCACTGTAGTCTTGAAGATCACTGTAGTCTTGAAGATCACTGTATCTTGAAGATCACGTTTTGGTCACTTTTAAGATCACCGTAGTCTTGAAGATCACTGTAGTCTTGAAGATCACTGTAGTCTTGAAGATCACCTAGTCTTGAAGATCACTGTAGTCTTTAAGATCACTGTAGTCTTGAAGATCACTGTAGTCTTGAAGATCACTGTAGTCTTGAAGATCACTGTAGTCTTGAAGATCACTGTAGTCTTGAAGATCACTGTAGTCTTGAGATCACTGTAGTCTTAAGATCACTGTAGTCTTGAAGATCACTGTAGTCTTGAAGATCACTGTAGTCTTGAAATCACTGTAGTCTTGAAGTCACTGTAGTTTGAGATCACTGTAGTCTTGAAGATCACCGTAGTCTTGAAGATCACTGTAGTCTTGAAGATCACGTAGTCTTGAAGATCACCGTAGTCTTGAAGATCACTGTAGTCTTGAAGATCACTGTAGTTGAAGATCACTGTAGTCTTGAAGATCACCGTAGTCTTGAAGATCACCTTAGTCTTGAAGATCACTGTAGTCTTGAAGATCACTGTAGTCTTGAAGATCACTGTAGTCTTGAAGATCACTGTAGTCTTGAAGATCACTCGTAGTCTTGAGATCACCGTAGTCTTGACAAGATCACTGTAGTCTTAAGATCACGTAGTCTTGAAGATCACTGTAGTCTTGAAGATCACCGTAGTCTTGAAGATCACTGTAGTCTTGAAGATCACTGTAGTCTTGAAGATCACTGTAGTCTTGAAGATCACTGTAGTCTTAAAGATCACCGTAGTCTTGAAGATCACTGTAGTCTTGAAGATCACCGTAGTCTTGAAGATCACTGTAGTCTTGAAGATCACCGTAGTCTTGAAGATCACTGTAGTCTTGAAGATCCCGTAGTCTTGAAGATCACTGTAGTCTTGAAGATCCTGTAGTCTTGAAGATCACTGTAGTCTTGAAGATCACCGTAGTCTTGAAGATCACTGTAGTCTTGAAGATCACCGTAGTCTTGAAGATCACCGTAGTCTTGAAGATCACTGTAGTCTTGAAGATCACCGTAGTCTTGAAGATCACTGTAGTCTTGAAGATCACCGTAGTTCTTGAGATCACTGTAGTCTTGAGATCACGTAGTCTTGAGATCACCGTAGTTCTTGAAGATCACTGTAGTCTTGAAGATCACGTAGTCTTGAAGATCACTGTAGTCTTGAAGATCACTAGTAGTCTTGAAGATCACTGTAGTCTTGAAGATCACTGTAGTCTTGAAGATCACTGTAGTCTTGAAGATCACCGTAGTCTTGAAAATCACTGTAGTCTTGAAGATCACTGTAGTCTTGAAGATCACTGTAGTCTTGAAGATCACTGTAGTCTTGAAGATCACTGTAGTCTTGAAGATCACTGTAGTCTTGAAGATCACTGTAGTCTTGAAGATCACTGTAGTCTTGAAGATCACTGTAGTCTTGAAGATCACTGTAGTCTTGAAGATCACTGTAGTCTTGAAGATCACCGTAGTCTTGAAGATCACTGTAGTCTTGAAGATCACCGTAGTCTTGAAGATCACCGTAGTATTGAAGATCACCGTAGTCTTGAAGATCACTGTAGTCTTGAAGATCACCGTAGTCTTGAAGATCACGTAGTCTCAAGATCACTGTAGTCTTGAGATCACGTAGTCTTGAAGATCACGTAGTCTTGAAGATCACTGTAGTCTTGAAGATCACGTAGTCTTGAGATCACCGTAGTCTTGAAGATCACCGTTAGTCTTGAGATACTGTAGTCTTGAAGATCACCGTTTTAGTCTTGAAGATCACCGTAGTCTTGAAGATCACTGTAGTCTTGAAGATCACCGTAGTCTTGAAGATCACTGTAGTCTTGAAGATCACTGTAGTCTTGAAGATCACTGTAGTTCTTGAAGATCACTGTAGTCTTGAAGATCACTGTAGTCTTGAAGATCACCGTAGTCTTGAAATCACTGTAGTCTTGAAGATCACTGTAGTCTTGAAGATCACCGTTAGTTTGAAAGTATCACCGTAGTCTTGAAGATCACCGTAGTCTTGAAGATCACCGTAGTATTGAAGATCACTGTAGTCTTGAAGATCACTGTAGTCTTGAAGATCACTGTAGTCTTGAAGATCACTGTAGTCTTGAAGATCACTGTAGTCTTGAAGATCACCGTAGTCTTGAAGATCACTGTAGTCTTGAAGATCACTGTAGTCTTGAAGATCACTGTAGTCTTGAAGATCACCGTTAGTCTTGAAGATCACTGTAGTCTTGAAGATACTGTAGTCTTGAGATCATGTTGTCCTTGAAGATTCACTGTAGTCTTGAAGATCACCGTAGTCTTGAAGATCACTGTAGTCTTGAAGATCACTGTAGTCTTGAAGATCACTGTAGTCTTGAAGATCACTGTAGTCTTAAAGATCACCGTAGTCTTGAAGATCACTGTAGTCTTGAAGATCACTGTAGTCTTAAAGATCACCGTAGTCTTGAAGATCACTGTAGTCTTGAAGATCACGTATTGTCTTGAAGATCACTGTAGTCTTGAAGATCACCGTAGTCTTGAAGATCACTGTAGTCTTGAAGATCACTGTAGTCTTGAAGATCACTGTAGTCTTGAAGATCACCGTAGTCTTGAAGATCACTGTAGTCTTGAAGATCACCGTAGTCTTGAAGATCACCGTAGTCTTGAAGATCACTGTAGTCTTGAAGATCACCGTAGTCTTGAAGATCACCGTAGTCTTGAAGATCACCGTAGTCTTGAAGATCACTGTAGTCTTGAAGATCACCGTTAGTCTTGAAGATCCGTAGTCTTGAAGATCACTGTAGTCTTGAGATCACTGTAGTCTTGAAGATCACTGTAGTCTTGAAGATCACTGTAGTCTTGAAGATCACCCCTAGTCTTGAAGATCACTGTAGTTCTTGAAGATCCTGTAGTCTTGAAGATCACCGTAGTCTTGAAAATCACTGTAGTCTTGAAGATCACTGTAGTCTTGAAGATCACTGTAGTCTTGAAGATCACCGTAGTCTTGAAGATCACTGTAGTCTTGAAGATCACTGTAGTCTTGAAGATCACTGTAGTCTTGAAGATCACTGTAGTCTTGAAGATCACTGTAGTCTGAAGATCACTGTAGTCTTGAAGATCACTGTAGTCTTGAGATCACCGTTAGTCTTGAAGATCACCGTAGTCTTGAAGATCACTGTAGTCTTGAAGATCACTGTAGTCTTGAAGATCACCGTAGTCTTGAAGATCACCGTAGTCTTGAAGATCACTGTAGTCTTGAAGATCACCGTAGACTTGAAGATCACCGTAGTCTTGAAGATCACGTAGTCTTGAAGATCACGTAGTCTTGAAGATCACTGTAGTCTTGAAGATCACTGTAGTCTTGAGATCACCGTTTATGTCTTGAAGATCACTGTAGTCTTGAAGATCACTGTAGTCTTGAAGATCACCGTAGTCTTGAAGATCACTGTAGTCTTGAAGATCACTGTAGTCTTGAAGATCACTGTAGTCTTGAAGATCACCGTAGTCTTGAAGATCACTGTAGTCTTGAAGATCACTGGATCACTGTAGTCTTGAAGATCACTGTAGTCTTGAAGATCACTGTAGTCTTGAAGATCACCGTAGTCTTGAAGATCACTGTAGTCTTGAAGATCACTGTAGTCTTGAAGATCACCGTAGTCTTGAAGATCACTGTAGTCTTGAAGATCACTGTAGTTTTGATAGTCATCACTGTAATCTTGAAGATCCACGTAGTCTTAAAGATCACCGTAGTCTTGAAGATCACTGTAGTCTTGAAGATCACTGTACTCTTGAAGATCACCCTAGTCTTAAAGATCACCCTAGTCTTAAAGATCACTGTAGTCTTGAAGATCACTGTATGTCTTGAAGATCACTGTAGTCTTGAAGGATCACTGTAGTCTTGAAGATCACTGTAGTCTTGAAGTCACTGTAGTCTTGAAGATCACTGTAGTCTTGAAGATCACTGTATGTCTTAAGATCACTGTAGTCTTGAAGATCACTGTAGTCTGAAGATCACTGTAGTCTTGAAATCAACTGTAGTCTTGAAGATCACTGTAGTCTTGAAGATCACTGTAGTCTTGAAGATCACCGTAGTCTTGAAGATCACTGTAGTCTTGAAGATCACCGTAGTCTTGAAGATCACTGTAGTCTTGAAGATCACTATAGTCTTGAAGATCACTGTAGTCTTGAAGATCACTGTAGTCTTGAAGATCACCGTAGTCTTGAAGATCACCGTAGTCTTGAAGATCACTGTAGCTCTTAAAGAATCACCGTAGTCTTGAAGATCACTGTAGTCTTGAAGATCACTGTAGTCTTGAAGATCACTAGTAGTCCTCTTAAAGATCACGTAGTCTTGAAGATCACTGTAGTCTTGAAGATCACTGTAGTCTTAAGATCACCGTTAGTCTTGAAGATCACTGTAGTCTTGAAGATCACCTGGTTGATCACTAGTCTTGAAGATCACTGTAGTCTTGAAGATCACCGTAGTCTTGAAGATCACTGTAGTCTTGAAGATCACTGGATCACTGTAGTCTTGAAGATCACTGTAGTCTTGAAGATCACCGTAGTCTTGAAGATCACCGTAGTCTTGAAGATCACTGTAGTCTTGAAGATCACTGTAGTCTTGAAGATCACCGTAGTCTTGAAGATCACTGTAGTCTTGAAGATCACTGTAGTCTTGAGATCACCGTAGTCTTGAAGATCACTGTAGTCTTGAAGATCACGTAGTCTTGAAGATCACGTAGTCTTTGAAGATCACTGTAGTCTTGAAGATCACGTAGTCTTGAAAGATCACTGTAGTCTTGAAGATCACGTAGTCTTGAAGATCAGTAGTCTTGAAGATCACCGTAGTCTTGAAGATCACCGTAGTCTTGAAAATCACTGTAGTCTTGAAGATCACCGTAGTCTTGAAGATCACTGTAGTCTTGAAGATCACTGTAGTCTTGAAGATCACTGTAGTCTTGAAGATCACTGTAGTCTTGAAGATCACTGTAGTCTTGAAGATCACTGTAGTCTTGAAGATCACTGTAGTCTTGAAGATCACGTAGTCTTGAAAATCCTGTAGTCTTGAAGATCACGTAGTCTTGAAGATCACTGTAGTCTTGAAGATCACCGATAGTCTTGAAGATCACTGTAGTCTTGAAGATCCCTGTAGTCTTGAAGTCACTGTAGTCTGAAGTATCACTGTAGTCTTGAAGATCACGTAGTCTTGAAGATCACTGTAGTCTTGAAGATCACTGTAGTCTTGAAGATCACCGTAGTCTTGAAGATCACGTAGTCTTGAAGATCACTGTAGTCTTGAAGATCACGTAGTCTTGAAGATCACATAGTCTTGAAGATCACCGTAGTCTTGAAGATCACTGTAGTCTTGATGATCACCGTAGTCTTGAAGATCACCGTAGTCTTGAAGATCACCGTAGTCTTGAAGATCACCGTAGTCTTGAAGATCACTGTAGTCTTGAAGATCACTGTAGTCTTGAAGATCACTGTAGTCTTGAAGATCACTGTAGTCTTGAAGATCACTGTAGTCTTGAAGATCACCGTAGTCTTGAAGATCACTGTAGTCTTGAAGATCACCGTATTCTTGAAAATCACTGTAGTCTTGAAGATCACCGTAGTCTTGAAGATCACTGTAGTCTTGAAGATCACTGTAGTCTTGAAGATCACTGTAGTCTTGAAGATCACCGTAGTCTTGAAGATCACTGTAGTCTTGAAGATCACTGTAGTCTTGAAGATCACTGTAGTCTTGAAGATCACTGTAGTCTTGAAGATCACCGTAGTCTTGAAGATCACTGTAGTCTTGAAGATCACTGTAGTCTTGAAGATCACTGTAGTCTTGAAGATCACTGTAGTCTTGAAGATCACTGTAGTCTTGAAGATCACTGTAGTCTTGAAGATCACTGTAGTCTTAAAGATCACTGTAGTCTTGAAGATCACTGTAGTCTTGAAGATCACTGTAGTCTTGAAGATCACTGTAGTCTTGAAGATCACTGTAGTCTTGAAGATCACCGTAGTCTTGAAGATCACTGTAGTCTTGAAGATCACTGTAGTCTTGAAGATCACTGTTAGTCTTGAAGATCACGTTAGTCTTGAAGATCACTGTAGTCTTGAAGATCACTGTAGTCTTGAAGATCACTGTAGTCTTGAAGATCCTGTAGTCTTGAAGATCACTGTAGTCTTGAAGATCACTGTAGTCTTGAAGATCACTGTAGTCTTGAAGATCACTGTAGTCTTGAAGATCACGTAGTCTTGAAGATCACTGTAGTCTTGAAGATCACCGTAGTCTGAAGATCACCGTAGTCTTGAAGATCACGTAGTCTTGAAGATCACGTAGTCTTGAAGATCACTGTAGTCTTGAAGATCACTGTAGTCTTGAAGATCACTGTTAGTCTTGAAGATCACTGTAGTCTTGAAGATCACCGTTAGTCTTGAAGATCACTGTAGTCTTGAAGATCACTGTAGTCTTGAAGATCACTGTAGTCTTGAAGATCACCGTAGTCTTGAAGATCACCGATAGTCTTGAAGATCACTGTAGTCTTGAAGATCACGTAGTCTTGAAGATCACCGTAGTCTTGAAGATCACTGTAGTCTTGAAGATCACTGTAGTCTTGAAGATCACTGTAGTCTTGAAGATCACCGTAGTCTTGAAGATCACTGTAGTCTTGAAGATCACGTAATCTTGAAGATCACGTAGTCTTGAAGATCACATGTAGTCTTGAAGATCACGTAGTCTTGAAGATCACCGTAGTCTTGAAGACACGTAGTCTTGAAGATCACTGTAGTCTTGAAGATCACCGTAGTCTTGAAGACCACCGTAGTCTTGAAGATCACCGTAGTCTTGAAGATCACTGTAGTCTTGAAGATCACCGTAGTCTTGAAGATCACCGTAGTCTTGAAGATCACTGTAGTCTTGAAGATCACCGTAGTCTTGAAGATCACCGTAGTCTTGAAGAAATGAGAGACCGATTGCCTCAAGTTTTGTATACCTGGAGTATACCTGGAGAGAGTTCCGGGGGTCAACGCCCCCGCGGCCCGGTCTGTGACCAGGCTGTTACTGCTGGCCGCACGCTTCGCATTATGTCTTTGTATTATACTGATAAAGTCACTGGATGGCGAAACATCTACAAGTAAAGATACCCAGGTTCAGAGTGGACCTGGCAGAGTGCACCTGGCAGAGTGCACCTGGCAGAGTGCACCTGGCAGAGTGCACCTGGCAGAGTGCACCTGGCAGAGTAGACCTCGCTGGGTGGACCTAGAACAGTGGAACTGGGCGAGTGGACCTATGAGAGTGGACCTGGCAGAGTGGACCTGGGAGAGTGATCTGGCAGAGTAGACCTGGGAGAGTGGATCTGGGAGAGCGGACCTGGCAGAGTGGACCTGGTAGAATGGACCTGACAGATTAGACCTAGGAGAGTGGACCTGGCAGAGTGGACCTGGCAGGGTGGACCTGGCAGGGTGGACCTAGGAGAGTGGAACTGGGAGAGTGGACCTGTGAGAGTGGACTTGGCAGAGTAGACCTAGGAGAGTGGACCTGGTATAATGGAACTGGGAGAGTGGACCTGGCAGTATGGACCCGGCAGAGTAGAACTAGGAGAGTGGACCTGACAGAGTGGACCTGGCAGAGTAGACCTTGGAGAGTGGACCTGACACAGTGGACCCGGCAGAGTAGACCTAGGAGAGTGGACCTGACACAGTGGACCTGGGAGAGTGGAACTGGGAGAGTGGAACTGGGAGAGTGGACCTGGGAGAGTGGACTTGGCAGAGTGGACTTGGCAGAGTGGACCTAGCAGAGTAGACCTAGGAGAGTGGACCTGCCAGAGTGGAACTGGAAGAGTGGAACTGGGAGAGTGGAACTGGGAGAGTGGACCTGGGGGAGTGGCCCTGGGAGAGTGGAACTAGCGCAGTGGACCTGACACAGTGGACCTGGCTCAGTGGACCTGTCACAGTGGACCTGGCTCAGTGGACCTGGCACAGTGAACCTGGCACAGTGGACCTGGCACAGTGGACCTGGCATAGTGGACCTGGCTCAGTGGACCTGGTACAGTGGACCTGGCTTAATGTATCTGGCACAGTGGACCTTGCACAGTGAACCTGGCACAGTGGACCTGGTACAGTGGACCTTGCACAGTGGATCTGGTAGAGTGGGCCTGGCTCAGTGGACCTGGTTCAGTGGACCTGGCACAATGAACCTGGCACAATGGACCTGGCACAATGGACCTGGCTTAGTGGACCTGGCACAATGGACCTGGCACAATGGATCTGGCTCAGCGGACCTGGTACAGTGGACCTGGCTTAGTGGACCTGGTTCAGTGGACCTGGCACAATGGACCTGGCACAGTGGACCTGGCACAGTGGACCTGGCACAATGGACCTGGCACAGTGGACCTGGCACAATGGACCTGGCACAATGGACCTGGCTCAGTGGACATGGCACAGTGGACCTGGCTCAGTGGACCTGGCACAATGGACCTGGCTCAGTGAACCTGGTACAGTGGACCTGGCTCAGTGGACCTGGCACAGTGGACCTGGCACAGTGAACCTGGCACAGTGAACCTGGCACAGTGGTCCTGGCACAATGAACCTGACACAATGGACCTGGCACAGTGGACCTGGCACAATGGACCTGGCACAATGGACTTGGCTCAGTGGTAGTGGCACAGTGGACCTGGCACAATGGACCTGGCACAGTGGACCTGGCACAGTGGAACTGGCACAGTGGACCTGGCACAATGGACCTGGCACAGTGGACCTGGCACAGTGGACCTGGCAGTGGACCTGGCACAGTGGACCTGGCACAGTGGACCTGGCACAATGGATCTGGTACAATGGACTTGGCTCAGTGGTACTGGCACAGTGGACCTGGCACAATGGACCTGGCACAGCGGATCTGCCACAGTGGACCTGGCACAGTGGACCTGGCACAGTGGACCGGCACAGTGGACCTGGCACAATGGACCTGGCAAAAGTGACCTGGCACAGTGGACCTGGCACAGTGGACCTGGCACAGTGGACCTGGCACAGTGGACCTGGCACAGTGGACCTGGCACAATGGACCTGGCACAGTGGACCTGGCACAGTGGGCTTGGCACAGTGGACCTGGCACAGTGGACCTGGCACAGTGGACCTGGCACAATGGACCTGGCACAGCGGATCTGCCACAGTGGACCTGGCACAGTGGACCTGGCACAGTGGACCCGGCACAGTGGACCTGGCACAATGGACCTGGCACAGTGGACCTGGCACAGTGGACCTGGCACAGTGGACCTGGCACAGTGGACCTGGCACAGTGGACCTGGCACAGTGGACCTGGCACAATTGACCTGGCACAGTGGACCTGGCACAATGGACCTGGCACAGTGAACCTGGCACAGTGGACCTGGCACAGTGGACCTGGCACAGTGGACCTGGCACAGTGGACCTGGCACAATGGACCTGGCACAGTGGACCGGCACAGTGGGCTTGGCACAGTGGACCTGGCACAGTGGACCTGGCACAGTGGACCTGGCACAATGGACCTGGCACAGTGGACCTGGCACAGTGGACCTGGCACAGTGGACCTGGCACAGTGGACCTGGCACAGTGGACCTGGCACAATGGACCTGGCACAGTGGACCTGGCACAGTGGACCTGGCACAGTGGACCTCGAGTAAGATTACACGAAAGGATACGCAAAGTTACACTTCACTGTGCTCATTTACACTTCACTGTGCTCATTTACACTTCACTGTGCTCACTTACACTTTGCTGTGCTCATTTACACTTCACTGTGCTCACTGCTCGAGAGTTGTGGTTGGCTGTCCTCACTGGTAAACTGCTTAACTATCAGCTTGCTTGTTTACCTACCAGCGTCTCTGCAGTACCAAGGGCGAGTCACGTAATATCACCTGATGTGAGGCTGGTATTATTATTACTATAATCATGGGGAAGAGGTAAACTCGTAAAATTATACAGCGCCTGTGGAGGGATGGAAGGTAATTAGGCTTAATACGGGAAACTGGTGCACAGACCCAATTCCCTAGATCAAGAGCCCCTTACCAGCGTCAAGGAACCTCCCTTGAGGGATGTGAGGCTTGTAGTCGAGAAATCGTTTTCTCCATATCTGATCATCGCTCACCAAGCATGGTTCTCTCCATCTGCTCCTAGTCCTGGAGGTATTCCTCTTGTCTCTGTCTGTTCGTTATTTAGACGTTATTTAGTATGATTTTGTTGGTGATTGAAAACATACATTTTGTAACTCTGTGTAATTCTGTTCACAGAGCATTGCTCAGACTTAGTGATTTTTGACGTTTAGCTGAGGTTGTGTGTCGTACCGACACTCTAAGTCAACCCAGGTCCCAAGCTAAAGCTTCTGGTCTTTATTGTGTGACATCTACGCACCGTCGTAGTCGCGGATTTGGTTATGCTGAACTTAGATTCAGTATTTAGGGAGTTTTATGACTTTCCTGGAGGATCTGCTAATGGTCCCCAGTTAGGGTTTTTCTTTTGTCTCCTTGTACATTATTATTGTTTGGCGAATCGTTCGTCACATTGTTCAAGCAAGCTGTTTTGATTGCCTTGTTGGTCAAGAAGATAGATTATTTGAGGACATTTAGTCAGTCATTGTTTAAGTCTAAGTCGAGTCTAGTCTTACTGAGACATAACGAACAACTTTGAGCACATACACACCTTCTCACACACACTTGTATATACTAGTATTATTTTTATAATTAATAACAATGTACCAGACGGTACTTGTGAGTCATACTGACATAAAATGTGCGGTCAAAACTATACTACTATATGTACAGTTTAACTTGGCACTACAGGAGAAGTGTAGGAGTTTATGTCCTAAATTATATCACACTACTTTGATTTTTATCCATCTCGAAAACTTTGTTAATAAACATCTAAAAATTTTATTTCGTTAGTTAGTATCCTATCACTTGCAATCCTAAAGAATTATTAAAATTTACCTTAATTTTAAAGGATAACTGGACCAGAATACTTTCTGACAAACTGTTACAAGACCAGAAACATGCTAGATGCTACATGCTAGATGCTAGATGCTGGATGCTAGATGCTAGATGCCAGGTGCTCGATGCTCGATGCTAGATGCTAGATGCTAGATGCTAGATGCTAGATGCTAGATGCTACATGATAGATGCTAGAGGGGCAAAAATAAGTTGACCTTCTAGTATTCTCTGTAGATGTCTCTATTTGTAGATATCGCATTTTGTAACTTTTACGTGTTGTATTCTCTGCCACTGTGCTCAGAGTCCCACAAGATCGATGCTTCTCCGGAATAAGAATTAGTGTAGGAAGGTTGGTGGTTCCCGTCGGAGGAAGACCAAGACTTCCTCGGCTGGAACCAAGGTCAACAAGGAGTCGATATCCAAAACATTTTCGTCCTGTTGAAAAACTGAGGCTGCTGATTCTCTCAGTACCACATACCTTGTGATACTGGAAGAGTCAGTCCCTTCTACTTCAGGCTAGGCAGTCTGAAACAGTACAGGGTGTGGTACTGGGAGAGTCAGTCCCTTCTACCTCAGGCTAGGCAGTCTGAAACAGTACAGGGTGTGGTACTGGGAGAGTCAGTCCCTTCTGCCTCAGGCTAGGCAGTCAGAAATTGTACAGGGTGTGGCCTAAGTTTGTAAGGCTGTACAGTATAAAAGACTCACTGGGAGTGACGGTTCAAACCACCCACAAGGACCAGGAGCTGGAGATCACACTTTGAAGAACAAATCTGGCTCAACATATTCCAGTGTACACTGTACTGTCTTTCACAGTGCAGTGTGCACTGAACTGTGTACAGTGTACCTTGTGCACTGCATTTTGTACCGTGCACAGTACATTGCATACACTATACTGTGCTCACCTAGTTGTGATCGCAGGGGTCGACTCGCAGCTCCTGTACACTGCACTGTGTACACAGCTCCTGTACACTGCACTGTGTACACAGCTCCTGTACACTGCACTGTGTACACAGCTCCTGTACATTGTACTGTGTACACAGCTCCTGTACACTGTACTGTGTACACAGCTCCTGTACACTGTACTGTGTACACAGCTCCTGTACACTGTACTGTGTACACAGCTCCTGTGCACTGTACTGTGTACACAGCTCCTGTACACTGTACTGTGTACACAGCTCCTGTACACTGCACTGTGTTCACAGCTCCTGTGCACTGTACTGTGTACACAGCTCCTGTACACTGTACTGTGTACACAGCTCCTGTACACTGCACTGTGTACACAGCTCCTGTACACTGTACTGTGTACACAGCTCCTGTACACTGCACTGTGTACACAGCTCCTGTACACTGCACTGTGTACACAGCTCCTGTGCACTGTACTGTGTACACAGCTCCTGTACACTGCACTGTGTACACAGCTCCTGTACACTGTACTGTGTACACAGCTCCTGTACACTGTACTGTTTACTGTATTGTGTACACTATATTAACACTGTATTCTGTGCACCGCACTATACTGTGTGCACCATACTCTTGAGTTATACCTCCTGGCGTTCTTCAACGCGTTGATTTACAGCTCCTGGACTTTTTCGAGGATGTTAGGCTGCATAAACTTGACTTCTTGAATGTGTTGAGATGAAGCTCCTGGCCCTTAGGGGAATACTAAGCAATACTTCTACTGGTAGTCAGACATGCCCTGGCGTAGAGGAGACTGGGGTTGAGGGATACTAGGGATACCTTGCTGGGATCACTGAGGTAGAGGTGGCTGGGGTTATGGGATACAAGGGATACCTTTCTTGGATCATTATGGAATAGGAGGCTGAGGTTAAGGAATACCTTTCTGG
>NC_069478.1:5392598-5500098 GCF_026875155.1 Cherax quadricarinatus | reverse complement strand
CAAGGAAATTGATTGGGAGAACTTGGAGCCACATGGGGGCCAAGATACATGGAGGGCTAAGATGGAGGTGGTACTGGAAAGCTTCATGTACCAACACGTAAGGGACACTACAAGAGAGAGAGAGGAGATGATGAACCAGCAAGACTGGACCTAGTATTCACCTTGAGTAGTGCAGATATTGAGGACATTGCATATGAAAGACCCCTAGTGGAGGGGGAAGCAGGAATGCCAGGACAATGAAGCCAAACTACAAGAAAGAGACTACACGGGAATGAGGAACTTTCTAAACGGGGTTCAGTGGGACAGAGAACTGGCAGGGAAGCCAGTTAATGAGATGATGGAATATGACTCACGAAATCGTAATGACACGATTGCAAACAAACCATACCATGGGCGGGGATAGAACCCGCGATCAGAGAGTCTCAAAACTCCAGACAGGTGCATTAGCCACTAGACCAGCATATGGTATAGAAATATACCTAGTTGGACGAATCTTATTGTGGCTAGCTGGTCCAGTGGCTAACGCGACGGTCTGGAGTTTTGAGACTCTGATCGCGGGTTCTATCCCCGCCAGTGGTATGGTTTGTTTGCAATCGTGTCATTACGATTTCGTGAGTCATGTTAACAGCTTTGAGGGGACTTGAGCTAGAGTTCGTCACGGCCACGCTAGATGGAGATTCGTCTGTAAAAAGTTGCATTTGTGGTCACAGTGGTGCCTATGCTAACCTTCCTATGGTGTAGAAATATACCTAGTTGGACGAATCTTATTGTGGCTAGCTGGTTCAGTGGCTAACGCGACGGTCTGGAGTTTTGAGACTCTCTGATCGCGGGTTCTATCCCCGCCTATGGTATGATTTATCATGGAATATGTAACAACAATGTGCAAGGAGGCTGAGGAGAGGTTTGTACCTAAGGGTAACAGGAATAATGAAAAAGCCAGGATGAGCCCATGGTTCACCCAAAGGTGCAGGGAGGCAAAAACCAAGTGTGCTAGGGAATGGAAGAAATATAGAAGGCAAAGGACCCAGGAGAAAAAGGAGAGCAGTCGTAGAGCCAGAAATGAATATGCACAGGTAAGAAGGGAGGCCCAAGGACAATATGAAAACGACATAGCAGTGAAAGCCAAATCTGACCCGAAGCTGTTATACAGCCACATCAGAAGGAAAACAACAGTCAAGGAGCAGGTAATCACGGTAAAGAAGGAAGGAGGAGAGATCACAAGAAATGACCGTGAAGTATGTGAGGAACTCAACAAGAGATTCAAAGAAGTGTTCACAGAGGAGACAGAAGGGGCTCCAGAAAGGCGGAGAGGTGGGGCACACCACCAAGTGCTGGACACAGTACACACAACCGAGGAAGAAGTGAAGAGGCTTCTGAGTGAGCTAGATACCTCAAAGGAATGGGGCCGCATAACATCTCTCCATGGGTCCTGAGAGAGGGAGCAGAGGCGCTACGTGTACCCCTAACAACAATATTCAATACATCTATCGAAACAGGGAGATTGCCTGAGGCATGGAAGACAGCAAATGTAGTCCGAATCTTTAAAAAAGGAGACAGACATGAAGCACTAAACTACAGACCAGTGTCACTGACATGTATAATATGCAAAGTCATGGAGAAGGTTATCAGGAGCAGAGTGGTGGAACACCTAGAAAGGAATGATCTCATCAACAGCAGCCAACATGGTTTCAGGGACGGGAAATCCTGTGTCACAAACCTACTGGAGTTCTATGACATGGTGACAGCAGTAAGACAAGAGAGAGAGGGGTGGGTGGATTGCATTTTCTTGGACTTCAAGAAGGCGTTTGACACAGTTCCACACAAGAGATTAGTGCAAAAACTGGAAGACCAAGCAGGGATAACAAGGAAGGCACTACAATGGATCAGGGAAAACTTGTGAGGAAGACAGCAGTGAGTCATGGTACGTGGCGAGGTGTCAGAGTGGGCGCCTGTGACCAGTGGGGTCCCACAGGGGTCACTCCTAGGACCAGTGCTGTTTCTGGTATTTGTGAACGACATGAAGGAAGGAATAGACTCCAAAGTGTCCCTGTTTGCAAATGACGTGAAGTTGATGAGAAGAATTCATTCGATCGAAGACCAGGCAGACCTGGTCCAGAAATTGGCTCCTGGAGTTCAACCCCACCAAGTACAAAATCATGAAGATTGGGGAAGGGCAAAGAAGACCGCAGACGGAGTACAGTCTAGGGGGCCAGAGACTACAAACCTCACTCAAGGAAAAAGATCTTGGGGCGAGTATGAGATAAAACCAATATTGCAAACTAGTAATACCACAGGAAATAGCAAACAAGAGGACTCCACTAGCAATAGTGAGGATATATTACCAAAAACAACTGGTGAGAGCTCCATTGTTGGTGCTAGTGAGGATAGGAATAAGACAGGTAAACATGCACCAACAGGGAATACAGTCACAGAAACCCAAGGCAAACGGAAACCAAGCCTGTGCACATACTATGCACTTGGAATCTGCAGGCATGGGAAATCTGAAAAAACAGATGGGACGTGCAACTATGACCACCCTAGAAAATGCCGTGCCCATATGACAACAGGAAAATGCAAACTCCCTTCCTGTAAGCTTTTTCACCCTGAAATGTGTACCTCTTCGGTACAGGAAAGACTGTGCTATAACTTAAATTGCCAGGCATACTATCTAAAGGGGACAAAAAGATACAAAACATCCAGGCCATGGGAAAACCTGGGTAGCCACAGCCACTCAAGAGGGAGAGGTTTTTTAGTGCCAGGAAGGAAAAAAAAACTGGCAGGAAATGGCAGAAATCGTACACCAAATCCAGTCATTCCTGGAGTGGAACCACAGTCGATGGCCTCCACTCCAAACCAACAGATACAGACACTAATGCCGGAAAAAAAAATCCCCCCCCCCAGTACCAACAATACCACCAGTCCGATGACATTCTTCTTTGCAAATATACAGGGTCTAAAGCTAGCAACAAACAACAAAATACCTTTCATCCGTGGACTGCTTGCAGAGGCAAATGCAATGTTCGCGGCTTTCACTGAGAGCCACATAAAGGATCACTTGGACAACGAAATATGGATCCCAGGTTACAACCTATACAGATGTGACAGAGTGAACAGGCAAAAGGGGGGGGGGTTGGCCTGTACATCGCAGAGTCACTTGTTTGCACAGAACTGCTTAATGCCTCAAATGATGTAGTGGAAGTTTTAGCAGTAAAGGTCGAGAACCAAAACCTAGTCATTGTGGTAGTCTACAAGCCTCCGAATGCAACATCCCAGCAATTCCAGGAACAGCTGTTAAAAATTGACCACTGTCTGGAAAATCTTCCAGCTCCTGCCCCCAACATCTTGCTCCTGGGGGATTTCAACTTAAGGCACCTAAAATGGAGGAATATAGCAAATAATATTGTTGCAGTAATAACACCAGGAGGCAGCTCTGATGAAAACTCACACGCACGAGCTTTTAAATCTCTGCACAAAATTCAATTTAAACCAGCAAATAATAAAGCCTACTAGACTGGAGAATACACTAGGACCTCATCTTCACTAACAATGATGATCTGATACGAAATGTCACCATATCAAAAACAATATACTCAGATCACAGCATAATTGAGGTTCAGACATGTATGCGTGGAGCCCCAGACCGACATAATGAGACTAGTCACGAGGGAGCATTCACCAAATTCAACTTCAATAACAAGAACATAAAGTGGGACCAAGTAAACCAAGTCCTAACCGATATAAGCTGGGAAGATATACTAAGCAACACAAACCCCAACTTATGCCTAGAACAGATTAACTCGGTGGCACTCGATGTATGCACAAGGCTTATTCCTCTAAGAAAAAGGAGGAGTAGATGTAAAATAGAAAGAGACAGGCGCTCCCTTTACAGGCGACGGAAAAGAATAACAGAGCGGCTAAAAGAGGTCAATATATCTGAAATGCGTAGGGAGTCACTGGTCAGAGAAATAGCAAGCATCGAACTTAAGCTAAAGGAATCTTATAGGAGTCAGGAATCGCGGGAAGAACTAAAAGTCATAAATGAAATCGAAAGAAACCCAAAGTATTTCTTCTCCTATACCAAATCAAAGTCGAGAACAACGTCCAGTATTGGGCCCTACTTAAACAAGATGGGTCCTACACAGATGACAGCAAGGAAATGAGTGAGCTACTCAAGTCCCAATATGACTCAGGTTTTAGCAAGCCGCTAACCAGACTGAGAGTCGAAGATCAAAATGAATTTTTTATGAGAGAGCCACAGAATTTGGTTAACACAAGCCTATCTGATGTTATCCTGGCGCCAAATGACTTCGAACAGGCGATAAATGACATGCCCATGCACTCTGCCCCAGGGCCAGACTCATGGAACTCCGTGTTCATCAAGAACTGCAAGAAGCCCCTATCGCGAGCTTTTACCATCCTATGGAGAGGGAGCATGGACACGGGGGTCGTCCCACAGTTACTAAAAACAACAGACATAGCCCCACTCCACAAAGGGGGCAGTAAAGCAATAGCAAAGAACTACAGACCGATAGCACTAACATCCCATATCATAAAAATCTTTGAAAGGGTCCTAAGAAGCAAGATCACCACCCATCTAGATACCCATCAATTACACAACCCAGGGCAACATGGGTTTAGAACAGGTCGCTCCTGTCTGTCCCAACTACTGGATCACTACGACAAGGCCCTAGATGCACTAGAAGACAAAAAGAATGCAGATGTAATATATACAGACTTTGCAAAAGCCTTCGACAAGTATGACCATGGCGTAATAGCGCACAAAATGCGTGCTAAAGGAATAACAGGGTCGGTCCTAGGACCAGTGCTATTTTTGGTATATGTGAACGACATGACGGAAGGGTTAGACTCAGAAGTGTCCCTGTTTGCAGATGATGTGAAGTTAATGAGGAGAATTAAATCTGATGAGGACCAGGCAGGACTTCAAAGAGACCTGGACAGACTGGACACCTGGTCCAGCAAATGGCTTCTCGAATTTAATCCTGCCAAATGCAAAGTCATGAAGATGGGGGAGGGGCACAGAAGACCACAGACAGAGTATAGGCTAGGTGGCCAAAGACTGCAAACCTCACTCAAGGAGAAAGATCTTGGGTGAGTATAACACCGAGCATGTCTCCGGAAGCACACATCAATCAGATAACTGCTGCAGCATATGGGCGCCTGGCAAACCTGAGAACAGCATTCCGATACCTTAGTAAGGATATCATTCAAGACACTGTACACCGTGTATGTCAGGCCCATACTGGAGTATGCAGCACCTGTTTGGAACCCGCACTTGATAAAGCACGTCAAGAAACTAGAGAAAGTACAAAGGTTTGCGACAAGGTTAGTTCCAGAGCTAAGGGGAATGTCCTATGAGGAAAGATTAAGGGAAATCGGCCTGACCACACTGGAGGACAGGAGGGTCAGGGGAGACATGATAACGACATATAAAATACTGCGTGGAATAGACAAGGTGGACAAAGACAGGATGTTCCAGGGAGGGGACACAGAAACAAGAGGCCACAATTGGAAGTTGAAGACACAAATGAGTCAGAGAGATAGTAGGAAGTATTTCTTCAGTCATAGAGTTGTAAGGCAGTGGAATAGCCTTGAAAATGACGTAGTGGAGGCAGGAACCATACACAGTTTTAAGACGAGGTTTGATAAAGCTCATGGAGCGGGGAGAGAGAGGGCCTAGTAGCAACCGGTGAAGAGGCGGGGCCAGGAGCTAGGACTCGACCCCTGCAACGCACATCAATCAGATAACTGCTGCAGCATACGGGCGCCTGGCAAACCTACGGATAGCGTTCCGATACCTCAGTAAGGATTCGTTTAAGACTCTGTACACCATCTACGTCAGGCCCATACTGGAGTATGCAGCACCAGTTTGGAATCCACACCTAGTCAAGCACGTCAAGAAATTAGAGAAAGTGCAAAGGTTTGCAACAAGACTAGTCCCAGAGCTACGGGGATTGTCCTATGAAGAAAGGTTGAGGGAAATCGGCCTGACGACACTGGAGGCCAGGAGGGTCAGGGGAGACATGATAACGACATATAAAATACTGCGCGGAATAGACGAGGTGGACAAAGACGGGATGTTCCAGAGATGGGACACAGACACAAGAGGTCACAATTGGAAGTTGAAGACTCAGATGAATCAAAGGGATGTTAGGAAGTATTTCTTCAGTCATAGAGTAGTCAGGCCATGGAATAGCCTAGAAAGTGATGTGGTGGAGGCAGGAACCATACATAGTTTTAAGGGAGGTATGATAGAGCTCATGGGGCAGGGAGAGAGAGGACCTAGTAGCAATCAGCGAAGAGGCGGGGCCAGGAGCTGTGACTCGACCCCTGCAACCACAAATAGGTGAGTACAAATAGGTGAGTACACACACACACACACACACACACCACACACACACACACACACCACATAATATATATATATATATATATATATTATATATATATATATATATATATATTTATCGTGCCAAATAGGTAAAATTGGTCAGCTAGCAAGAACTCATAAAATTAAGTCCTTCCAAAAAAAATTTCTCATACGTTTAAAGATATTTTTTTCATTTTATGTTAATATAAAAATTAATAATTTTGTACCAAAAGAACCTTAGAAAACTTACCTAACCTTATTATAACAAGCGAAATTTAATTTAGCCTAACCCAACTAAATATATTTTAGATAAGTTAACAATAATTTAATAATAAACAAACTCAATGAAATACATTTTTGTCGTTAACTTCAGAATAATTTTTACAAAATTATTACATACACAAATTTTGACATTTTCTTCAAAAAACAAGAAAAATAAGGACAAACAAATTTTTTCACTAAAAAACTAGGACAAATAAGAAAATTTTCTAAGTAAAATAAGGAAAAACAAGTAAATTTTTTAAGTAAAATAAGGAAAAACAAGTAAATTTTCTAAGTAAATAAGGAAAAAACAAGTAAATTTTCTAAGTAAAATAAGGAAAAACAAGTAAATTTTCTAAGTAAAATAAGGAAAAACAAGTAAATTTTCTAAGTAAAATAAGGAAAAACAAGTAAATTTTCTAAGTAAAATAAGGAAAAACACGTAAATTTTCTAGTAAAATAAGGAAAAACAAGTAAATTTTCTAAGTAAAATAAGGAAAAAACAGTAAATTTTCTAAGTAAAATAAGGAAAAACAAGTAAATTTTCTAGTAAATAAGGAAAAACAAGTAAATTTTCTAAGTAAAATAAGGAAAAACAAGTAAATTTTCTAAGTAAAATAAGGAAAAACAAGTAAATTTTCTAAATAAGACAAGGACAAATAAGGACAATTTCTTATTAAAATAAGGAAAATAATGGATTTTTTCTAAGTAAAATAGGGAAAATAAGGAACACTTCTAAGTAATATAAGGGCAAATAAGGCAATTTTCTGAGTAAAATTAAGGACAAATGAGGAAATTTTCTAAATAAGGACAAATAAGGCATTTTCTATGTAAAATAAGAAAAATAAGGAAATTTTTAAGCAAGTAAAACAAGGAAATTTATAAGTAAAACGAGGAAAAATAAAGAAATTTTCTAAATAAAGGAAAATGAGGAAATTTTCTAAATAAGACTTTTTTAAGTAAAATAGGAAAAAATAAGGAAATTTTCCAAGCAAGTAAAACAAGAAAAAATAAGGAAATTTATAGGTAAAGCAAGAAAAAATAAGGAAATTTTTTAAGTAAACTGAGGAAAAATTAAGATTTTCTACTCAAGTAAAGCAAGGACAAATAAGGAAATTTGTAAATTAAAAAATAAGGAATTCTTTCTAACTAAAATAAGGAAAAATACGGAATTTTTTCAAGTAAAATACGTCTTTTTGGGGAGCTTCTTATCATGGTAAAGAGGCTCTTGGTCTGAGGAACTGGAGTTTTTGGTGTTCCTTCGACCGAGCCTAATTACCCTCCAATCCTCCCTTCTCTATCTCATTCTCCCTATCCTCCCTTTCTTTCCCCCCTTCCTCCTCCTCCCAACCCCCCTCCCCCTCCTCCCAACCCTCCCCCCTCCCCTTCTCGTTTGTAGTCTCTGGGGTTCTCGTCTCTGGCATTATGGCTTCTATGTAGGGGGAAGAGTGCTGACGTTGTTCCCCCTCCGTAGGGTCTCTCGAGAGTGGTCCAGTTTTCCATGGAATCTGAATTGTCTGGAAGCACCCTGCTCCCTTCCTGGATTTCCGACAAGTGGGAGGGGTGTCCCGCAGATGACGGGTGTATCTCCGGAAGCTGCCTGTCGGTTCTGGGAGGTGACAGCCGAAGAAGGTGTGCTTTGTGCCGGGTTTCCGACCGCCCTTTTGTCCGCCGAGGTGGCTTGGTAGATGTGAAGTTGCTGTCCTGGAGTGCTGGTTTACTGGCGTGAAGGGTAGGGTATGGCACGGGTTCCATGCTGCATCTGTACTGCTCGTGGCCTCGAGGCTCTCAGATGAGAGAAGGAACTTACAGCTATCGATGCCTTCTAGTGACTGCCCCTCCGGTGTTCCTCTTTTTTTAAATAACAAAAAAGAAGCGCCACTATCATGGTATCTTTGTTCTGTTATAATCCTTCTCCTCCTCCCAGGTTCCTTTCTGTTCCCACATCCTGTTCTGACCCGGCTTCGTTATTGGACCATGCTCTAGACTTTTCTCATACCCCTGTACCACCTGCTGTTGATGCTGCGTCGCCTGCTGCAGGTGCTGAAGTGCCACCCGTTTCTGTTGCTGTCTCTGCCTCTGCCTCTTACACATCTTTAACAATGCGTCCGGATTCCCTGAATACCGTGCAACGGTTTTTGGATCACCCACCTCCCTCAGGTCAAGCCGCCCGCGGTAGTACTCCGAAATGTTCCAGACCACATACTGACTACGGTTCTTCGATGTCTATCCAAAAACGACCTATGCGACACCCAATTCCTTTGTACACCATGTTTATCTTTCTGACCAAAGTATTGGTAAAGCTGTTTTACGACACGTTGGCCAAAATACATCCTTTCATGCTCTTCGAAGCAGTACATGCGTCATTACAGCTCAGAATTCAGAACTAGCTCATACTCTTTCCCATCTTACTTCCATAGATCACATTCCAGTCACAGTTCATAAGCACGCTACTCTCAGTTCTTGTAGTGATACGGTGGTAAACCGCGTATCATTATACAAAGTGATTTTTCTGTCTTGCGGAGATGATATTTAAGAGCAATTAGCCCTTCAGGACCTTCCTATTTTCAAAGTGGATACACACGTCCTGCCCGCTCGCGTGCGGAGGCGCTTTCCCAGTAACATCGCCTGCTTAACCTTCGACTGCCGTGAACTCCCATCGTGCGTTTACATCGCGGGCCATCGCCTAGAGATCTGTAAAGTAATCCCTACTCACCAACAGTGTCGAAATTGCTGGCGCTTCGGACACCCGCTAAATACTGCAAATCTGCGGCGGAGTGTCCTACGGTCTGCGATGCCGCAGATCATGCTGATACATCATGATGATACATCCGTTGCCTTAAGGAAAGTGAAGGCCTTACTCTATGGCTGTCTCTCGGCTCGCCTTCAGAGGGGAATCTTCCTCGTATCCTTTTCCGCCTGCCAGTCATAGGCAGCTGGGCCTGATGTTATTCATATCAGTATGCTACAACATCTGAATTCTACAGCCTTTACAGGCCTTTTGCATCTTTTCTATCTTATTTGGACGCGAGGAGTTCTCCCTCAACGATGGAAACTTGCCATTGTACTACCGTTTAGCAAACCAGGCACCTCGGGGCTTGATACCTCTCACTATCGTCCCATTGCTCTGACCAGTATATTCTCCAAGGTAATGGAACGATTGGTGAATAGACATCTGATACGATATTTGGAGACTCACAATAGTCTTTCTCCTCACCAATATGATTTTCGCAAGGGTAGTTCTACTTTGGACCCCTTCCTCCACTTAGATAGGTATGTGCGAAATGCCTTTGCTAACAAATACTCTGTACTAGCAGTCTTTTATGATCTTGGGAAGGCATGTGACACCACTTTGAGGTATAACTTTTAGCCAAAGCCCACTCCTTAGGCCTCCGCTGTAATCTGCCAACTTTCCTTATTCCTTTCTTATCTGGCAGACATTTTCGTGTCCAGGTTGACGCCTCGCTTTCCTCAGACTTTGTTCAGGCCGAGGGGGTCCCGCAAGGTTGTGTCCTTAGCACTACCTTTTTTCTCTTGGCTATAAATGCCCTACCTGCCATTCTTCCATATTTGGGCATCACTTACGCGGACAACTTCGTTATAGCTTACACAGGCTCTGACTGTCACCTGGTAGCAGCCTTCCTTCAGGATACGATTGACCGGGTTTCTTATTGGACCACTTCTCATAGATTTAAATTTCTAGTACAAAAACCCATTTCATTACCTTCACTAAACGTCCTCTTGCCCCAAATATTCCACTGTATTTACACGGCTCACGTACTCCGGAATATGATACAGTCAGATTTCTTGGCCGTCTCATCGATCGCATGAATACACGGAAGCCTCACATTTCCTCTTTGAAGGCAGCTTGCCATGGTCGGATGAATCTCCTGAAAATTCTTGCATGTCGTTCATGGGGTGCAGCTTGCCGGAGTCTCCTCCGTTTGCATTTCACTCTAGTCTTGCCCAAGCTGGATTATGAAGGCCATGTCTATTCTGCAGCTTCTCCTACCACTCTCTCTAAGTTAGATCCCCTTCATCTTCAAGGTCTACGTTTATGCCTTGGTGCCTTTCGTTCATCCCAGATTGAAAGCCTCTATGCTGAGGTGAATGTCCCTTCCTTAGCTGGTCGTCGTGATGCTCATTGCCTTCGTTACTTTGTCCGCTCTCATGACCTTCGTGTTCCGTCTACGTATACGTTGGTCTCAGACATTAGTAAAAGCCCATTATTTGTTTGACACCCCTGCTTACTCTGCCCGTCTTCTCATCCTCTTCACTCACTCCGTCTTCTCTCCACTTACTTCCCTTGTATGTTCATTTCACGTCTGCCTTTTTCCTTACCCCTTGGGAGGTTCCGACAGTTCATGTCTGTTCTCCTCTACTGCCCTTCGCCAAAGCTCTCCTACCTACAACTGCTTCTCGCTCTCTTTCTTGATCACTTCCGGTCGCATGCTCATGCCGTCGCTGTTTATACGGATGATTCCAAATCTTCTGATGGTATTGGGTTCGCGGCGATGTTCCCTGACGATGTTGTCCGAGGTCACGTGTTAGACTCTGCTAGTATTTTTACCGCCGAATTGTATGTCATCCTCAACGCCTTCGACGTCTGTGATCATTTCAGATTCCCTCAGCGCTTTACAAACCATTAAACAATTTGATTCCCCTCATCCATTAGTCCTTCGTATTCAGCTATGGTTGCGCTGTGTGGCTAGCAAACACAAAGATGTCGTTTCTGTTGTGTCCCTGGACACGTTGATGTGCAGGGCAATGAACGAGCAGATGCCGCTGCACGGTCAGCGGTACATGAGCTTCCGGTTTCTTATAGAGGTATTCCCTCCAGGGAATATTTTTCAGTCATCTCTGCCCGTCTTCGCGGCCGTTGCAACAACGGTGGTCGAACATGCACCATAACAAATTGTACTCTATTAAACCACTTTTAGGTTTGTAGCCATCTTTTTACCACCGTTGCCGTGCTCGAGAGTCTGCTCTCTCCCGGCTCCACATTCGCCATACCCACCTTACCCACGGGTACCTCATGGAACGGCACCTTATACTCTATGTGAGGTTTGTCGGTCCATATTTCGGTTCTTCACTTTCTTGTGGATTGCGTGGTTTACCAGCGAGGTCGCAGGATTTACATGCAACGCCGCCGTCGTCCTACCACTCTTACCTTATCTTCCAGTCTTGCAGACGGTCCTGCCTTTGACTTACAATCACTTTTTGACTTTTTGTCAGCAACTGCTTTACTGTACGAAATTTGGCACATAGCCCTTAGCGTCCCTTTCTGCTCTTTTCTCCCCTCACTTCTTATAACCTCTCCACCTCAGCTGTGAACAGCCTGAGCACTATTTCCTGCCCCGTCGGTTTAGCGCTTTCTTTGATTATAACAACAATAATATTCTAAGTAAAATAAGAACAAATACGGGAATATTTTAAGCAAGCAAAACAGATAAATAAGAAAATATATAGGCAAGGTTCGTCAGGAAACAGGATAAATATTTCCTGACGCTGGTCTTAGTCAGATGATGACCCGCCTTTGGAGCTTTGTTCATCTGACCGAGACCTTCCGCTGGCTTACAGGTCCACCCCTTTAAGAGTTATGGTCATTTATAACCATGTTTCCTATAAGAATTCTACAAAAGGCACTTAAATTTGACTTCTCACCTCCACAAAAAGTGAACTATTTACTTATGCAAATCCTCACATTAGCCTACATAATTTTGAAAATTTCTCATCACCAAAATTTTGTGAATAATAAGTAACATTTCCTAGCTTAGCTTAAATCAAAAATTAAAGCTAAGCAGAGCTAAAATTTGCATAAAGTTATTTTTGTGGTACGTTAAACAGCGAATCAAGGCATTAACGAGGGAACTATGATAAAATAATTGACCCAGATATATTTGCAATCTTGCAAATGCAGTGCAACTGCAGTGCTGTGTGTTGCATGACATATCGTCCTTAAGTCGCGTAATGCTATAAATCAGCTATTATTACCTCAGCAGCTGGGGCCGGATTGTAGGGAAGTGTTATTACTGAATATAACAAATGCGATCCTGGGTACAGCAGCCAACAAGTCAGCAACACAAGTAGCAACGATCAGCAGCCAGACGGCCACCAGCCACGTAAGCGCCACCCAGCAGACAGGCACAGCACCACCAGCCAGTAACACCAGCATCCAGGCAGCTAACCAAGTTAGCAGCTAGCAGCAAACTATGCGTAAGACTGCCTAGCAATAGGTCTCAGTGTCCAGTCAGATGGTAGTCTCAGTGATCCTAGCAGATGGCAGCCTAGCGATCCTAGCAGTAGGTAGGTCTCATGATAACAGAATGGTAGTCAGTTCTAGCAAAGCACTAGACCTAGCAGATACAGAAGAGTTTAATGATAGTAGCAGCAGGAGGCTTAATGATGCCTAGCAACGCGTAACTCGTACCAGCAGATGTAGGTCATCATGACCTAGCATGTAATCTAGTGATCCTAGCAGATAGCTAGTCTTATTGATCCTAGCAGTAACAGTTTTAGGTAGAGCAAGAAGGTAGTCCTTAGATCACTAGCAGACGAATCTCGGTA
Source organism: Cherax quadricarinatus (assembly GCF_026875155.1). Taxonomy (NCBI): domain Eukaryota; kingdom Metazoa; phylum Arthropoda; class Malacostraca; order Decapoda; family Parastacidae; genus Cherax; species Cherax quadricarinatus. Next base: position 5,486,882 of record NC_069478.1, on the reverse strand, counting down.
TCCAGCAGAGGTAAGCTCATGAGCACTAGCATTAGCTAATGATCTAGCAGATAACTTAGTATCCTAGCAGATAGAATTTAGTATAGTACATGAGCTCAGTGATCCTAGCAATGTAGGCTAGATCCTAGAAGATGTAGCAGTATCCAGCAGATGCTAGCTTATGATCTAGCAGATACACAGGTTTTAGTATGTAGCAAATGTAGCTATGATCCTAGCAGACGGTAATTCTGACCTAGCAGATGATGTCTCATGCTACACCTAGCAGCTGTAAGCTAGCACTAGCAGCACGGTAGGTCTTTGATCCTAGCAGATAAAGGTTTTAGTGATAGTACAGAACATGTCTAGGAATCCTAGCAGCAAAACAGTCACCAGACAGCAGCACAGCAGCACTAACAGCACTACAACAAGCTGACAACACCTTAGCACAGCGTACACAGCACGCCAGCGCACATACAGCATGCAGACAACAGCATAGTAACACACTAGCAAGCAAACAAGCAGCACACCTAGCCAGTAACAGCAAGCACAGCGCAGAACAGCACTAGCAACACTAGCAGATACAATCAGCACCAGCAAGATACAGTCAGCAGCAGCAGCAGCAACAGCACTAGAACATAGCAGTAACAAAGCACCAGCATACACAGCACAGCAGCAGCAAGCACTACACCTAGCAGTACAACGCACCACAGTAACACAGCAGCAGCAACAGCCTAGCAAACTGCAGCAACACAGACCAGCAGTACAGACAGCACAGCAGAGAACAGCACTGCGATCACTAGCAGCAGTAACAACAGCACCAGCAGTACAGCAGCAGGCAGCCAGCAGACAGCCTAGCAACACGTGACAGCACAACAGCACCAGCAGTAACAGACAGCAGCCAGCACAGCATAGCAGCACTAGCAGACATTAGCAGTAACTAAAGCTACCACAGTATAGAGCAGCAGAGCATGACAGCACAGCACATAGCAGCTCTACACCAGCATGAGCTAGCCAGACAGCTAGAGCAGCTAGCAGCAGAGTACTAGTACCAGCAGTCAAGAAGTCTAGTAACAGAGCACAGCGACTAGCCTAGCAGATTACTAGCGACCACAAGACAGACCACACAGTATACAGACAGCACCAGCAACAGCACTAGTAACCTAGCAGAACTACAGCACCCACGAGTAACAGCAGCCAGCGCACTAGCACTAGCAACACTTAGCAACACAGCACAGCAGATACAGCAGAGCGCAGCGCAACAGCACTAGCAACCACAGCATAACACAGCACCAGCAGCAACAGCAGCAGCAGCAGCAACAGCACTAGCAACACTAGCAGCACAACAGACACAGTAACACAGCACAGCAGCAGCCAGCACTAGCACACTAGCAGTACAAGCACAGCGAACGCAGCAGCAGAGCAGCAGCAGAAACAGCACTCACAACACTAGCAGTAACTACATGCACCGCAGTAACAGCAGCAGCGCAGGCACACACTAGCAACACTAGCATAACAACAGCACCAGCAGTAACAGCAGCAGCTAGCAACAGCCAGAACACTAGCAGCACACAGCACCAGCAGTAAACAGCAGCACACGCACAGCAATCACTAGCAAGACATACACCCAGAGCACTAGCAGCACCAGCAACTAGCACCTAGCAACAACAGCACCAGCAGTAACAGCAGCAGCACAGCAGCAACAGCACTAGCAACACTAGCAGCAACAACAGCACCAGCAGTAACAGCAGCAGCAGCAGCAACAACTAGCCTAGCCCAGACACTAGCAGCAACACACAGCATAGTCAACTAGCACACACGCCAGCAGCAGCACTACAGCAACATAGCAGCAGCACACACAGCATCACGTAGCAGCACCACCTAGCACAACAGCACTAACCAGCACTGCAGCAACAAACACGCACAGCAGAACAGCATACACCAGCAGCAGCAAACAGCACTAGCACACCAGCAGCAACCATAGCAACACAGCACCAGCAAAACAAGTAGCAGCCTAGCCAGCATACCAGCAACCACCAGCATCACATAAGCACCTACCACCAGCACTCACCACCAGCACCACTACACCAGCACCACCACCAGCACCCACCACCAGCACACATCAGCACACCAACCAGTACCACCAACAGCACCACCACCTAGCAGAAAGCATCTACGTAGGACCAGACCCCAGAAACAGCTAGCCTACCCCAGACCACTAGACCTACCCCAGAATCACTAGACCTACCCCAGATCACTAGACCTACCCAGATCACTAGACCTACCCAGATCACTAGACTACCCCAGACACTAGACCTACCCCAGATCTACTAGAACTACCCCAGATCACTAGACTACCCCAGACACTAGAACCTAGCCCAGATCACATAGACCTACCCCAGATTAATAGACACACAACCCAGATCATAGACCTACCCAGATCACTGACCACCCCAGATACAGACCTACCCCAGATCACTAGACTACCCCAGATCACTAGACCATACCCCAGATCACTAGACTAACCCGATACTAGACCTACCACAGACACTAGACTACCCAGACACTAGACCTACCCCAGATCACTAGACCTACCCAGATACTAGACCTACCCCAGTACTAGACCACCCATCACTAGACCTACCCCAGATCACTAACCTACCCCAGATCACTAGACCTACCCCAGATACTAGACCTAACCCCAGATACTAGACCTACCCCAGATCACTAGACCTACCCCAGATCATAGACCTACCCCAGATCACTAGACCTACCCCAGATCACTAGACCTACCCCAGATCACTAGACCTACCCCAGATCACTAGACCTACCCCAGATCACTAGACCTACCCCAGATTAGTAGACCTACCCAGATTACTAGACCTACCCCAGATTACTAGACCTACCCCAGATCACTAGACCTACCCCAGATCACTAGACCTACCCCAGATCACTAGACCTACCCCAGATCACTAGACCTACCCCAGATCACTAGACCTACCCCAGATTACTAGACCTACCCCAGATCATCTAGATACTACCCCAGATCACTAGACCTACCCAGATCACTAGACCTACCCCAGATTATAGACCTACCCCAGATCACTAGACCTACCCCAGATCACTAGACCTACCCCAGATCACTAGACCTACCCCAGATCACTAGACCTACCCCAGATCACTAGAACTACCCCAGATCACTAGACCTACCCCAGATTACTAGACCTACCCCAGATCACTAGACCTACCCCAGATCACTAGACCTACCCCAGATCACTAGACCTACCCAGATCACTAGACCTACCCCAGATCACTAGACCTACCCCAGATCACTAGACCTACCCATGATCACTAGACCTACCCCAGATCACTAGACTACCCCAGATACTGAACCTACCCAGATTCTAGACCTACCCAGATCACTAGACCTACCCCAGATCACTAGACCTACCCCAGATCATAGAACTACCCAGATCACTAGACTACCCAGATCACTAGACCTACCCCAGATACTAGACCTACCCCAGATCACTAGACCTACCCCAGATCACTAGACACTACCCCAGATAACTACGATACCTACCCAGATCACTAGACTACCCCAGATACTAGACCTACCCCAGATTACTAGACCTACCCCAGATCACTAGACTACCCCAGATCACTAGACCTACCCCAGATCACTAGACCTACCCCAGATTCACTAGACCTACCCCAGATCACTAGACATACCCAGATCACTAGACCTACCACAGATCACTAGACCTACCCAGATTACTAGACCTACCCCAGATCACTAGACCTACCCAGATCACTAGACCTACCCCAGATCACTAGACCTACCCAATCACTAGACTACCCAGATCACTAGACCTACCCCAGATCACTAGACCTACCCCAGATCACTAGACTACCCAGATCACTAGACCTACCCAGATCACTAGACCTACCCCCAGATCACTAGACCTACCCCAGATCACTAGACCTACCCCAATCACTGACTAACCCAGATCACTAGACCTACCCAGATCTACTAGACTACCCCAGATCACTAGACCTACCCAGATCACTAGACCTACCCCAGATCACTAGACCTACCCCAGATCATAGACCTACCCCAGATCACTAGACCTACCCACGATCACTAGACCTTACCCCAGATCACTAGACCTACCCAGATCACTAGACCTACCCCAGATCACTAGACCTACCCAGATCACTAGACCTACCCCAGATCACTAGACCTACCCAGATCACTAGACCTACCCCAGATCACTAGACCTCCCAGATACTAGACCTACCCAGATCACTAGACCTACCCCAGATCACTAGACCTACCCCAGATCACTAGACCTACCCCAGATCACTAGACCTACCCAGATCACTAACCTAACAGACACTAGACCTACCCAGATCACTAGACCTACCCCAGATCACTAGACCTACCCCATATCACTAGACCTACCCAGATCACTAGACCTACCCAGATCACTAGACCTACCCCAGATCACTAGACCTACCCCAATCATAGACTCACCAGCACTAACCTACATCCACTACTAGACCTACCCCAGATCACTAAGATCAGCTACCCCAGATCATAGACCTACCCCAGATCACTAGACCTACCCCAGATCACTAGACCTACCCCAGATCACTAGACCTACCCCAGATCACTAGACCTACCCCAGATCACTAGACTACCCAGATCACTAGACATAACCCAGATCACTAGACCTACCCCAGATCACTAGACCTACCCCAGATCATAGACTACCCAGATCACTAGACCTACCCCAGATCACTAGAACTACCCCAGTATCCAATCTAGACCTACCCCAGATCACTAGACCTACCCCAGATCACTAGACCTACCCCAGATCACTAGACCTACCCCAGATCACTAGACTACCCAGATCACTAGACCTACCCCAGATCACTAGACCTACCCCAGATCATAGACCTACCCCAGATACTAGACCTATACAGACACTAGACCTACCCCAGATCACTAGACCTACCCAGATCACTAGACCTACCCCAGATCACTAGACCTACCCCAGATCACTAGACCTACCCAGATCACTAGACATACCCAGATCACTAGACCTACCCAGATCACTAGACCTACCCCAGATCACTAGACCTACCCCAGATCACTAGACCTACCCCAGATCACTAGACCTACCCCAGATCACTAGACCTACCCCAGATCACTAGACCTACCCCAGATCACTAGACCTACCCCAGATTACTAGACTACCTAACCCCGATCTACTAGACCTACCCAGATCACTAGACCTACCCAGATCACTAGACCTACCCCAGATCACTAGACCATACAGCCATGATCACTAGACCTACCCCAGATCACTAGACCTACCCCAGATCACTAACCCGTCACAGACTACCCAGATCACTAGACCTACCCCAGATCACTAGACCTACCCAGATCACTAGACCTACCCCAGATCACTAGACCTACCCAGATCACTAGACCTACCCCAGATCACTAGACACTACCCCAGATCACTAGACTACATACAGCACCCAGATCACTAGACCTACCCCAGATCACTAGACCTACCCCAGATCACTAGACCTACCCAGATCACTAGACCTACCCAGATCACTAGACCTACCCCAGATCACTAGACCTATACAGATCACTAGACCTACCCCAGATCACTAGACCTACCCCAGATCACTAGACCTACCCAGATCACTAGACATAACCCAGATCATACTAAGACCTATACCCCAGATCCATAGAACCTAACCCCAGATCACTAGACCTACCCAGATTAAACTAGAACTATATCCAGATCACTAGACCTACCCCGATCACTAGACCTACCCCAGATCTATTAGACCTACCCCAGATCACTAGACCTACCCAGATCACTAGACCTACCCCAGATCAATTAGACCTAACCCCAGATCTCACTACCAGACATAGACTACCAGATACTAGACCTACCCCAGATCACTAGACCTACCCCAGATCACTAGACTAGTAAACCTCCAGATCACTAGACCTACCCCAGATCATTAGATCTACCCCAGATCAATAGACCTACCCCAGATCACCAGACCTACCCCAGATCACTAGATCTACACCAGATCACTAGACCTACCCCAGATCACTAGATCTACCCCAGATCACTAGACATACCCAAGATCACTAGACCTACCTCAGATCTCTAGACCTACGCCAGATCTCTAGACCTACCCCAGATCACTAGACCTACCCCAGATCACTAGACCTAGCCCAGATTACTAGACCTATACAGGACCACTAGACCTACCCCAGATCACTAGACCTACCCCAGATTAATAGACCTATACAGGATCACTAGACCTACCCCTGACTACTAAACCTATCCCAGACTACTAGACCTACCTCAGATCTCTAGACCTACCCCGGATCTCTAGACCTACCCCAGATCACTAGACCTACCCCAGATCACTAGACCTACCCCAGATCACTAGACCTACCCCAGATCACTAGACCTACCCCAAATCACTAGACCTACCCCAGATCACTAGACCTACCCCAGATCACTAGACATAACCCAGATCACTAGACATAACCCAGATCACTAGACCTACCCCAGATCACTAGACCTACCCCAGATTACTAGACCTATACAGGACCACTAGACCTACCCCAGATCACTAGACCTACCCCAGATCACTAGACCTACCCCCGGTCACTAGACCTACCCCAGATCACTAGACCTACCCCAGATTAATAGACCTATACAGGACCACTAGACCTACCCCACATCACTAGACCTACCCCAGATCTCTTGACCTACCCCAGATCACTAGACCTACCCATGATCACTAGACCTACCCCAGATTACTAGACCTACCCCAGATCACTAGACCTACCCCAGATCACTAGACCTACCCAAGATCACTAGACCTACCCCAGATCACTAGAACTACCCCAGATCACTAGACCTACCCCAGATCACTAGACCTACCCCAGATCTCTAGACCTACCCCAGATCACTAGACCTACCCATGATCATTAGACCTACCCCAGATTACTAGACCTACCCCAGATCACTAGGCCTACCCCAGATCACTAGACCTACCCCAGATCACTAGACCTACCCCATATCACTAGACCTACCCCAGATCACTAGACATAACCCAGATCACTAGACCTACCCCGGATCACTAGACATAACCCAGATCACTAGACCTACCCCAGATCACTAGACATAACCCAGATCACTAGACCTTCTCGAGATTAATAGACCTATACAGGACCACTAGACCTCCCCCTGACTACTAAACCTAACCCTGACTACTAGACCTACCCCAGACTACTAGACCTACCCCAGACCACTAGACCTAACCCAGACCACTAGACCTAACCCAGACTATTAGACCTGCCCCAGACTACTAGACCTAACCCCAGACTTCTAGACCTACCCCAGACTACTAGACCTACCCCAGACCACTAGACCTAACCTAGACTACTAGACCTAACCCAGACTGCTAGACCTACCCCAGGCCACTAGACCTACCCCAAACTACTTGATCTACCCTAGACTACTAAACCTAACCCAGACCACTAGACCTACCCCTAGTGAGGGAGGGTTGGTCAGCACACTGCTAGTGAGGGAGGGTTGGTCAGCACACTGCTAGTGAGGGAGGGTTGGTCAGCACACTGCTAGGGAGGGAGGGTTGGTCAGCACACTGCTAGTGAGGGAGGGTTGGTCAGCACACTGCTAGGGAGGGAGGGTTGGTCAGCACACTGCTAGGAGGGAGGGTTGGTCAGCACACTGCTAGGGAGGGAGGGTTGGTCAGCACACTGCTAGGGAGGGAGGGTTGGTCAGCACACTGCTAGGGAGGGAGGGTTGGTCAGCACACTGCTAGGGAGGGGGGTTGGTCAGCACACTGCTAGGGAGGGAGGGTTGGTCAGCACACTGCTAGGGAGGGAGGGTTGGTCAGCACACTGCTAGTGAGGGAGGGTTGGTCAGCACACTGCTAGTGAGAGAGTGTTGGTCAGCACACTGCTAGTGAGGAAGGGGTCAAGGATAAGGTTGTAGTCAGGAAGGTAAATAGAGATGATGATGTGTTAAGGGGAGAGGGTCTGATAAATGGTTTAAAATAACGAAAACCCGAGAAGTTGAATAACTAAACTCTTGTGCAACATTTGTCAGTCTTTACTGACGATGAAACGTTTCGCCAGCCTGTGGCTTCTTCAGTCCAATACAAAGAAGAACAGTGGGAAAACAGCAGTAGTCTCAGAAAATCAGTCCCTCAGCTTGAGGTCCATGTGTTCAGTCCATCAGTCTGGAAGAAAGTACAGCATATTAACCATACCATGGGCGGGATTTGAACCCGCGGTCAGAGAGTCATTACGATTTCGTGAATCATGATTACAGCATATTCTCGAGGGAACGGTGAATTCAAGCATTAGGAGATGGGGGTCAGAGTGGATGTATCCCGCAGTGTAAGTAGGTACTGTCTATAGGTTAGACAAAGGTTGAAAAAAATCTTTGTATCTCGATCCAAGAGATACAGAGTGAGGTGAAGTGATAGCGCTGGAGCTGGCAAACTGGATCCACTTCGATATGGGTTAAGTGTGCATTAGGGAGAGTTCCTTGAGGCTGGACCTTCCTTTTCTTCCAGGATCCTGGTCTCAGTGCCTGATAGGTTTACATGTACCGCCTCAGCTGCTTCCAGATGAATAAGACACTTTTGCAACAATTGAGAATCTTTATTCTGGAAACGTTTCTCCAGCCACTAGTTTCTGCTGGATGATGAGGAGGAGTTTGGGGTAATCAGTCCCTCTGCCTGGAGTTGACTACCTCAAACCTCTCATCTTCCACTGTTTCTCTCCACTGGACGGAAGAAGCCACTGGATAACGAAACGTTTCCAGAATAAAGACTGCCAATTGTAGCACAAGCGTCTCATTCGCCATCTTGTCAGTTATTAAAACAATTTATTCAAACAAGTGTTTTATGTCCATTATTGTTTATTGTTGTGAAGTCTTCAGAAGTGTTGCTGTCTCAGCATCCTGTTGCTGTCTGTCTCAGCATCCTGTTGCTGTCTGTCTCAGCATCCTGTTGCTGTCTGTCTCAGCATCCTGTTGCTGTCTCTCTCAGCATCCTGTTGCTGTCTTTCTCAGCATCTTGTTGCTGTCTGTCTCAGCATCCTGTTGCTGTCTTTCTCAGCATCTTGTTGCTGTCTGTCTCAGCATCCTGTTGCTGTCTGTCTCAGCATCTTGTTGCTGTCTGTCTCAGCATCTTGTTACTGTCTGTCTCAGCATCTTGTTGCTGTCTGTCTCAGCATCCTGTTGCTGTCTGTCTCAGCATCCTGTTGCTGTCTGTCTCAGCATCCTGTTGCTGTCTTTCTCAGCATCCTGTTGCTGTCTGTCTCAGCATCTTGTTGCTGTCTGTCTCAGCATCTTGTTACTGTCTGTCTCAGCATCTTGTTGCTGTCTGTCTCAGCATCCTGTTGCTGTCTGTCTCAGCATCCTGTTGCTGTCTTTCTCAGCATCCTGTTGCTGTCTGTCTCAGCATCCTGTTGCTCTCTGTCTCAGCATCCTGTTGCTGTCTGTCTCAGCATCCTGTTGCTGTCTTTCTCAGCATCCTGTTGCTGTCTTTCTCAGCATTCTGTTGCTGTCTGTCTCAGCATCCTGTTGCTCTCTGTCTCAGCATCCTGTTGCTCTCTGTCTCAGCATCATGTTGCTGTCTGTCTCAGCATCCTGTTGCTGTCTTTCTCAGCATCCTGTTGCTGTCTGTCTCAGCATCCTGTTGCTCTCTGTCTCAGCATCCTGTTGCTGTCTGTCTCAGCATCCTGTTGCTGTCTGTCTCAGCATCTTGTTGCTGTCTGTCTCAGCATCTTGTTGCTCTCTGTCTCAGCATCCTGTTGCTGTCTGTCTCAGCATCCTGTTGCTGTCTTTCTCAGCATCCTATTGCTGTCTGTCTCAGCATCCTGTTGCTCTCTGTCTCAGCATCCTGTTGCTGTCTGTCTCAGCATCCTGTTGCTGTCTTTCTCAGCATCCTGTTGCTGTCTTTCTCAGCATTCTGTTGCTGTCTGTCTCAGCATCCTGTTGCTGTCTTTCTCAGCATCCTGTTGCTCTCTGTCTCAGCATCCTGTTGCTCTCTGTCTCAGCATCCTGTTGCTGTCTGTCTCAGCATCCTGTTGCTGTCTTTCTCAGCATCCTGTTGCTCTCTGTCTCAGCATCCTGTTGCTCTCTGTCTCAGCATCCTGTTGCTGTCTGTCTCAGCATCCTGTTGCTGTCTTTCTCAGCATCCTGTTGCTCTCTGTCTCAGCATCCTGTTGCTCTCTGTCTCAGCATCCTGTTGCTGTCTGTCTCAGCATCCTGTTGCTCTCTGTCTCAGCATCCTGTTGCTCTCTGTCTCAGCATCCTGTTGCTCTCTGTCTCAGCATCCTGTTGCTGTCTGTCTCAGCATCCTGTTGCTGTCTTTCTCAGCATCCTGTTGCTCTCTGTCTCAGCATCCTGTTGCTCTCTGTCTCAGCATCCTGTCCTGAACTATGTCACCAGAGATTAAGTTTAATTGGTAGTTGGTGGTCCAGGAAGCAGTAGGTGGAATGATAGGGGAACGTGATATCATGCTGATTATCGAGTGCATAGAAGGAGAGGAATTATTATTTTTCTCATCATGGGGGAGAGCTAAACCCATGGGAATTATACAGCGCCTGTGGGGAGAAGGCGGTGGAATGCATTCAGGCTTAATTCAGGGAATTAGTGTATATATACAATTACCTAGATCAAGAGCCCCATTACTGGTGTCAAAGAACCTCCCTTGATGGAAGAAGATAAACCATGGTAGAATCTCACAAGCCTCCTTATTACAGCATTCACCACCCATGTTGCACACCCACATAAGAGCACTGGTATAACTATACTCTCATACATTCCTCTGTTTGCTTCCATTGACAACGTTCTTTGTCTCCACAGACTCCTCAGTGCACCACTCACCTTTTTCCCTTCATCATTCTATATTCACCTCATCTTTCATACACCATCTGCTGACACGTCCACTCCCAAATATCTGAATATAGTCACTTCCACCATACTCTCTCCCTCTAGTCTGATATCCAATCTTTCATTACCTAATTATTTGTTATCTTCATTACCTTACTCTTTCCCATGTTCTCTTTTAATTTCCTTCTTTTATATATCCCTTCCAAAATTGATCACCAATCTCTGCTATTACAACTGAGAATCTCCCAAAAGCACAGTATCATCAGCAAAAAAGCAACTGTTACAGCTCCCACTTTGCGTTAAATTCTCTTTTCAACCTGCATCTCTTGCCAACACCCGAGCATTCACTTCTCTTATAAACTATCTATAAATATACTGAACAACGATGGTGATGTCACACATCCCTGTCTAAGGCCTACTTTTACTGGGGAAAGTCTCCCTCTCTCCTACATACTCCAACCTGAGCCTCACTATCCTCGTAAAAACTCTTCACTGATTTCAGTAACGTACCTCCTATGACTGTTGCACCTCTCCTGCCTACGGTATATAAGCTACTTCTCCGCACATACTGTATTCTTTTCAAGATTGAAGGACTGATCACATCGACTCAAGGCTAAGGGACTGATTCCCTCAAACTCCTCCTGTTCTTCACCATTCTCCTTTGTATGGACTGATGAAGCCACTGTGTGGCGAAACGTTTCCTCATAAAAGATACCCAAGTGTTGCACATGTGTCTAATTTATCAACTTGTCGGTTCTCTGAACCATTCATCTACAAACCTACCTTCTATTCCATACATTTGCAACATCTTCCACATTGCCCCCCTATCCATCTTATTATATGTCTTTTCCAATCCATAAATGCCACAAAAACCTCTTTACCCTTATCTAAATACTGTTCACCTATATGTTTCACTGTAAACACCTGGTCCACACCTCTGCTACCCTTCTTAAAGCCTCCTTGTTCATCTGCTATCCTACTCTCCGTCTTACTCTTAATTCTTTCAGTAATAACTCTACCATACACTTTACCTGGTATACTCAACAGACTTATTCCCCTATAATTTATACACTCTCTTTTATCCCCTTTGCCTTTATACAAAAGACTAAGCATGCCCACTGTCAGTCACTAGATACTTTACTTCCTTCCATACATTTGTTAAATAAAAGCACTGACCACTCCAAAACTATATCCCCACCTGCTTTTAATATTTCTGTCTTTATCCCATCAGTCCCAGCTGCTTCACCCCCTTTCACTCTACCCATTGTCTCACACACCTCCCCTACACTCACAAATGGTTCTTCCTCACTCCTACAAGATGTTATTCCTCCTTGCCCAATGCACGACATCAAAGTTTCCCTATTTTCATCAAAATTCAACAGTTCCTTAAAATATTCCCTCCATATTCCCGATACCTCTAACTCTCTCTCTAATAACTCTCCTCTCCTATTTTTAACTATCAAATCCATTCGTTTCCAAGGCTTTCTCAATTTATTAATTTCATTCCAAAATTTTTCTTATTCTCATTTGCTCTTCTTTGACATTCCGTCATCACTGTCTTAGCCTCTTTTTCTCTCCATATTCTCCTCCCTCCTTGCATCAGTTCTACTTTGAAAAAATATCTCATTTTCTAACTTTTACTCTCTTACTACTCTCTGTATATCATCATTCCATCAATCACTCTTCTTCCCTCCCGCACCCACTTTCCTGTGACTACAAACTTCTGCTGAACACTCTAACACTACATTTTTAAACCTACCCCATACATCTTCTACCCCATTGCCTATGCTTTCACTATCCTCCAATAGTTGTTTATATGTGCCTCCTCCTCTAGTTTATAAATTTTCACCACTCTCTTATATGCTGATTCCATTCTCTATATATCCCATCTACCTTTCACTATCACTGTAGCCACAACTCTATATCTGTGGCCCTTCTATAAACTTGTACATCCTGACGTCTACCCAACAATTATTTATCTACCAATGTGTAGTCCAATAAACACTGTCATTACACCCTATATCACATTTTATATACATATTTATCCTTTACCAAACCGCCTTTTATACAAAGTTCCATAAAGGATCCGCATTATCATTTACAACTGGTATCCCAAATTTACCTACCACAACCTCTTTAAATGTTTCTCTACTTTAGCATTTAGGTCCCTTACAACAATTACTCTCTCACTTGATTCATAAGTTCCTAAATGCTCACTTAACATCTCCAAAAATCTCTCTCCTCCGCTCCTCTCTTCTCCAGGTACATACTCACTTATTATAACCCACTTTTCGCATCCAACCCATATTTTAATCCACGATAATCCTTCACTTTATAGATTTATATTCCCTCTTCTCCTTCCATAACTGATCCTTCAACATTATTGCTACACCCTTCCTTAGCTCTAACTCTCTTAGATACTCCTGACTTAATCCCATTTACTTCTTCCCACTGAAACTCCTCTGACCCCCTTCAGCTTTGTTTCGCTTATATAGTAGCAGGGAAAGTGCCAGAGTGATCAACGTTTTAAAGTGAGGGGCTCCGCCCGCTTCAAAGTTTTGAGTGGGGGCTCTGCCCCAAATTTTTTTGAAAGGGGCCCTGCCCCCTCATTTCTTTTGGACTCCCTTTCGGTTCCCTTTCGATTTTTTTTGAAAACATTTTTTCTCCGCCCCCCTGCTCCTACTCCATCAGGGGACTGCCATTTTTTTGGATTAGGGGGGGGGGCGTGTTGCCAAATTTTCCATATTTTATTTTTTTCGAATTTTTTCATTTTGGAGGGTTACTCCTGAGTTCCTTGGATCAAGTTTATCACGATTAATATGTAATTAAATAATGTTTAACACTAATAGAATTTTATGCTATGGTAATATTCACACTTCTAGTAAACACCTGTGTGTTGTTTAGAGTTATTAAGGCGTATAAAATATTGTGTGTGTGTGTGTGTGTGTGTGTGTGTGTGTGTGTGTGTGTGTGTGTGTGTGTGTTGTGTGTGTGTGTGTGTGTGTGTGTGTGTGTGTGTTTAATAAGAATCTTCCCACCATTAACCACGTGTGTCGTAAGAGGCGACTAATATTCTGAGACTAAGGGGCTAGTAACCCTTTCTCCTGTATAAATCACTATATATAGAAAGAAAAACTTTCGTTTTTCCTTTTAGGTCACCTTACCTGAGTGGGAGACTGCCAGTGTGGCTGTCTCCCACGCTATAACTACACTGGCTATAACTCCATAACTTGCGAAGTACTACCATAACACTCCTTTAGAACACTATCCCACGCAAAAAAAAAAACTGACAGGCCTATCAAAGGCCGAAAACATCATATTTTAGCTCACAGTAACAAATTATTGTGGGTATGTCCACTTAGAATCATAGTATTTAAGACAGTCCAAAGCATTCGTGCAAGAATCCGGTTTAAGATTATATAGATTATATACCAAGTTTGAACAGTCTTAGGCTAATATTATATAGTGAAATGTTATCGTGTTATATGGGTGCTAATTTTTGCATATTTCTTCCCAGCCAAGATGAACTAGGAACTAAAATTCTTGGACCATTTTGCTGAGTCATTGCAAGCCTGTATGTGTGAGTAATTATAGCATTAGATTATTGTGTTGTACGGTAAACCCAAAGGGGTTTACATGACTGTCCAACATTAGATAAATTACAGCCTTTGCACCTATGTAAATAAATAGTATAAAATACCAACAGGGTGGAAAAAATACACAAATGTAGTCTAATGCATGTTCGTGGCTTGATAAAGCCCACTGTGTGGGCGAAACGTAGACAAAGTATCACATTATACTGCATTAGCGTCTGTTTTTCCCACCCCACTATGTAATAACCTCCCACGTAGTTATCTGGGGGAATTCTTGATCAACATTCCATGAATTATTGAAGAATAGCTGTATGTTGAATATTTGGGGGATATTTTACGTAATGAGAGGGATATATGAGCGTAATAAGAGGGATATACGAGCGTAATAAGAGGGATATACGAGCGTAATAAGAGGGATATACGAGCGTAGAATAATAAGAGGTATATATTAATGTAAAAAGAGGAATATATGAGCGTAATAAGAGGGATATACGAGCGTAATAAGAGGGATATACGAGCGTAATAAGAGGGATATACGAGCGTAATAAGAGGGATATACGAGCGTAGCATAATAAGAGGTATATATGAATGTAAAAAGAGGAATATATGAGCGTAATAAGAGGGATATATAAGAGTAATGAGAGGGATATATGAGCGTAATAAGAGGTATATATGAGTATAAAGAGAGATATGTATGAGCACAATGAGAGGGATATATGAGCGTAATAAGCGGGATGTATGAGCGTAATAAGAGGGATATTTGACAGTGATAGGAGGGGGGATATTTTACGTAATGAGAGGATATGAAGCATGATGAGAGGGATATGAAGCATGATGACAGGGATATGAAGCATGATGAGAGGGATATGAAGCATGATGACAGGGATATGAAGCAATGAGAGAGGTATATGAAGCATGATGAGAGGGATATGAAGCATGATGAGAGGGATATGAAAGCATGATGAGAGGGATATGAAGCATGATGACAGGGATATGAACATAATGAGAGGGATATGAAGCGTATGAGAGGGATATGAAGCATGATGAGAGGGATATGAAGCATGATGAGAGGGATATGAAGCATGATGAGAGGGATATGAAGCATGATGACAGGGATATGAAGCATGATGAGAGGGATATGAAGCATGATGAGAGGGATATGAAGCATGATGAGAGGGATATGAAGCATGATGAGAGGGATATGAAGCATGATGAGAGGGATATGAAGCATGATGAGAGGGATACGAAGCATATGAAGGGATATGAAGCATGATGAGAGGGATATGAAGCATGATGAGAGGGATATGAAGCATAATGAGAGGGATATGAAGCATGATGAGAGGGATATGAAGCATGAGAGGGATATGAAGCATGATGAGAGGGATATGAAGCATAATGAGAGGGATATGAAGCATGATGAGAGGGATATGAAGCATGATGAGAGGGATATGAAGCATAATGAGAGGAATATGAAGCATGATGAGAGGATATGAAGCATGATGGAGGGATATGAAGCATGATGAGAGGGATATGAAGCATGATGAGAGGGATATGAAAAGATGGAGGTTTGAGCTAAGAAGGGATATGAAGCATATGAGAGGGATATGAAGCATGATGAGAGGGATATGAAGCATGATAAGAGAGATATGAAGCATAATGAGAGGGATATGAAGCATGATGAGAGGGATGTGAAGCATAATGAGAGGGAATGAAGCATGATAAGAGGGATATGAAGCATGATGAGAGGGATATGAAGCATAATGAGAGGAAATGAAGCATGATGAGAGGGATATAAAGCATGATGAGAGGAATATGAAGCATGATGAGAGGGATATGAAGCATGATGAGAGGGATATGAAGCATAATGAGAGGAAATGAAGCATGATGAGAGGGATATAAAGCATGATGAGAGGGATATGAAGCATGATGAGAGGGATATGAAGCATGATGAGAGGGATATGAAGCATGATGGGAGGGATATGAAGCATGATGAGAGGGACTTTAAGAGCAGAGGAAACAAGGTATAAACTTGATGACCTGTGATATATTGAGTTAGAGGGTAATTAGTGTACACCAGATGGTGGGGGTGGTGGTGGTGGTAGGGGTGGTGGTGATAATGGTGGTAGTGGTAGTGGTTGATGGGGTGGTGGTGGTGGTGGATGTATGTGGTGGTGGTGATTTTCGTGTTGGTGTGGTGGTGGGGGTGATTTTCGTGGTGGTAGTGGTGGTCGTGGTGGTAGTGATGGTTCTGGTGGTGGTAGCGGTGCTGGTGGTGATGATGGTGGTAGTGGTAGTGGAGGTGATGGTGGGGGTGGTGGTAGTGGTGGTGGTGATGATAGTAGTGGTGGTCGTGGTGGTTCTAGTGGTGGTAGTGGTGCTAGTGATGGTGGTGGAGGTCGTCGTGGTGGTAGTGGTGGTTCTGGTGGTGATAGAGATATTCGTAGGTGTGGTTATGGTGATTGTGGTAGTGGTAGTGGTAATGGTGGTGGTAGTAGCGGTAGTAGTTGTGGTAGTTTACCTATTCTGTTACCCAGGAACATTATCACCGAGACCATCAACCTGTGTCGTAGTAGATTACAAGATCATGATCCAGGGAAAGTATTATTCCCAAAAATATGGAATGGCTATGGGAAATCCCCTGTCTCCCCTATTAAGTACTCTGTATATTAAGTTTTTAAGACTTCAGTGTTGAGAGATATCCTGCCTGACGAAGGCAGGTGGTTCAGGTGTGTGAGTGACATCCTGTGCATGTGGCCGACCACGATGAGTCTGAAAACGTTTTTACCGAAATTTACAGCGTTTCGCGGCTTATAAGACTTGTTTTAGTTTCTATGGCTCGGCATCGGACGTATCTTGGAGAGCTACAGCCCAACCCACACCCCAAACTTATAGCTCCCGTCACTGACCTTCAGTTAATAGGACGCAGGCTGGTTTATGGAGACATTTTATGGAAAAAATGCGTCTAATAAGCCGCGAAATACGGTACCTCACTTCTTCTGTCACATTCAGAGTGGAAAAAATAAGTGAACTGTGAAATGGCATTCCTTGACGTTTTGATCAACCATGTAGATGGAAATTTCAAGTTCACAGTATATATGAAGGCCTTTAATGTCTGCTCCTTCATCCATTATCATTCCAGTCATGAAACTAGAGGAAAAATGAATGTCTTTCTCACTATGTTTCTGAGAGTTTGCTGCCTTGAGTTTCTTGATGAGGAAATTACGAAAACCTTTGATAGTCCAACGAAACTAGATGACATTTTAGATTTTGCCACCGAAGTTGCTAGTTTATTGTGCACCCCATATCCGTCCTGTGGACGGTAGCTCAAGAGCATATGGATACACAAAAGGCCCAGGAACTAGGCCCCAAAAGGGTTAACAGGTGTACATATGGATTTATATCTAGATTCCATTAATCTGTTAAAAGCAAATTTAGGAAATTTGCTTAGTATATCTGGTATCTTATTTTCATTAATAAGATATCTTGACATGTCACATAGGTTATTATACTGTCTGTCTCTGTATTCCTCAATAAGTGGACAATTAAGCACATAGTGTTCAAGAGAGTGACCATATGCCTGATCACATAATTTACATTTAGTTTGATCATCATCTGTGTGTCTCCCAAACTGCCAGAAGTACTTGTAACCAAGCCTAAGTCTGGCCACTACAACATCAGTGAGTACTTGTAACCAAGCCTAAGCCTGGCCACTACAACATCAGTCAGTACTTGTAACCAAGCCTAAGCCTGGCCACTACAACATCAGTCAGTACTTGTAACCAAGCCTAAGTCTGGCACTACAACATCAGTCAGTACTTGTAACCAGCCTAAGCCTGGCCACTACAACATCAGTCAGTACTTGTAACCAAGCCTAAGCCTGGCCACTACAACATCAGTCAGTATTGTAACCAAGCCTAAGCCTGGCCACTACAACATCAGTCAGTACTTGTAACCAAGCCTAAGCCTGGCCACTACAACATCAGTCAGTACTTGTAACCAAGCCTAAGCCTGGCCACTACAACATCAGTCAGTACTTGTAACCAAGCCTAAGTCTGGCCACTACAACATCAGTCAGTACTTGTAACCAAGCCTAAGCCTGGCCACTACAACATCAGTCAGTACTTGTAACCAAGCCTAAGCCTGGCCACTACAACATCAGTCAGTACTTGTAACAAGCCTAAGCCTGGCCACTACAACATCAGTCAGTACTTGTAACCAAGCCTAAGCCTGGCCACTACAACATCAGTCAGTACTTGTAACCAAGCCTAAGTCTGGCCACTACAACATCAGTCAGTACTTGTAACCAAGCCTAAGCCTGGCCGCTACAACATCAGTCAGTACTTGTAACCAAGCTTAAGCCTGGCCACTACAACATCAGTCAGTACTTGTAACCAAGCCTAAGCCTGGCCACTACAACATCAGTCAGTACTTGTAACCAAGCCTAAGCCTGGCCACTACAACATCAGTCAGTACTTGTAACCAAGCCTAAGCCTGGCCCACTACAACATCAGTCAGTACTTGTAACCAAGCCTAAGCCTGGCCACTACAACATCAGTCAGTACTTGTAACCAAGACTAAGCCTGGCCACTATAACATCTGTGAGTACTTGTAACCAAGCCTAAGCCTGGCCACTACAACATCAGTCAGTACTTGTAACCAAGCCTAAGCCTGGCCACTATAACATCAGTCAGTACTTGTAACCAAGCCTAAGCCTGGCCACTACAACATCAGTCAGTACTTGTAACCAAGCCTAAGCCTGGCAACTACAACATCAGTCAGTCTGCTCACATTGCAAGTTGCTCCATAAACATACTTATCTACGTTCATGTTATCATAGTGGGTTATAGATCTACTCAGACTTCTAATTGCATTTCTATAACATTCATTTTCATTGTTTACTTCCCTCCTAATTTTATTCGTAATGTTAGACACAGATATACCAAAATTATATTCTACATTCTACATCTGGATACTCTTCTTGGCTAACATATCAACTTCATCACGAAGGAATAATCCAATGTGTGATGGGATCCATAGCAATTATACATTAATTCCCTTTTCCGGGATTTTTGAGTATCTATACCTGGCTTCTCCAATGAGCATGTTGTTGTAGTCATTATATGAGTCAAGAGCCTTCAGTGTTGACATAGAATCAGTAATGATGATAGAGTCAAGCTCAGTGTCATAGGTTAGCTTCAGCGCCATTACTATTGCAAACAATTCAGTTTGCAGTGTAGACGCCCAGTTGTTAATTCTCATGCCTAACTCAACAAATTTATTATCGTTCTTAACTAGGGAGGTGGCAACAAGAGCAGATGCAGCCCTGCCAGAGCCAGAAACTCCTGTTTAGATCCATCAGTGTATATAACTTGTGATAACTTGTTACTACCAGCTAGGTGAGAAATTTCTTCTTGAGCAGTTGCTCAAACAAGAGATTTAAGGAAGGGATTACTAGCAATGAGCTTCTTGGGAGGGACTTGTAGGTATGTGATATTAAATGAACACATCTTCCATGGAGGGGTGAAATGCTCTTGTTGCCTACAGTGATACAGTTCATGCAGGTTATAAAACTTACCATAATTGCACGTTTTCACAATCCATTTAGATCTGTGTATTTACTTCTAGACACTTAGTAAGGTTCACTGTGACAGTGTCTGGTTCATTTCTTAACATTCTAATACAGAGTAAAGTGTTAATCTCAACAATCCTATCACTGATACTAGAAATACCAAACTCCTTCCTCATATTAAGAACTTTTGTAGATCTGGGACAGCCAAGAATAATTCTGAGAGCTTCATTTTGCATTAACTCCAAGGGTCGGAGAGAACTTTCTCTAGCTAATATCAACATGGGAGCAGCTTAATCAATTAAGGACCTAGCATGGGCTATGTACATCATTCTCACGATTCTCACATTAGCACCATAGTTGGGATTGTAGCCAGCAACAGCTTTGAGAGCATTTAGCCTATCTTTGTATTTCTTATTTAGTTGTGGTATAGTGGATTTGTTAAAGGATACATCTACACCAAGATATCTGTAAGTTTTAACGTAGTTAATGTTTTCACTCTGCAAATAGGTGGGCGGGGGATGTCGTTTGCTTATTAATATCTTCGTTTTAGAGGAAGATTTGAGGTCTAATCGTTTACAAATTGTTTGAACTTCATTAAGAATGGTACTTATCTTCTAATGTCCTGTTATATGACATCAGGTGAGGCAGGTAGAGCATTTAGGAGAGCATTAATCAGAACATTAAATAGCATGGGACTAAGAACTCCTCCCTGCGGTGTACCTAGGGACATTTCTTTAGACTCGCTTCTAAAGCCTTGGTAAAGGACAGAGGATACTCTATTTGACAGGTATCCTATTATCCAGCAGAGTAAGCTACCACCAATATTCATTTTGGCTAGTTCATGTAGTATAACGGTTCTGTTTGCGATATCAAATACAGATTTTAGATCAAGAAATGTGGTAAAACTAGTAGAGGTGTGTGCAGTGAGAAAGGTGGAAATACAGTTCTGCACACTTTTACCTTTCATGAATCCATAGAGGTAGGGGGAAAGTTGGTGTCTGATTCTGTAGTACAGTCTGTTAAGTATCATTCTTTCAAAAGTTTTACAAAGACAACTAGTTAAGGAGATCGGCCTAAATGTATCAGGCTGTTGGGGCTTAGAGATAGGCAAAATGAGACTATTGGTCCAGGAAGTAGGAAGAATTCCCTCATGTAACTTGTATTATACAGTGCCAACAAAGGGTTATCAGGCACGTGCCTTAGAGTTCTGAGAATATCATACATTATACCGTCCTCTCCAGGAGCAGTTGATCGACCTTTAGTTAATGCATTATCTAATTCATACTCGGCGAAGAGGCAGTCACTCTCATCAATATTTTGGCTCATATAATTAATCAATTTAAACATTTCTTCAGAAGCACTCTTTAAGTTTTTTTTTTATATGAGATGGAAGGCTTTCATGCCTGGATGTTTTGGACCAGTCATTTATGAGGTCATTTGATTTTCCGAGAGGAAAGGGATGAGCAACATTGCCAGTCTTTTTCCTGGTTACCAAACCAAACTTAAAGGGGTGGACCTATTTAATCCACTAACAAATTATTCCTATTCCTGTTGCCTAAGTTCTTGCTTTCTGTTCCTTGCATTTGTTAGTGCAGCTTGGAACGTTCTGAGCAGGTCTGGGGTTCTACATTCACGGTATACTTTACCAATCCTCCTAGATGCTGCATGTGTTAAATTACGTAGTTGTGAATCATTATAGTATTTACATTGGTTTTTAATGTCGTTTATAGTGGAAGAGTTATGCTCTCTTTCTTTCCCCTTGAACTAGAAAAGGCTTGATGTGATTTAAAATGGTTTAGAAACTGATAAATTGAAGACTGAGACACTTGTGTAGCATTTGAGAATCTTTACTGATGAAACGTTCCGCAATCCAGTGGCTTCTTCAGTCCAGTACAGAGAAGAACGGTGGGAGATGAGGAGTTTGAGGTAACCAGTCCCTCAGTGTGAAGTCGATGTGTTTGGACCATCAATCTTGAGACTCACCTGCTGGCATCTGTGATGCAACTTTCCCTATTTTCCTTCGAACCACATATCAGGCTGACACTTTGACCTGCTGACACTTTGACCTGCTGACACCTGTGGTGGGACCTCACCCTGCTCACCACACCCGTACAACAGGGTGATGCTTTGACCTGCTGACCTCCCAGGTGTGATCTTTCCTCTGATCACCAGAAGCTAATTTTACGTTGACGACGCACTTCTCTTACCTTTATGAAGTTCACTCAGTTCACAGTTCGTAGAACCCAGTTCAATTATTTACATTCACTGAGAATGAAACTTGTACGAGATACCTGAACATTCTAACAGCATGATGACTGAACATTCTAACAGCATGATGACTGAACATTCTAACAGCATGATGACGTTTGTGTACTGTATCGCTCACCCCCAACTTCTTCGCGGGTTTTAGTCATATGATGACCCACCAATGCAGCTTTTAGTCATCTAACCGAGGAATTCCACTGGCTTACCAGTTCATCCCTTTAAACACTGATATTAATATTCCTCACACTACTTTAAGAGCTTATTTAAGTCTCGACTACACCTGACATGGCTGTCCTATGTTCTCACAACTTCACTGTCCGTGACAGACAGCACAACTCTCCTGGTAAGTTCCCGCTGTTATATTCTGATGCTATTCTAAGCGACTTTTTCCCGTTATCAGCCTCACTTGTCATTCATGTGGAACACTTGGAGAATGAGCGTCAGGAGTGATCCTGGAAGACTCCACTTACCAGAACACTTGGAGAATGAGTGTCAGGAGTGATCCTGGAAGACTCCACTTACCAGAACACTTGGAGTATGAGCGTCAGGAGTGATCCTGGAAGACTTCACTTACCAGAACACTTGGAGTGTGAGTGTCAGGAGTGATCCTGGAAGACTTCACTTACCAGAACACTTGGAGTATGAGCGTCAGGAGTGATCCTGGAAGACTCCACTTACCAGAACACTTGGAGTATGAGCGTCAGGAGTGATCCTGGAAGACTTCACTTACCAGAACACTTGGAGTATGAGTGTCAGGAGTGATCCTGGAAGACTCCACTTACAAGAACACTTGGAGTATGAGTGTCAGGAGTGATCCTGGAAGACTTCACTTACCAGAACACTTGGAGTATGAGTGTCAGGAGTGATCCTGGAAGACTCCACTGACCAGAACACTTGGAGTATGAGTGTCAGGAGTGATCCTGGAAGACTCCACTTACCAGAACACTTGGAGTATGAGTGTCAGGAGTGACCCTGGAAGGGACTCCACTTACCAGAACACTTGAAGTATGAGTGTCAGGAGTGATCCTGGAAGACTCCACTTACCAGAATACTTGGAGTATGAGTGTCAGGAGTGATCCTGGAAGACTCCACTTACCAGAACACTTGGAGTATGAGTGTCAGGAGTGATCCTGGAAGACTCCACTTACCAGAACACTTGGAGTATGAGTGTCAGGAGTGTTCCTGGAAGACTCCACTTACCAGAACACTTGGAGTATGAGTGTCAGGAGTGATCCTGGAAGACTCCACTTACCAGAACACTTGGAGTATGAGCGTCAGGAGTGATCCTGGAAGACTCCACTTACCAGAACACTTGGAGAATGAGTGTCAGGAGTGATCCTGGAAGACTCCACTTACCAGAACACTTGGAGAATGAGTGTCAGGAGTGATCCTGGAAGACTCCACTTACCAGAACATTTGGGAGTATGAGTGTCAGGAGTGACCCTGGAAGACTCCACTTACCAGAACACTTGGAGTATGAGTGTCAGGAGTGATCCTGGAAGACTCCACTTACCAGAACACTTGGAGTATGAGTGTCAGGAGTGATCCTGGAAGACTTCACTTACCAGAACACTTGGAGTATGAGCGTCAGGAGTGATCCTGGAAGACTCCACTTACCAGAACACTTGGAGAATGAGTGTCAGGAGTGATCCTGGAAGACTCCACTTACCAGAACACTTGGAGTATGAGTGTCAGGAGTGATCCTGGAAGACTCCACTTACCAGAACACTTGGAGTATGAGCGTCAGGAGTGATCCTGGAAGACTCCACTTACCAGAAACACTTGGAGAAATGAGTGTCAGGAGTGATCCTGGAAGACTCCACTTACCAGAACACTTGGAGTATGAGTGTCAGGAGTGATCCTGGAAGACTCCACTTACCAGAACACTTGGAGTATGAGTGTCAGGAGTGACCCTGGAAGACTCCACTTACCAGAACACTTGAAGTATGAGTGTCAGGAGTGATCCTGGAAGACTCCACTTACCAGAACACTTGGAGTATGAGTGTCAGGAGTGATCCTGGAAGACTCCGCTTACCAGAACACTTGGAGTGTGAGTGTCAGGAGTGATCCTGGAAGACTTCACTTACCAGAACACTTGGAGTATGAGCGTCAGGAGTGATCCTGGAAGACTCCACTTACCAGAACACTTGGAGAATGAGTGTCAGGAGTGATCCTTGAAGACTCCACTTACCAGAACACTTGGAGTATGAGTGTCAGGAGTGATCCTGGAAGACTCCACTTACCAGAACACTTGGAGTATGAGTGTCAGGAGTGATCCTGGAAGACTTCACTTACCAGAACACTTGGAGTATGAGTGTCAGGAGTGATCCTGGAAGACTCCACTTACCAGAACACTTGGAGTATGAGTGTCAGGAGTGATCCTGGAAGACTCCGCTTACCAGAACACTTGGAGTATGAGTGTCAGGAGTGATCCTGGAAGACTCCGCTTACCAGAACACTTGGAGTATGAGCGTCAGGAGTGATCCTGGAAGACTCCGCTTACCAGAACACTTGGAGTATGAGTGTCAGGAGTGATCCTGGAAGACTCCACTTACCAGAACACTTGAAGTATGAGTGTCAGGAGTGATCCTGGAAGACTCCACTTACCAGAACACTTGAAGTATGAGTGTCAGGAGTGATCCTGGAAGACTCCACTTACCAGAACACTTGGAGTGTGAGTGTCAGGAGTGATCCTGGAAGACTCCGCTTACCAGAACACTTAGAGAAAGATTCCACTTAATACACTTGACCCTTTAGGTATATCATAAATATATTTGTGAAATTAACCACGGAACAAGTGGGGTTTGAACTCATGGCCAGAGATGACTTGCACTGGCCTGTGAATTATAGGACTCACTCGCCATGGGTTCAAACCCCACCCGTTCCTTGGACTGTATTCATCCTATTACTATTTCGTGAGAACATTAATGAACTTTCCAGTATCAATGTATTCTGCTCGAATGTGTTCTTCAGTCTCTTTTGAAGAATTCGAATATTTTCATGTGTTATTCTTTCTTTCCTGAACTTCGGTGTTCTCTCTCTCTCTCTCTCTCTCTCTCTCTCTCTCTCTCTCTCTCTCTCTCTCTCTCTCTCTCTCTCTCTCTCTCTCTCTCTCTCTCTCTCTCTCTCTCTCTCTCTATCTATCTATCTAACTATTTATCTATCTATCTATCTATTTATCTATCTATCTATCTATCTATCTATCTATCTATCTTTCTCTCTTTCTCCTGTCCTTCATTTCTGTCCTCTAATCTATTTTTTATCACTCCATCGCACTCTTTCTGTTTTCATCTTTTGTTCCCTGCTCCCTCCACTCCTTTTTTATCTCACTTTCCTCTTTCTACCTAGAGCAGCTGGACTATCTACATACTTCCATGAATTACGGGAATGGCTGTTCGAGTGTGACACTTCTCTCCCTCCCAATCCGTTTCCATCCCACTCTCCTTCATTTACCTTTTTTTTTACCTTCCAACCACTCCTCCTTCCCTCTGTTATCCCCTTCTTATGTCCCTGGCTTTATCTCCCTCTTTCTTCTCCATCCTCCCTAAAGCTATCTCCCTACTTTATGAGGGTGGAATGCTTTTAACACTCTCCTGTGAGAGTATGAGAAAAATCTTTAAGCTTAGAGGCTGTTGCTGCTGCTGGTGATCATACCAAAGTGCGGCATCCACTCATGGGCCAGACTGACCTCCAAGACTCTGACCTCCAAGGCCCTGACCTCATAAACCACACTCCACATGGAAGACAACAATACTCTATGGAGAGACCTCCTTGGAAATCTGTGATCTCCCCGTGGAGACATTCCCTGGTTTACTCCCCAGTGCTCTGCATGTAACTAAGAGGTAGTAGTTACTGACACGTGAATCAGACGTAAGAATCCCAAATGTGGAACCCTTATGCAGTGTTCGTCCAGCCAACACTTAATACCAGTCAGTCTGGACAGCCATTCATTTCCAGCACCCCATCTTGGCAAAATGCCACATATAACAGGGCTCCCTCCCTTCTTCCAAATTATGTCTATTACGAGAAAAAGAAACACTTTATAAAGCTGGGATGTTTGAATGTGCGGGATGTAGTGCAGATGATGAGAAAGAAATGATTTTGAATGTTATGAATGAAAGGAAGTTGGATGTCGTAGCTCTAAGCAAAACAAAACTGAAAAGGGTAGGAAAGTTTCAGTGGAGAGAAATAAACTGGATTAAGTCAGGAGTATCTGAGAGAGTTAGAGCTAAGGAAGGAGTAGCAATAATGTTGAAGAATCGGTTTTGGGAAGAGAAGAGGGTATATAAATATATAAATTCAAGGATTATGTGGATTGAAATAAATGTCAGATGCGAAAAGTGAATCATAATAAGTGTGAATGCACCTGAAGAAGAGAGGAGTGTATAGGAGAGATAGAGATTTTGGGAGATGTTAAGAGAGAGTGTAGGACCTTTTGAACCAAGTGGAAGATTAAATGTGGTAAGGGACTTAAAATGGTAAAGTAGGAGAAACATTTAGAGAGGTTGTGGTAGGTAAGTTTGGGGTGCCAGGTGTAAATGATAAAGGGGGCCTTTGATTGAGCTTTGTATAGAAAGGGGTTTGGATGGAGGTAATACATATTTTAAAAAAGAGATAATAAGGGCACAAGTATGATATGGCGTAATGCAGTAGTTTGTTAGACTACATATTGTGTTAGAGATTCATCAGAATTGTGGTTACAGAAAGTGGGTGAGGTGGGAATGAAGAGGATTAGTGGAATGATGGAAAGAGCAGTAAGAGAAGAAAAGTTCTATGAATTTTTAAAAGGAAGTGATGCAAGGATGAGGAATATGTGAAGAAAAAGAGAGGGTGAGAGAAGGGTGTTAAGCAATGTAAAAAGAGAGTAAATGAGACAGTGAG
Organism: Cherax quadricarinatus; assembly: GCF_026875155.1. Taxonomy (NCBI): domain Eukaryota; kingdom Metazoa; phylum Arthropoda; class Malacostraca; order Decapoda; family Parastacidae; genus Cherax; species Cherax quadricarinatus. The sequence continues at coordinate 5,459,616 of NC_069478.1, read as the reverse complement.
AGTAGATGTATCTAATTTTATTGAAATAAGAAAAGTTTGGCTGAGATTAATAAATTGAGAAATCAAGTATGGAATGGATTTGAAGTTAAAGTAGGAAGGAGATAATTAATGGAGAGTAGTAGGATATAAGGGAGATGGAGGGAATAAGAGGAACTGTTAATGTTGATGAAGTAAGGAAGCGTGAATTCGTAAGGGCAAGGAGGAATAACATAGTAGGAGTCATGAGAGAGTTGTGAGTGGGAGGAACCTGGGCATGGAAGAATTGAAGGGGGTATTAAGCAGCTTGGAGAATTGTGGGAAAGATAGAAATTTAAAGAGGTGGGGATCTAGTTTGGGTGGTGGTGAATATTAAAAGTGCATTTGGATGAGTTAGATACTAAGGGATTGTGGCAGGAGCATATAAAGTTCTTGATAAAGGCAAAGGGGACAATGATATAGCTAAGTTATAGGATTAATAAGACGTGATATACCTGGTTAAAGTGTATGGCAGTTATTATTGAAAGAATTAAGAGTAAGACGGAGAGTAGGATAGCAGATGAACAAGGAGGCTTTAGGAAGGGTAGCAGAGGTGTAGACCAAGTGTTTACAGTGAAACATATAGGTGAACAGTATTTAGATAAGGGTAAAGAGGTTTTTATGGCATTTATGGATTTAGAAAAGGCATATGACAGGGTGCATAGCGGGGCAATGTGGCAGATGTTGTAAATGTATGGAATAGGAGGTAGGTTACTGAAAGTAGTGAACAGTTTTTACGAGGATAGTGCAGCTCAGGTTAGAGTATGTAGGAGAGAGGGAAATTATTTCCCAGTAACAGTAGGCCTTAGACAGGGATGTGTGATGTCACCACTGGTTGTTCAATATATTTATAGATGGAGTAGTAAGAGAAGTGAATGCTCGGGTGTTGGCAAGTAGTTTGGGGTTAAAAGATAAAGAATCAAACACAAAGTGGGAGTTATCACAGTTGCTCTTTGCTGATGACACTGTGCTTTTGGGAGATTCTGAAGAGAAGTTGCAGAGGTTGGTGGATGAGTTTGGTAGGATATGTAAAAGAATAAAGTGAATATAGTAAGAAGTAAGGTGATGAGGATAAAAAAAAAGGTAACTAAAGATTTGGATATCAGATTGGAGGGAAAGAGTATGGAAGAGGTGAACGTATTCAGATATCTGGGAGTGAATGTCAGTAGATGAGTCTATGAAAGATGAGGTGAATCATAGAATTGATGAGGGGAAAAAGGTAAGTGGTGCACCGAGGAGTCTGTAGAGACAAAGAACTTTATCCATGGAAGCAAGGAGAGGAATGCATAAGAGTATAGTTATACCAATGCTCTTATATGGGTGTGAAGCATGGGCGGTGAATGTTACAACAATGAGAAGGCTGGAGGCAGTGATGTCTTGTCTGAGAGCAATGTGTGGTGTGAATATAATGCAGAAAATCCGTAGTCTAGATATTAGGAGGAGGTGCAGGGTTACCTAAACTATTATCCAGAGGGCTGAGAAGGGAGTGTTGAGGTGATTTGGACATGTAGAGAGATGGAACAAAATAGAATGACTTCGAGAATGTATAAATCTGTAGTGGAGGGAAGACGGGGTAGAGGTCGACCTAGGAAAGGTTGGAGGGAGGGGGTAAAGGAGGTTTTGTGTGCGAGGGGCTTGGACTTCCAGCAGGCATGCGTGAGTGTGTAAGACAGGAGCGAATAGAGATAAATGGTTTATAAGACTTGACGTGCTCTAGGACTTGTGTCCTAGAGATGGGAAGTACAGTGTCTACACCTGAAGGAAGGATTTTAATGTTACAGTTTTATAACTGTAGTGTAAAGCACCACTCTGGCAAGACAGCGATGGAGTGAATCATGATGAAAGTTTTTCTTTTTTAGGCCACCCTGCCTTGGTGGGAAGCGGCCGATGTGTAATATAAATAATACTGCCCAGTACTTCTAACTAAATCCTCACTTTTATGCTTTCCTACATCACTGCCTCCAGCACTGAAGCAGATAATAAACTGATCCCATTACCATTCATGTTGTTGTCAAAGCGGCTGTCAACATCCACTATCCCAGCCCCAGAAAAGTAATCCCTCTGTCTCCCACTCATCGACTGCTCTTACCAAACCAATACTTTCCTACATCCTTTCTAAATCTAAACTTATCCAATTTGAAACCATTTTTACGGGTTTTTTCTTGGAGGGATATCCTCAGAATCTTATTTATATTTCCTTTGTTAATACCTATCTTCTGCTTATACACTTCAGTCATGTCTTCCCTCATTTTCGTCTTACAAGAGAATGTAATTTTAGAGATTTCAGTGTTTCTCAGTAAGGAAGATTTCTTATGTAATGAGTTAATTTTGTCATTCTCCTTTGAATGTTTTCTTGCGAATTTATATCCATTCTGTAATACTGAGACAAGAACCGAGCTATATAATCTAAGTGAGGCCTCATGTGGAAAATTGCATTTATCTGAATGTATTATTATATATATAACAGTAAATGAACATTGATAATTATTATTTATCAGTTAGACAAGTAGGAATTTGGGACACCTAGGTCGCAAAAAATGTCCCCCTTCGATACCTACAACTGTCATATCCATAAGTTGCTCTGGACCTATTAATTAACAATAAAAGATACATCACCAGGAATTCTGGTAAATATATAAATTTGTGGACTGTATATTAAAATTAAAAAATGATTATATATATACACATTTACATAACAGAAGGAGAATATCTTAAAAACTCACCAATTTGACTGGAGATTAAGGTGTATCATACTCAGAAAACCCCCCTGTCTACATTCATGATAATAATACTGGCCAGAACTATAAACATAATATAAACATGACTTAGCTGGGGTTCCTGGAGCTGTCTTGTCCAGTCGCCTGATATCTCAAGTTATGCAGGAATGCACATCCAATAATTTCGTCTCCTATTTGAGAGGTGTCAGCCCAATTTTAACCTCTAGAGCACGAAAATTCTTCACATTATTAATGTCTGTTACTCAATTCAAACAACAAAATGGCGACTTCCCTGCCCAGTCGCAGGTTTCCCATTTTCGATAACATACTTTTTTTAAAAATACAATATAGGGCATCTATTTACCTATAAATTACCGTATTTCCGGAAAATATATACAGTATTTTCCACACCTCACTAATGATGTGTAGAGCAGGAGTATAATCTCTGGATTTCTGTTGGTTATACTTCTTGATATTAATCCCAGTAATTTGTTTGCCTTATTACATAAGCTTAGACACTGCTATCTTGGTTTCAAGTTTCTGCTTGCCATAACCTCCAAGTCCCTTTTGCATTTTCTATGGCCAAGTTCTACATTATTTAGTTTATAAGAGCTACGTTATGGACATTCCCGAGCTTCAGAACTTTACACATATCTACGTTGAACTACATTTTCCACTTTTGTGAACACAACATGAATTTGTCTAAATCCTCCTGAAGTTCAATGACGTCTCCCCCTGAATTAATTATCCTACCTATCCTCGTGTCATCAGTGAATTTACTACATCACTTCTTATTCCCTTGCCAAGGTTATTAATGTATATTAAGATTTTACCCCATTTATACACACTCTCTACACAGATCTAAATGATTGTGTAAAAACATGCAATTATAATGTAGATAATTTTGATACCAACGTTGTTTGAGCGAAAATGTAAATAGATTGCATGATAAAAAATGTTCAATTTTAATTTTTTAAGGATTTTTTGGGAGAAAAAATCAATAAAACAAAGCGGTAAAAAATATCGCAAATCCCCTGTGCATGCTTGTAGAACCATCAGTTACTCAATAACCTGGGCAAAAATTATGACGCTCCTATAAATACTTTTCGCCAAAAATGGAAAATAATGTCAATAACTTATTCCTGAGTTATACATATTTTACGTTTTCTGTAAAACTCTAGGGTGATGACGCGCCACATTTCAGTATGTTTGCTCGACTGAATTTGAATGGAGTCTCAGAGAAGTTGCAATGTAGTGTATTTAGAATAAAACAAACATAATCGTAATTTTTGGAGGAAAAAAACATGAATTGGCATCATGTCTTTTTGATTACATCAGGCCCCCAAAAATTACATTTTTTGAAAAAACATACTTAGAAATATGATAGAAACAAGCTAATTACTTCAACATGTTTCCAGAATTATGCACTATTTTTCGGTAGGAAAACATTTTTTCCATAATTTTTCAATGTTCCTTTTTTACCACTCAAAAACCATTCCCTCCACCCTTAAGTTTTATAACCTGCATAAACTGTATCACTGTAGACAACAAGAGCATTTCACCCCTCCATGGAAGATGTGTTCATTTAATATCACATACCTGCATGCCCCTCCCAAGAAGCTCGTTGCTAGTAATCCCTTCCTTAAATCACTTGTTAAAGCAACTGCTCAAGAAGAAATTTCTCGCCAAGCTGGTAGTAATAAGTCATCACAAGTTATATACACTGATGGATCTAAACAGGAGTCTTCTGGCAGGGCTGCATCTGCTCTTGTTGCCACCTCCCTAGTTAAGAACCATAATAAACTTGTTGAGTTAGGCATGAGAATTAACAACTGGGCGTCTACATTGCAAACTGAATTGTTTGCAATCCTATTGGCGCTGAAGCTAACTTATGACACTGAGCTTGACTCTATCATCATTACTGATTCTATGTCATCACTGAAGGCTCTTGACTCATATAATGGCTCCAACAACATGCTCATGGTATAAGCCAGGTATAGATACTCAAAAATCCGGGAAAAGGGAATTAATGTACAATTGCTATGGATCCCATCATACATTGGATTACTCCTTCGTGATAAAGTTGATATGTTAGCCAAGAAGAGCACCCTGAAGGAGAATGTAGAATATAACTTTGGTATATCTGTGTCTAGCATTAGGAATAATATTAGGAGAGTGATTCAGTGAATGAAAGGTATATGCAAGGAATATCCCTGAAACAACGTCATGTAGAACAGCTGAATCAGTGATCGGACCAAAGACTGGATGCTGGTTGGAACGGAAGGAACGAAGGTAAAGTTCAGGAAGGTTCAAAATACTGTGATGACCAGCAATTCCTTCTCAGTGTTGGCAAAGGAAAGTGAGTTGACGACCCTGGACACCCCAGAGAAGACCATTCCATCGAAGACCATCCCAACGAAGACCATCCCAACGAAGACAATCCCAACGAAGACAATCCCAACGAAGACAATCCCAACGAAGACCATCCCAACGAAGACAATCCCAATGAAGACTATCCCAATGGAGACCATAACAGTGAAAACCATCCCAATGAAGACTGTCTAAAACGACACAAACAACACAACCAATGAAGATAAGAACATTGTTATAGTTAAGGACAGTCAGGTTAAATTTACGGATAGGGTTTTTTGTCTTAGAGATAGAAAGAAGAGGCAGACGGTGTGTTTTTCTAGCGCTGGTGTGGAGGATATTATTAGCTGTCTGGACGACACTATAAGAGGTAATGGGAGCAATCCTGTTATTTGTCTCAGTACTGGAGGCAACGACGTAGGCAGATGTAGAAGTGAGGACCTGATTAGCAAGTATAGGTCAGCAATAGGCAAAATGACTAATCAAACCCAGCCCCTCTCACTTATGTATTTGTCCAGTCTGTTTTTAAAGCTACTCAAGATCTTAGCCTCTATTATACACTGCAACGTCGTGGGATCTTGGTACAAAGACTTCTTCAACGCTTGTCCAACCTTTGGACGAAGACTTACTTCGACTAGTGGATAGTACCACTATGACCCCGCCTCCTCCTGCTTCGCCTCACCTGTCTACAGTATGTAAGCCACGTCTACGGAACTATGCTGTACTTTCTACAAGATTGATGGACTGAACACATCGACTCAAGGCTGAGGGACTGATTACCTCAAACTCCTCCTCTCCTTACACCTCTCTGATTTGTATTGGACTGATGAAGCCACTGTGTGGCGAAACGTTTCTTCAATGAAGATCCCATTGTGTTGCATAAGTGTCTCAATTCTTCTATTATCTTACTTGGAAGATTGTTCCACGCATCGACAATTCTGCTTATTTGATCACGTCTGTGATCAAGGTCCCAGGACCGAAATGTTTTCTAATAAATATCCTAGTGTTTGATTACATGTCTTCCTAAACAGCTCTACTACAGTATCCATGTTGGTTTCTCGGAGGATCGAGGTAATGGTGAAGGCATCGTAGCCACTGGGGAGGACCAGTCGTTTATCAATGTTGCAAATAAATCAAGGAATGGGTAAAATTTGTACCTATAGCAAGTTAGTACTAAAACTCACAGGCCAGTGCGTTATGTATTGAAATATATCTAGATGACTCTTATTGTGGCCAGTTGGCCCAGTGGTTAACGCGCCGACCTATTGGTTGTAGCACTCACCTACCATGGTTTCAAACCCCCATCCGTTTCCTGATTTGTTTCCAATCCTGTAATTTCGATTTCACGAGCAATGCTGCATCCTTCTTTGAGTGTGCTGTGTTAAGGAAGGTATCATGTTTGCAGGAGCGAATAATGAACGATGGGAACAAGAAGAACAACACCCCAACATGTTCTTGTAAAAGATTCTGACAGCTATATATCTGACAGTGCTCGAAAGAAGAACATATGATAACTCACATCTTTCTTATAGGTTATGGTGGGAAAAGTACTGCATTAAGTCGTTATTAGTAGTGAAATTTTGGTTTAATTTACTCTTAAGAGTGTCTCTAATTTTGACGAGTAGAAAATCCACACAATGTGCAGCTCCGTCTGTCTCGCTTCCTTTTTTGTACTCATCAATTTTTTACAGGCTAAGAGTTGTTATGAAACCTCAACTTATTTACAGGCTAAGAGTTGTTATGAAACCTTAACTTATTTACAGGCTAAGAGTTGTTATGAAACCTTAACTTATTTACAGGCTAAGAGTTGTTATGAAACCTTAACTTATTTACAGGCTAAGATTTGTTATGAAACCTCAACTTATTTACAGGCTAAGAGTTGTTATGAAACCTCAACTTATTTACAGGCTAAGAGTTGTTATGAAACCTCAACTTATTTACAGGAAAAGAGTTGTTATGAAACCTCAGCTTATTTACAAGCTAAGAGTTGTTATGAAACCTCAACTTATTTACAAGCTAAGATTGTTAGAAACCGTTATTAAGCAAAGCTTTATAACCAACTTATTTACAGGCTAAGAGTTGTTATGAAACCTCAACTTATTTACAGGCTAAGAGTTGTTATGAAACCTCAACTTATTTACAGGCTAAGAGTTGTTATGAAACCTCAACTTATTTACAGGCTAAGAGTTGTTATGAAACTTAACTTATTTACAGCTAAGAGTTGTTATGAAATCTCAACTTATTTACAGGCTAAGAGCTGTTATGAACCTCAACTTATTTACAGGCTAAGAGTTGTTATGAAACCTCAACTTATTTACAAGCTAAGAGTTGTTATGAAACCTCAACTTATTTACAGGCTAAGAGCTGTTATGAAACCTCAACTTATTTACAGGCTAAGAGTTGTTATGAAACCTCAACTTATTTACAGGCTAAGAGTTGTTATGAAACCTCAACTTATTTACAGGCTAAGAGTTGTTATGAAACCTCAACTTATTTACAGGAAAAGAGTTGTTATGAAACCTCAACTTATTTACAGGCTAAGAGTTGTTATGAAACCTCAACTTATTTACAGGAAAAGAGTTGTTATCAAACCTCAACTTATTTACAGGCTAAGAGCTGTTATCTTACCTCAGCTCATTTACAAGCCCAACCCTATCTAAGGTATATTACCACCGCCTGGAATGCGACCCACAACATTTGACAAACACTCAGGTACCTACTTACTGTTAGGTGAACAAGGACAGCAGGTGTAAGGAAACGTGTCCAACATTTCCACCCTCATTATGTGAGCTCATTGCTCTACCAGCCGACCTACAGTGAGTGCCTAACCACACTCAGTTAGTTAGACAGAAACATCTACAAGTGATGACCAATATCTAAACCAAATGATGTATCGTGGGATGTCATCCCATACAGAAAGAGGACGTCTTGATGCCTACAGTGGCAGGAGTTTCATTGGCCTCGTTGAAGCAAGTAGCAAATTCAGCCTCTTCACAATTTTGTAGTGGCAGTGGGTCACCCCTTAGTGTGATTTGACATATATTACTTTGGAAAACCTTAAGAGGCCGTTTTAAAATACCAGAAAGAGGTCACATGCTACACGCCTCAGTGTAGACAGTGTGAGGTCACATGTTACACGCCTCAGTGTAGATAGTGTGAGGTCACATGCTACACTTCTCAGTGTAGACAGTGTGAGGTCATATGCTACACGTCTCAGTGAAGACAGTGTAAGGTCACATGCTACATGCCTCAGTGTAGACAGTGTGAGGTCACATGCTACACGCCTCAGTGTAGACAGTGTAAGGTCACATGCTACACGCCTCAGTGTAGACAATGTGAGGTCATATGCTACACGCCTCAGTGTAGACAGTGTGATGTCATACGCTACACGCCTCAGTGTAGACAGTGTGAGGTCACATGCTACACGCCTCAGTGTAGACAGTGTAAGGTCACATGCTACACGCCTCAGTGTAGACAATGTGAGGTCATATGCTACACGCCTCAGTGTAGACAGTGTGATGTCATACGCTACACGCCTCAGTGTAGACAGTGTGAGGTCACATGCTACACGCCTCAGTGAAGACAGTGTGAGGTCCCATGCTACACGCCTCAGTGTAGACAGTGTGAGGTCCCATGCTACACGCCTCAGTGTAGACAGTGTGAGGTCATATGCTACACGCCTCAGTGAAGACAGTGTAAGGTCACATGCTACATGCCTCAGTGTAGACAGTGTGAGGTCACATGCTACACGCCTTAGTGTAGACAGTGTAAGGTCACATGCTACACGCCTCAGTGTAGACAATGTGAGGTCATATGCTACACGCCTCAGTGTAGACAGTGTGATGTCATACGCTACACGCCTCAGTGTAGACAGTGTGAGGTCACATGCTACACATAAGGTATTGGTCCAGTGTGGGTAGATTGGTAAAGCACTGCGTACCTTGTTCCAAGGTTCGTAGGTTCGAGTCTCCTTCAGCCAGAGATCAGTGTTTGTGTATATTTCGCATGCTCTCGCGAATTCCTTGCATTGTTAAAATCTCTAGTAAGGCTGATGCATGCAGGGGATGAGATGAAAAGCTGTAAGCCTTCTCCCTGAAAGCTGGCTGCCTTGGATCAAAGTCTAGCGCAAGCTGGACTCCAAGGTATTGGTCTAGTGTGGGTAGATTGGTAAAGCACTGCGTACCTTGTTCCAAGGTTCGTAGGTTCGTAGGTTCGAGTCTCCTTCAGCCAGAGATCAGTGCTTATATATATATATATATATATATATATATATATATATATATATATATATATATATATATATATATATATATATATATATATATATATATATATATATATATATATATATGTCGTTCTGAATATGTAAAACTGGTCAATTAGCAAGAACTCATTTAAAATTAAGTCCTTTCTAAAATTTACTCTTATACCCTTAAAGATATATTTTTTTCATTAATGTTGATGTAAACGTTTATAATTTTGCACCAAAAGGAACTTAGAAAACTTACCTAACCTTATTATAACAAGAGCAATTTATTTTAGCCTAACCCAACTAAATATATTTTAGATTTGTTTACAGTAATTTGATACTAAACAAACACAGTGAAATATGTTTTTTTCATTATGTTCAAAATGATTTTGACGAAATTATTGCATACACAAATTTTCACTTGTCCTATATGGCAAGATGGAGCGTTGCTATTTAAGCCAAGATGGCAAGTTCTGCTATTCGGCACAACATATATATATATATATATATATATATATTTATATAATATTATATATATATATATATATATATATATAATTATATACATGTATATATATATATATATATAATATATATATATATATATATATATATATATATTATATATATATATATATATATATATTATATATATAAATATATATAATATATTCTTTGAACACACACCAGCCGTATCCCACCGAGGCAGGGTGGCCCAAAAGGAAAAACGAAAGTTTGTCCTTTTACCTTTAGTAATATATACAGGAGAAGAGGTTACTAACCCTTGCTCCCGGCATTTTAGTTGCCTCCTACAACACTCATGGCTTACGGAGGAAGAATTCTGTTCCACTTCCCCATGGAGGTAAGAGAAAAATAAACAACAAGAACAAGAACTAGTAAGAAAATATATATATATATATATATATATTATATATATATATATATATATATATATATATATATATATATATATATATATATATATATATATATATATATATGTATATATATATATATATATATATATATATATATATAATATATTATATATATATTATATATATATATATATATATATATATATATACAAGGAACTATGCTCACCCTAAGGACCTTCTCCTTTGGTGAGGTCTGCAGCCTTTGTCCCACAGAACCTGTAGTCTATTTCCTGTCTTCTTTGCCTTTCTCTGATGTTTATTTATTTGCAGTTGCTGGGAATAAATTCTAGCAGCCACTTGTCAGACAACTTCAGCTTATCTACGTCCATTTGTAGTTTCAGTTGATACTGTGTTGTTTGTATTCTCATTAGATTTACATTACCTGTCAACATGGTCACCCCTGACTCCATTTCCTCCATCTTATCATTCACATATACAAGAAACAGTAGCTGTCCCAATACTCATCCTTGTGGTACCCTACTCGTCTCTCGGTCCCATTCCGACACCTCTTCTCGGACAATCAGTCGCTGTTTTCTCCCTATTAAGTATTCCTTGATCCACTATTGTACTTTTCTTGTTAGTCCAGGCTGCTCCTCCAGCTTTTGTCCCAATTTCTCGTGTGGTTCTGTATTAAACACATTTTTACAGTCCAAAAGTATGAATTCCGCCCATCCCTGTCTTTATTTTGTTTCATTTCTGCTACTTTGTGGTGGAACTGAAGCAGTATGTGCTAGGATTAAAATCATGATGGTTGTTTACCAACCTTCTTCTTTCTAGGTGCTCCATCGCTCTTCTGATGATGATATTCTTCTCTAGAACCCTAAATACTATGCATGTCAGTGACGCCAGCCAGTAGTTCGGTGCTACCTGTCTGTCCTCTTTTTCAAAAACTGGCACTACATCTGCTGTATTCTACATCTCCGGAAGTCCCCTGTGTCGACCGACTCGTTGAATTTTTTGACTTGTGGTTCGAGGTATCTAGTTCACTCAGTAATCTCTTCACCTCTTCTCCTGCTGTCAGTATCGTGTCCAGCACTCGTTGGTGCACTCTTTCTCTATGACTAGCATCGTCCCGAGAACACCTCCATAAAACTATCATTCACCACCTCTCAGACATCCTGCTCATTTCCTAGCCATCACCTTAATTATAATAACAAATCCACAAACAATATTTCTTTACAACTTGCAATAATTGTCCTGAGAAGTGGCCGAGGCAGCAATAATCCCCAGGACAATTAACACACAACACGCACTCCAAGAACAAAACTTGTTAGTCATAAAAGGAGATATATATAAGTACAAAAGTTATGGAAGCTACAGGTGGTGTGTCTGGCCCAGACAACTGTGTTGTCCTAACGTGGAGAAGCACAACACAGCAGCCGTTGTGCTAACACCATATAAGTGCTGTTATGAGTTTAGTGCTGAGATGCCTGTTGTTTACACTTTCGTGTAGCTAATATTCACAAACTGAAACCCCATCTGCCTTATGTATTTCTCCATACAAAAAATTATCGCCATCATAATTCGACAATAAAACTAAAAGGTCAGAAAAAAATAATTATTTAATTATTCAATTATCAGGTACATCAAATATTTACCCTCTGCCACGTAATTTTTTACCCACAAGGGGTAAATTTACCCTAATGGGTAAATTTACCCTTAGTTGAGCACTGCTCTAGGATAAATCAGTGAGTTATGACTTGAAAAATCTTACAGGCTTAGTATATGTTAACTTTGATATACTGATATGTTAGAAGAGAGTATAATTGTTAACAGTTTCATGTTAACTGGGATACGCCTGATATATGTTTAGAGAGAGTATACATTGTTAACAGTATACGTTAACTGGGAACGCGGACTGATATGTTAGAGAGAGTATAATTGTTAACAGTATATGTTAACTGGGATATACTGATATGTTAGAGAGAGTATAATTGTTAACAGTATATGTTAACTGGGAAATACTGACATGTTAGAGAGAGTATAATTGTTTAACAGTATTTTGTTAACGGGAAATACTGATAGGTTAGCAGAGGGAGTAATAATTGTTAACATAATATGTTTAAACGGAAATACTGATATGTTAGAAGAACATAATTGTTAACATATATGGTAAACTGGGATACACCAGATTTGTTAGAGAGAGTATTAATTGTAACAATATATGTTAACTGGGATATACTGATATGTTAGAGAGAGTATAATTGTTAACAGTATATGTTAACTGGGATATACTGATATGTTAGAGAGAGTATAATTGTTAACAGTATATGTTAACTGGGATATACTGATATGTTAGAGAGAGTCATAATTGTTTAACAGTATATGGTTTACCTGGATATACTGAAATGTTAGAGAGACGTATAATTGAGTTACCAGTATACTGTTAACTGGACTACTGATATGTTAGGAGAGAGTATAATTGTTAGACAGTAGATGTTAACTGGCGCGATACTACTGATATCTTAGAGAGAGTAATATTTGTTCACAGTATATGTTAACTGGATATACTGATAATGTTAGATGAAGTATAATTGGTCTGATAATATATGTTAACTGGGATATACTGATATGTTAGAGAGAGTATAATTAACAATATATGTTAACTGGGATATACTGATAGGTTAGAGAGAGTATAATTGTTAACAATATATGCTTAACCTGGGATATTACTGAAATGTTTTAGAGAGAGTATAATTGTTAACAATATATGTAACCTGGGTTTTAATACTGAGATGGTAGAGAGATAAAATGTTAACAATATATGTTAACTGGGATATACTGATATTTAGAGAGAGGATAATTGTTACAATATATTGTTAACTGGGGTAACTGATATTGTTAGAGCAGTGTATAATTGATAACAATATATGTTAACTGGGACTAAACTGATAAGTTCAGAGAGAGTAGAATTGTAACTAATATATAACTGGGATATACTGATATGTTAGAGAGAGTATAATTGTTAACAATATATGTTAACTGGGATATACTGATATGTTAGAGAGAGTATAATTGTTAACAATATATGTTAACCTTAACGGGGATACCTACTGAATGTTTAGAGAGAGATAATTGTTAACAATATATGTCTAACTGGGATATACTGGATGTGTTAGAGAGAGTTATAATGTTAACAATATATTTAACTGGATACCTGATATGTTTAGAGAGAGTATAATTGTTTTAACAATATATGTTAACTGGGGTATACTGATATGTTAGAGAGAGTATAATTGTTAACAATATATGTTAACTGGGATATACTGATATGTTAGAGAGAGTATAATTGTTAACAATATATGTTAACTGGGATATACTGATATGTTAGAGAGAGTATAATTGTTAACAATATATGTTAACTGGGATATACTGACAAGTTCTAGAGAGCAGAAATTGTTAATCAATATTGTTAACTGGGGATCTACTGATAATGTTAGAGAGAGTTATATATTGTAAACAATATATTTAACTGGATTATACTGCATTATGTTAGAGAGAGCTAAATTGTTAACAATAATGTTTAACTGGGATATACTGATATGTTGAGAGAGAGTCATAATTGTTAACAATATATGATGAACTGGGATACTTACTGATAGGTTAGAGAAGTAAAGTGTTAAACAGTATATTTCAACTGGATATACTGAATATGTAAGAGAGACAAGTATAATTGTTAACAATAATGTTCTAACTGGATATACTGATATGTTAGAGAGAGTATAATTGTTAACAATAATAGGTTAAACCGGGATGACGGATATTTAGAGAGAGTATAATTGTAACAAATATATGTTACCTTGATCATACTGATACTGTTAGAAGAGAGTATAATTGTTAACATATATGTTAACATGATAGACTGATATGCTAGAGAGAGATAAATTGTTAACAATAGACTGTTAACTGGGATATACTGATAGTGTTAGAGAAAGAGTAATAATTGTTTCAACAATATATGTCTAACTGGGGAATATACTGATATGTTAGAGAGACGGATAATTGTTAACAATATATGATTAACTGGATATACTGATATGTTAGAGAGAGAGTATAATTGTTAATCAATATATGTTTAGACTGGGCTATATCTACTGAATATGTTAGAGAGAGTAATAATTTTAACAATAAATGGAACTGGGATATACTGATGGTTAAGAGAGTATAATTGTAACAATATAATTGTTAACTGAAATATACTGTTGGTTAGAGGAGAGTATAAATTCCTAACAATCATTGTTAACCTGGCGGATATAGTGATATGTTAGAGAGAGTAAATTGTTAACAATATACTGTTAACTGGGATATACTGATATGTTAGAAAGAGAGAATAATTGTTTAACAATAAATGTTAACTTTGATATACTGATATTTAGAGACAGAGTAAAATTGTTAACAATATAGGTTAATCTGGATACTCCTGACTATGTTAAGAGAGTAATAAATTGTTAACAATATATGTTAACGGGAACTCTACTGATATCTAGAAGAGAGTATAATTGTTAACACATATATCTTGTTTAACTCGGGATATACCTGTAAGTTAGAGAGAGTATAATTGTGACAATATATTTAACTGGGGGTATACTGAATGTTAGAGAGAGTATAATTGTTAACAATATACTGTTAACATGGATATCCTGAATATGTTAGAGAGAGTATAATTGTTAACAATATATTTAACTGGATAATACTAATAATGTTAGAGAGATAATAATTGTTAACAATATATGTTAACTGGGATATATACTGAATTTCTAGAGAGAGTAAATAATTGTTACCAATATATGTTAACTGGGACTATACTGATAGTTAGCAGAGCGAGGTATAAGTATGTATAACTAATATATTTAACTGGATATATCTGATATGTTAGAGAGAGTAATAATTGTAACAATATATGTTCACTGGGATATAATGATAGGTTAGAGAGATCTAATTGTTAACAATATATGTATAACTGGGACTATACTGATATGTTAAGACGAGATATAATTGATTAACAGTATAGGTTAACTGGATATACTGGATTATGTTAGCAGAGAGTATAATTCGTTAACAAAATATGATAACTGGCATAGTACTGATATGTTTAGAGAAGTATAATTATTAAAATATATGTAAACTGGGATTAACAGATATGTTAGAGAGGAGTATATTGTTTAACAATATATGTTAACTGAGATATACTGATATGTTAGAGAGAGTATAATTGCTTAACAATAATATTTAACTGGACTTATCACTGATATGCGTTAAGAGATATAATTGTTAACAATATATGTTCCTGGATATACTGATATGTTAGTGAGAGTAAAATTGTTAACATATATGTTAACTGGGAATATATTGACTAGTTAGAGAGAGTATAATTGATCAAAATAATGTTAACTGGGCATTAAACGGATACGTCTAGAGAGAGTATAATTGTTAACAATATATTTAACTGGATATACTGATATGTTTCACAGAGAGAGTATAACTGTTAACAATATATGTTAACTGGGTAATTTAACCGATATGTTTAGGCAGAGAGTATAACTTGTTAACAATAATATGTTAACTGGGATATACTGATATGTTAGAGAGTATAATTGTTGACTACAATATATGTTACCTGGGATATTATTGATACGTTAGAGAGAGTATACATTGTTAACAAAATATGTTTAACTGGGATATACCGATATGCTAGAGAGAGTAAATGTTAACAATATAATGTTAACTGGGAGTATAATTATATGTAGAGAGAGTTAATTGTTATTAACATATATGTTTAACTGGATATACTGATTATGTTCAGAGAGAGTATAATAGTTAACATATATGTTAACTGAGATATACTGATATGTCGAGAGCGAGTATAATTGTTAACAATATATTTAACTGGGATATACTGATCATGTTCGAGAGAGCTATAATTGTTACCAATATATGTTAACTGGGATATTACTAATAATTTAGAGAGAGATAAATGGTTAACAATATAATGTAACTGGGATAGTACTGAGATATGTGAGAGAGAGTATAATTGTACAAATATATGCGTTTAACTGGGCATATACTGATATGTTTCAGAGAGAGTATCTTGTTTTAACAATAATTTAACTGGGATCTACGATATGTTAGGAGAGAAAATTGTTAAAATTAATGTTAACTGGGCATTACTGATATTTAGAGAGAAGTAAGATTGTTAAACAATATATGTTAACTGGGAATACTGATATGTTAGGCGAGTAATTGTTACACAAGAATTTAACTTGGGATATACTGATATGTTTAGAGAGAGTATAATTGTTAACAATATCGGTTAACTTGGATATACTGATATGTATGAGAGAAGTATAATCGTTTTTTGTTCAACAATATATTGTTACCTGCGGGATAATACTGATAGTTCAAGAGAAGTATAATTGTTAACAATATATGTTAACTGGGATATACTGATATGTTAGAGAGAGTATAATTGTTAACAATATATGTTAACTGGGATATACTGATATGTTAGAGAGAGTAGAATTGTATAACAAGATATGTTTAACTGGGTATATACTAATATTTAGAGAGAGTATAATTGTTAACTATATATGTGTAACTGGATATACTAATATGTTAGCAGAGAGTATAATTGTTAACGAGTGAAACGTTAACTGGGATATACTAAATGTTAGAGAAGAGAGTAATAATTGTTAACAATATATCGTTAACTGGGATAACTAATATGTTCTAGAGAGAGTATAAATTGTTAACATATGGGTAATCTGGGATAGACTAATATTTAGAGAGAGTATAAGAAATTGGGTAACAATATATGTTAACTGGGATATACTGATATGTTAGAGAGATGTAATCAACTTGGTTACCAATATAAGTTAAACTGGGATATACTGAGTGTTTAGACGAGAGTATAAGAGATCGTTAACAATATATTTAACTGGGATAAACTACGATATGTTTTAAGAGAGTATCAATTGTTAACTATAGATGTTAACTGGGAAATACTGATATGTTAGAGAGAGTATAATTGTTAACAATATATGTTAACTGGGATATACTGATATGTTAGAGAGAGTATAATTGTTAACAATATATGTTAACTGGGATATACTGATGTGTTAGAGAGAGTATAATTGTTAACAATATATGTTAACTGGGATATACTGATATGTTAGAGAGAGTATAATTCGCGTTTAACAGTATCATGTTAACTGGGATATACTGATATGTTAGAGAGAGTATAATTGTTAACAATATATGTTAACTGGGATATACTGATATGTTAGAGAGAGTATAATTGTTAACAATATATTTAACTGCGGAAAGATACGGATGTGTTGAGAGAGTACTAATTGTCAACATCTCTGTTAACTGGGATTAGACTGATATGTAGAGAAGTAAATAATTGTTTAACAAGTATATGTTAACCTGGGATATACAGATATGTTATAAGAGAGTAGAATTGTAACAATATACTGTTAACTGATATACTGATATGTTATGAGAAAGTAATAATTGTTACAAAATAGGTTAACTGGATATACTCTGAGATGTTGAGAGAGAGCGTAATAATTGTTAACAATATATGTTAACTGGATACTACTGATGTGTTAGAGAGAGGTATAATTGCGCGCTCTGAACAGTAACATATGTTAACTGGATCTATACTGATATGTTTATCAGAGAAGTATGACTGTTAACCAATATATGTTCACGGGATATAACTGCGGGTTAGAAGAGAGATAATGGTTAACACAATATGTTAACTGGGATATACTGTATGTTAGAGAGAGTAAAATTGTTAACAATATATGTTAACTGGGATAGACTGCATGTGTTATAGAAGTTTAATTGTTATCAGTATAATTTAACTGAGGATAATAACTGATATGTTAGACAAGTACTAATTGTTACCAATAGATTATCCTGGGATATACTGAACATGTTAGAGAGAGTATAATTGTTAACCAATATATGTTACCTGGGATATACCTGATGTGTTAGAGAGAGTACATAATTGTTAACAGTATATGTGAAACCTGGATATACGATATGTTAGATATAGATAAACTTGTTACAATATATGTTAACTGGGATATACTGAACGTGTTAAGCGAGAGTAAGAATTGTTAACAATATATGTTAACTGGGATAAATACTGATAATTACAGAGTATAATTATGTTTAACTAATATATGTTAACTGGGATATACTTGATATTTAGAGAGAGTTATAATGATACAATCTATGTTAACTGGGATATACTGTGATATGGTAAGAGAGTAATTCTTAACCATATCACTGTAACTGGATAATACTGATATGTAGAGAGAGTATAACTGTTAACAATATATGTTAACCTGGGATATACTGAATGTTAGAGTGAGAGTAATAATGTTAACAGAACATGTTAACTGGATATACTGATAAGGTTAGAGAAGATAAAATTGTTTAACAATATAAGAGTTACCTGGTATAATGATATGTTAGCAGAGACATATAATTGCGTTAAGAAGATATGTTAACTGGGATATACTGAAATGTAGAGAAGTATAAATTGTTAAACAATATATGTTTAACTGGGATACTACTGATATTTATGAGAGCAGTATAACTGTTAACAATATACGTTAACCTGGGATATACTGATATGTAAGAGAGAGTCTATAAATGTTAACAGTAATATGTTAACTGGGATCATACTGATATGTTAGACAGCAGTATAATATGTCTTAACATTTTATGTTAACGGGATATACTGAGATGTTAGAGAGATAGAATTGTTAACAATAATATGTTAACTGGATATACTGCAGATGTTAGAGAGAGTATAATTTTAACAATATATGTTAACTGGGATATCACTGTATATGTTATGAGAGTGTATTATGGTTAACAGTATAGTTAACTGGATATACTGATCATGTTAGAGAGAAGTATAAACTTTGTAACAATATATGTTAACTGGGATATACTGATATGTTAGAGAGAGTATAACTGTTAACAATATTTGTTAACTGGGATATACTGATATGTTAGAGAGAGTATAATTGTTAACAATATATGTTAACTGGGATATACTGATATGTTAGAGAGAGTATAATTGTTAACAATATATGTTAACTGGGATATACTGATATGTTAGAGAGAGTATAATTGTTAACAATATATGTTAACTGGGATATACTGATATGTTAGAGAGAGTATAATTGGTAACAATATTTTTGTTCACGGGGATATACTGATATGTACAGAGAGTAAATTGTTAACATATATGTTAACTGCGATAATACTGAATATTAGAGAGAGTATAATGTTAAAAATATAAGTTACACTGGATATACTGAATGTTAGAGAGATAAAATTGCGTCTTAAACATATATTGTTAACTGGATAATACTGATATGTTCGAGAGAGCTATAATTGTTAACAATATATGTTAACCTGGGATATACTGGATGTAGAGAAGTCTAATTTTAACAATAATGTTAACTGGGATATTCTGATATGTTAGAGAGAAGTATAATTTTTAATCCAATATATGTTTAACTGGGATATACTGAATGTAAGAAGAGTCAAATTGTAACAATATATTTAACTTGATATACCGATATGTAGAAGAGTATAATGTTTTACAATATATGAACTGATATACCGGATATGATTATAGAGAGTAATAATTGTTAACAATATATTTAACTGGATATACTGATATTTAGAGAGAGTCTAATTTGTTAAACAACTAATATTTAAACTACGGGATATACTGAATATGTTTAGAGACAGAGTATAATTGTTAACAATATATGTTAACTGGGATATACTAATATGTTAGAGAGAGTATAATTGTTAACAATATATGTTAACTGGGATATACTAATATGTTAGAGAGAGTATAATTGTTAACAATATATGTTAACTGGGATATACTAATATGTTAGAGAGAGCAAATGTAACATAAATGGTTAACTCGGGATTCACACTACTATGTTAGAGAGCAGTATAATTGTAACAATACATAATGGTTAACTGGATTAATACTAAATATGTTAGAGAGAGTAAATAAATGTTAGACAATATATTTAACGAACTTGGGACTATTACTGATATTAAGAGAGTATAATTGCGTTACCAATATTATGTTAAACTGCGATATACTGGATGGTGTTAGAGAGAGTATAATTGTTAACAACTATATTGTTACACTGGATAATACTGCGATATGTTAGAGAGAGTAATAATTGTTAACAATATATGTTAACTGGATAATACTGTGATATGTTAGAGAGAGTATAATTGTTACACAATATATGTTTAACTGCGATATACGGATATGTCAGAGAGATTATAATTTTAACAATATATGGATTAACTGGGATTAGTCTACTGATAGTGTTAGAAAGAAGTATAATGGTAACAATATATGTTAACTGGGATATACTGATAATGTTAGAGAGAGAAATAATTGTTCTAACAGGTATATGTGAACTGGGATATACTGAATGTTAGAGAGAGTATAATTGTTGATATATATGTTAACTGGGATATACGATATGTTAGAGAGAGTCATAATTGTTTAACAACATATGTTAACTCGGAATATAAACGATGTGCGAAAAGTTTAATTGTTAACAGTAAATGTTAACATGGATATACTGATATGTTAGAGAGAGGTATAATTGTTAACCAATTTTGTTAACTGGGATAGACATGATATGTTAGAGCAGAGTATAATTGTAACAATATATGTTAACTGGGATATACTGCATATAGTTTAGAGAGAGTAATCAATTTTAACACTAATTTAACTGGGATATACTGATATCTTAGAGACAGTAATAATTGTTAACAATATATGTTAACTGGGATATACTGATGTGTTAGAGAGAGTATAATTGTTAACAGTATATGTTAACTGGGATATACTGATATGTTAGAGAGAGTATAATTGTTAACAATATATGTTAACTGGGATATACTGATATGTTAGAGAGAGTATAATTGTTAACAATATATGTTAACTGGGATATACTGATATGTTAGAGAGAGTATAATGTAAACCAATATAAGTTTAACTGGATATACTCTGATGTGTTAGAAGAGAGATAATTGTTAACAGTATATGTGAACTGGGAAAACTCGAGATGTATAACAAGTATAATTGTTAACAATAATATGTTTAACTGGGATATACTGATATGGTTAGAGACGAGTAAATTGATAACAATTTATGTACCTGGGATATACTGATTGTGTCAGAGAGTATAATTGTTAACAGTAAATGTTAACTGGATATACTGGATATGGTTAGAGATAGTATAATTTTTAACAATACTATGTTAACTGGGATACCTACTGGCAATGTGTATAGCAGAGAGTATAATTGTTTAACAATATATTTTAACTGGGATATACTGATATTTAAACGTATACTTGTTAACAATATATGTTAACGTTGGATATACTGATATGTTAAGAGAGTATAAATTTAACAATATATGTTAACTAGGATATACTGATATGTTAGAGAGAGTATAATTGTTAACAATATATGTTAACTGGGATATACTGATATGTTAGAGAGAGTATAATTGTTAACAATATATGTTAACTGGGATATACTGATATGTTAGAGAGAGTATAATTGTTAACAGTATATGTTAACTGGGATATACTGATATGTTAGAGAGAGTATAATTGTTAACAATATATGTTAACTGGGATATACTGATATGTTAGAGAGAGTATAATTGTTAACAATATATGTTAACTGGGATATACTGATATGTTAGAGAGAGTATAATTGTTAACAATATATGTTTAACTGGATATACAGATATGTTATAGCAGAGTCATAACTGTTAACAATCATATGCTTACCAGGGATACAACTGATATGTTTTTAGAGAGAGTATAAATTGTTTAACAGTATATGTTAACAGGGATATACTGATACTTTATAAGAGAGCTATAATTGTAACAATATAGTTTAACTGGGTTATACTGTTATGTTACGAGAGTATAATTGTTAACAATATATGTTAACTGGGATATACTGATATGTTAGAGAGAGTATAATTGTTAACAATATATGTTAACTGGGCTATACGATATGTTAACTGAGAGTATAATAGTTTAACAGTATATGTTAACTGGATAATACTGATATGTTAGAGAGAGTAACAGAGTTTCTGCATTCTCCCCTCACATATGCATTCAACAGGGCATATACTGATATGTTAGAGAGAGTATAACTGTTAACAATTATTGTTAACTGCCACTCACATCACAACTCGATACACCTGAGTTAGAGAGAGTACTAATTGCGTTAACAACAATATGTTAAACATGGGATAACTACTGATATCTTAGAAGAGTATAACTGTATCAACAATAAATGTTACTGGATATACTGAAATGTTAGAGAGAGTATATTGTAACAATATATGTTAAACCGGTGATCTACTGATACGCTAAGCGAGAGTATAACTGATTAACAATATTTGTTTAACTGGGATTATACTGAATATGTTAGAGAGAGTACTAATTGTTAACAAATCATGTTTACTGGGATATACTGATATGTTAGAGAGAGTATAATTGTTAACAATATATGTTAACTGGGATATACTGATATGTTAGAGAGAGTATAATTGTTAACAATATATGTTAACTGGGATATACTGATATGTTAGAGAGAGTATAACTGTTAACAATATGCTTCAGTAGCAGTATTGTTATAATATTTAAACGTTATGTCTTTTGTTTGCGGTTACGTGATTCATCATTACGTGATTCATCATTACGTGATTCATCAAAATTTACGTGACATTCATTCATTTACGTGGATCTCTCCATTACTGATTCATACTTACGTGATCATAATTACGTGTGCATTAATTACGTGATTCATAATTACGTGATTCATAATTCTTGAATCCTAATTACGTGATTCATCATTACGCCTGATTCATAACTTACCTTATTCCATCATTACGTGATTCATCAATTACGTGATTCATCATTACCGTGATTCATCATTACGTGATTCACATTACGTGATTCATCATTACGTGATTTCACAGTACGTTTTGATTCATCATTACGTGATTCATCATTACGTGATTCATCATTACGTGATTCATCATTACGTGATTCATCATTACGTGATTCATCATTACGTGATTCATCATTACGTGATTCATCATTACGTGATTCATCATTATTACGTATTCATCATTACGTTATTCATCATTACGTTATTCATCATTACTGATTCATCATTATACGTGATTTCTCATTACGTGAATTCATCATTACGTGAATTCATCATTACGTGATCATCATTACGTGATTCATCATACGTAGATTCATCATTACGTGATTCATCATTCTACGTGATTCAGCATTACGTCGATTCATCATTACGTGATCCACATTACGTGATTCCTCATTTACGTGAGTCATCGTACGTGATTCATCATTAACGTGATTCCATCATACGTGATTCATCATTACGTGCTTCCATCATTACGTGATTCCTCAGTACGTGATTCATCATTACGTGATTCATCATTACGTGATTCATCATTACGTGATTCATAATTACGTGATTCATAATTACGTGATTCATAATTACGTGATTCATCATTACGTGATTCATCATTACGTGATTCATAATTACGTGATTCATAATTACGTGATTCATCATTACGATATTCATCATTACTTGAGTTCATCATTAGATCCAAATTCTACGTGATTCATATTACGTGATTCATAATTACGTGATTCATCATTACGAATTCATAATTACTGTTCATAATTACGTGATTCTCATCTAACGTGATTCATCTTCTACGTGATTCATCATTACCGAATTGCATAAATTACGTCGATTCATAATAATTACGTGATTTATAATACGTGATTTCATCCATTCACCGTGAATTAATCATAATTACGTGATTCATAATTACGTGATTCATCATTACTTGATTCATCATTACTTGATTCATCATTACGTGATTCATAATTACGTGATTCATCATTACGTGATTCATCATTACGTGATTCATAATTACGTGATTCATCATTACGTGATTCATCATTACGTGATTCATCATTACGTGATTCATCATTACGTGATTCATCATTATGTGATTCATAATTACGTGATTCATAATTACGTGATTCATAATTACGTGATTCATCATTACGTGATTCATAATTACGTGATTCATAATTACGTGATCATAATTACTGATTCATATTACGTGATTCAATAATTACGTGGATTCATAATTACGTGAATCATCATCACGGTGAATCATCATTACGTGAATCATAATTTACGTATTCATATTACGTGATTCATCATACTGTTTCATCATTACGTATTCATAATTACGTGATTCATAATTACGTGATTCATCATTACGTGATTCATCATTACGTGATTCATAATTACGTGATTCATCATTACGTGATTCATAATTACGTGATTTATCATTACGTTGATTCATCATTACGTGATTCATAATTACTGATTTCATAATTAAAAAAAAAAACGGTGATTCATCATTACGTATTCATCATTACGTTGATTCAACATTACGTGATTCATAATTACGTGATTCATCATTACGTGATTCATAATTACGTGATTCATCATTACGTGATTCTTTATTACGCGATTCTTGGTTACGTGATTCTTTACGTGATTCTTTGTTATGTGATTCTTGGCTACGTAAATTTTTGGTTACGTGATGCTTGGTTACCTGATTCCTTGCTACATGATTCTTTGCTGCGTGATTCTTGGCTCCGTGATTCTTGTCTACGTTATTCTTGGCTACGTGATTCTCTGCCCCGTGATTCCTGTATATGTGACTGTTTTCTGCGTGATTCTAGGCTGCGTGATTCTTCCTGGCACGTCGTAGGTGCAACACGGAGCTGCCTGCAGCTGGCTGTACTGGGCCTGCTGTCCAGGCCGCACTGCTGTACTGGCCTGCTGTACTGGCCTGCAGCTGCTGTACTGGCCTGCTGTACTGGCCTGCAGCTGCTGTACTGGCCTGCTGTACTGGCCTGCAGCTGCAAGCAGCTGCAGGCCAGTACAGCAGCAGACTGCTACGACAAACTGTGTAAACACGAGCAAAGAGTCACAATACAGTGACTGGAACGATACACAAACCCACACATAGAGAAATGGGACTACACGACGTAAACGGTGTCGGACATAAAATCGATTCTCAACTGTGACCCACAGCCACAGCTGGGGGATTTCCTCTGCAAAAACTTGTATTGTGGTCACAGTGGTGCCCTGCTAACCCTCTTTGGTGGATAAATATACCTAGTTGATGAATCTTATTGTAGCCACCTGGCCCAGGATTGACGCAACATGGCCAGGAGTTTTCACGACTCACTTGCCATGGGTTTCTAACCCCACCCCATACAGTGATTTGCTTTCTACAATGTGACCTCCATGTTGAGCATTCCTGCTTGAACATAACGAACTAGTGTTCATGTTGAACCAGCAACCCAAGTGTTCTCCAGCAGAATCTTTCATAAGATGTACGTGAATATGTACGTGAAACATGTACATGAGATACATACGTGATAACATGTACATGAGATGTACGTGATACCAGGTACATAAGATGAAGTGATAACATGTACATGAGATGAAATGAAACATGTACATGAGATGTACGTGATAACATGTACATGACATGTACGTGATAACATGTACATGAGATGTACATGATAACATGTACATGAGATGTACATGATAACATGTACATGAGATGTACGTGATAACATGTACATGAGATGTACATGATAACATGTACATGAGATGTACGTGATAACATGTACATGAGATGTACATGATAACATGTACATGACATGTACATGACTGGTGATGTATGGGCACTGTAGACACTGTGAGTCCTGTGGGTCCTGTCTGCCCTGCGGGCACTGTGGGTCCTGTGGTCCTGTCGGCCCAGTGGGTAACCTGTGGTACTGTGGGTCCTGTGGGCACTGTGGGTCCTGTGGGCCCTGGAGGTACTGTAGGCACTATGGGTCCTGTGAGCATTGTGGGTCCTGTTGGCACTGTGGAGCTGTGGGCACTGTGGGTCCTGTGAGCACTGTGGGTCCTGTGGGCCCTGAGGGTACTGTAGGCACTATGGGTCCTGTGGACATTGTGGGTCCTGTGGGCACTGTTGAGCTGTGGGCACTGTGGGTACTGTGGGTCCTGCGGACACCGTTGGTCCAGTGAGCTCTGTGGGTACTGTGGGTCCTGTGGACACTGTGGGTCTTTTGGGCACTGTGGATCCTTTCGGCCCTGTGGGTAGAGTGAGCACTGTGGGTCTTTTGGGCACTGTGGATCCTTTCGGCCCTGTGGGTAGAGTGAGCACTGTGGGTCCTGTCTGCCCTGTGGGTACTGTGGGTGCCGTGGGCACTGTAGGTATTATGGGTTCTGTCGACCCTGTGGGTACTGTGGGTCCCGTGGGCACTGTGGGCACTGTGGGCACTGCGGGTCCTGTGGATACTGTGGTTTTTTGTGGGCACTGTGATCACTGTATGTGTTTGTGGGGCCCTGTGGGTCCCTGTGGGCACTGTGGGTCCCTGTGAACAGTGTGAAACTGTGGGTCCTTGGGCACTGTGAATCCTGTGGGTCTTGGGGCACTGTAGTCCCCTGTGGACACTAGTGGGCACTGTGAATCCTGTAGGGCCTGTGGTCCTGTGGGCACTGTGAGACTGTGGGTTCTGTGAGCACTGTGTGTCCTGTGGCCCTGTGGGTCCTGTGGCACTGTGGGTCCGTGACACGTGGGCCTGTGATCCTGGTTGGGCACTGGTGGCCTGTGTTACAATGGGCACAGTGGTTCTGTGGGCACTGTGAGCACTGTGGGTTCTTTGGCACTATGAGTCCTGTGGCACTGTGGGTCCCCTGTGGACACTGTGTGGGCACTGTGTGGTCCTGGGGGCACTGTGGGTCCTGTGGGCCATGTGGGTCCTGTGGGTCCTGTGAGCCTGGGGGCACTGTGGGCACTGTGGCACTGTGAGCACTGTGGGCACTGTGGGTCCTGTGGGCAACTGTGGGGTCCTGTGGGCCCGGTGGGCCCTGGGGGTTCTGTGAACTCCCTAGGGCACTGTGGGCACTGATGGGCACTGGGGCACTGTGGGCACTGTGAGCACGTGGGCACTGTGGGCACTGTGGGCACTGTGAGTCCTGTGGGCCCTGTGGGTCCTTGGTGTCCTGTGAGCCCTGGGGGCAACTGTGTGCATTGTGGGCACTGTTGGTCACTGTGAGCACTGTGGGGCACTGTAGGTCCGTGGGCACTGTGGTCCTGTGGGTCATGTGGTTTGTGAGCCCTGGCACTGTGGGCATATGTGAGCCCTGTGTTCACTGTGGGCACTGTGAGCCCTGTGGCACTTTGGGGCACTGTGAGTCCTGTGGCCCCTGAGTACTGTGGGTCCTGTGACCCTGGCACTGTGGGCCACTGTGGGCATTGTTGGTCCTGTGGGCCCTATGGTCCTTGGGCACTGTGGGCACTGTGAGGGCACTGTGGGCACTGTGGCAATGTGGGCACTGTGGGCACTGTGTGCACTGTGGGGCACTGTGGGCACGCTTCCTTCGGCTCCGAGAAAGCATGCTCCCCTCGGTCGTCAAAGGTGTTTGCAATATAGAAATAACAACTCTGGTAAGACACATATGCAACAGTTGGTATCTTTATTTCGAAACGTTTTCGGCCTACGCAGCAGCTTCTTCATTCGAGTACAAGAAAAAGTTGATAGATGCAGAAAATACTTGAAGATGAATGTAATCAGTCTAAAAAACATCACCCTTAAAGTTATGAGGGGTCATGTCCCTCATTCTGGAGAAGCGCAATTGATCCATAGTATGCTATTGGTAATATTCTAATTATTCAACTTATCAGGTACATCAAAATATTTACCCTCTGCCAAGTAATTTTTTACCCACAAGGGGTAAATTTACCCTAATGGGTAAATTTACCCTTAGTTGAGCACTGCTCTACGGATAAATCAGTGAGTTTATACTTGAAAACATCTTACAGGCGTAGTATATGTCTATCTTTAGAATATACTGACTATGGTAGAAGAGAGTATAATTGTTAACAGTTTCATGTTAACTGGGATACGCCTGATATATGTTTAGAGAGAGTATACATTGTTAACAGTATACGTTAACTGGGAACGCGGACTGATATGTTAGAGAGAGTCATAATCTGTTAACAGTATATGTTAACTGATATAATGATATGTTAAGAGAGTATAACTTGTTAACAGTATATGTTAACTGTGAAAAACTGACATGTTAGAGAGAGTATAATTGTTTAACAGTATTTTGTTAACGGGAAATACTGATAGGTTAGCAGAGGGAGTAATAATTGTTAACATAATATGTTTAAACGGAAATACTGATATGTTAGAAGAACATAATTGTTAACATATATGGTAAACTGGGATACACCAGATTTGTTAGAGAGAGTATAATTGTTAACAGTATATGTTAACTGGGATATACTGATATGTTAGAGAGAGTATAATTGTTAACAGTATATGTTAACTGGGATATACTGATATGTTAGAGAGAGTATAATTGTTAACAGTATATGTTAACTGGGATATACTGATATGTTAGAGAGAGTCATAATTGTTTAACAGTATATGGTTTACCTGGATATACTGAAATGTTAGAGAGACGTATAATTGAGTTACCAGTATACTGTTAACTGGACTACTGATATGTTAGGAGAGAGTATAATTGTTAGACAGTAGATGTTAACTGGCGCGATACTACTGATATCTTAGAGAGAGTAATATTTGTTCACAGTATATGTTAACTGGATATACTGATAATGTTAGATGAAGTATAATTGGTCTGATAATATATGTTAACTGGGATATACTGATATGTTAGAGAGAGTATAATTAACAATATATGTTAACTGGGATATACTGATAGGTTAGAGAGAGTAATAATTTTAACAATATATGCTTAACCTGGGATATTACTGAAATGTTTTAGAGAGAGTATAATTGTTAACAATATATGTAACCTGGGTTTTAATACTGAGATGGTAGAGAGATAAAATGTTAACAATATATGTTAACTGGGATATACTGATATTTAGAGAGAGGATAATTGTTACAATATATTGTTAACTGGGGTAACTGATATTGTTAGAGCAGTGTATAATTGATAACAATATATGTTAACTGGGACTAAACTGATAAGTTCAGAGAGAGTAGAATTGTAACTAATATATAACTGGGATATACTGATATGTTAGAGAGAGTATAATTGTTAACAATATATGTTAACTGGGATATACTGATATGTTAGAGAGAGTATAATTGTTAACAATATATGTTAACCTTAACGGGGATACCTACTGAATGTTTAGAGAGAGATAATTGTTAACAATATATGTCTAACTGGGATATACTGGATGTGTTAGAGAGAGTTATAATGTTAACAATATATTTAACTGGATACCTGATATGTTTAGAGAGAGTATAATTGTTTTAACAATATATGTTAGCGATGGGTATACTGCGATATGTTAGAGAGAGTATAATTGTTAACAATATATGTTAACTGGGATATACTGATATGTTAGAGAGAGTATAATTGTTAACAATATATGTTAACTGGGATATACTGATATGTTAGAGAGAGTATAATTGTTAACAATATATGTTAACTGGGATATACTGACAAGTTCTAGAGAGCAGAAATTGTTAATCAATATTGTTAACTGGGGATCTACTGATAATGTTAGAGAGAGTTATATATTGTAAACAATATATTTAACTGGATTATACTGCATTATGTTAGAGAGAGCTAAATTGTTAACAATAATGTTTAACTGGGATATACTGATATGTTGAGAGAGAGTCATAATTGTTAACAATATATGATGAACTGGGATACTATACACCAGGTAACTATACCACACAGGTACCTATACCACACACAAGGACCTATACCGCATAGGTACCTATACCACACACAGGTACCTATACCACACACAGGTACCTGTATCACATTCAGGTACCTATACTAGACACAGGAACCTATACTATACGCAGGTACCTATACCACAGTATACGTTATACATAAGAACATAAGAAATAACACCGCAGCAGGCCTACTGGCCCATGTGAGGCAAGTCCACGTCACCTACCGGCTTAAACCAGTGACTCGCCTAGTCAAGACAAGTCACACCCACCCACACCCAATCATGTATTTATCTAACCTATTTTTAGATCTACACAAGATCTTAGCTTCTATGACAGTACTCGGGAGTTTGTTCCACTCATCCACAACTCTATTACCAAACCAGTGCTTTCCTATATCCTTCCTGAATCTCAATCTTTCCAGCTTAAAACCATTGCTGCGAGTCCTGTCTTGGCTAGATATTTCAGCACGCTATTTACATTCTCTTTATTAATTCCCGTTTTCCATTTATACACCTTAATCATATCCCCCCTAATTCTCCATCTTTCTAGAGAGTGCAGATTCAGGGCCCTCAGTCTATCCTCATAGGGAAGATTTCTGATACATGGGATCATCTTTGTCATCCTCCTCTGTACGTTTTCCAGAGCATTTATATCCATTCTGTAATACGGTGACCAGAACTGAGCAGCATAGTCTAAATGAGGCCTAACTAAAGATATATAGAGTTGAAGAACAACCTGAGGACTCCTATTATTTATACTTCTTGATATGAAGCCAAGGATTCTGTTAGCTTTATTGCGAACACTAATGCACTGTTGTCTTGGTTTTAAATTACTGCTAACCAGAACTCCTAAATCTTTCTCGCAGTCAGTAATATTAAGATCTTCATTATTTAGTTTATGTGTGGCATGGTATTTTTCCTGTTCCTAGAATTTCCCTGTCCCTAGAATTAACAAACAAAATATTTACACAACGAATAAAACGAGATTTAAAACAAACAAAAGCAAAACAATGACCTACCGTAAATTGTTTACGTCTGTATCCCTCACGGATGTAAACAAAAGCTAAACAGAAACTCTTCTTTGTAAAATTTAGGAAAAAATGTGTGAAGGAACAGAGTGTGTAATTACAAGCCAGACTTAATTGTACCTCTTGGATAAATTATCTCAAGTTGGTCATTAAAAAGTTTACCTGGTTAAATTACAGGTTTATTAATGTGGATTCTGAAGCAGTGTGTGGAGAATTACCTCCCCCCCCCAACGAGGTCTCTCAAAAATTCCAGTTTTAGTAAAAAAATCTTTAAGAAATTTGGAATGTTGTGTCTTGCTCAGCGTTAAAAATATATACGTTAAGGGGCACGTAAGTTCCACCGTCTTCTTAAGAGGCACGTAAGTTCCCCCGTCTTCTTAAGAGGCACGTAAGTTCCACCGTCTTCTTAAGAGACACGTAAGTTCCCCCGTCTTCTTAAGAGGCACGTAAGTTCCCCCGTCTTCTTAAGAGACACGTAAGTTCCCCCGTCTTCTTAAGAGACACGTAAGTTCCCCCGTCTTCTTAAGAGGCACGTAAGTTCCCCCGTCTTCTTAAGAGGCACGTAAGTTCCCCAGTCTTCTTAAGAGGCACGTAAGTTCCCTCGTCTTCTTAAGAGGCACGTAAGTTCCCCAGTCTTCTTAAGAGGCACGTAAGTTCCCCCGTCTTCTTAAGAGGCACGTAAGTTCCCCCATCTTCTTAAGAGGCACGTAAGTTCCCTCGTCTTCTTAAGAGGCACGTAAGTTCCCCAGTCTTCTTAAGAGGCACGTAAGTTCCCCAGTCTTCTTAAGAGGCACGTAAGTTCCCCAGTCTTCTTAAGAGGCACGTAAGTTCCCCAGTCTTCTTAAGAAGCACGTAAGTTCCCCAGTCTTCTTAAGAGGCACGTAAGTTCCCTCGTCTTCTTAAGAGGCACGTAAGTTCGCCGGTCTTCTTAAGAGGCACGTAAGTTCCCCGGTCTTCTTAAGAGGCACGTAAGTTCCCCCGTCTTCTTAAGAGGCACGTAAGTTCCCTCGTCTTCTTAAGAGGCACGTAAGTCCCCTCGTCTTCTTAAGAGGCACGTAAGTTCCCCAGTCTTCTTAAGAAGCACGTAAGTTCCCCAGTCTTCTTAAGAGGCACGTAAGTTCCCTCGTCTTCTTAAGAGGCGCGTAAGTTCCCCAGTCTTCTTAAGAGGCACGTAAGTTCCCTCGTCTTCTTAAGAGGCACGTAAGTCCCCTCGTCTTCTTAAGAGGCACGTAAGTTCCCCTGTCTTCTTAAGAGGCACGTAAGTCCCCTCGTCTTCTTAAGAGGCACGTAAGTTCCCCTCGTCTTCTTAAGAGGCACGTAATGTTCCCTCGTCTTCTTAAGAGGCACGTAAGTCCCCTCGTCTTCTTAAGAGGCACGTAAGTCCCCTCGTCTTCTTAAGAGGCACGTAAGTTCCCTCGTCTTCTTAAGAGGCACGTAAGTCCCCTCGTCTTCTTAAGAGGCACGTAAGTCCCCTCGTCTTCTTAAGAGGCACGTAAGTCCCCTCGTCTTCTTAAGAGGCACGTAAGTCCCCTCGTCTTCTTAAGAGGCACGTAAGTCCCCTCGTCTTCTTAAGAGGCACGTAAGTCCCCCAGTAATGAATGTTGTGGTCTGAGACCTCTGCTACACAAATGTCCTCAAAAATTTGTTAAGTTATACCATGAATTGATAAATTAGACACATGTGCAACACTTGGGTATCTTTAATGAGGAAACGTTTCGCCACACAGTGGCTTCATCAGTCCATACTAAGGAGAATCGTGAAGATCAGGAGGAGTTTGAGGTAATCAGTCCCTCAACCTTGATTACATCGACTCAAGGTCTCAGACCACAACATTCATTACGCTGAGTACACTGCAAAGCATTTGATCAACAGAGACAGTAGAGGGCAGAGTGTGACTAGCTCCCTTAAGGTTTACTATACTAATAGATTACTTGCATAGATTACTTGCATATGCAGGTAATATAGATATTATTAGTATAACAGAGACCTGACTCAATCTGAAAGATAGAGAAATACTTTCTGAATGCAACATACAGGGTTATAAACTATTCCACACTAATAGGGTCAACAGGAAGGGTGATGGAGTAGTGATGTATGTCTGAGATAATTTAAATTGTCGTCTTAGACAAGATATAAGATTAGAAACATCGAACACAGACTGTGTTTGGCTACAGTTTCTCGAGGGTCGTGACAAATTAATTTTAGGTGTGATTTATAGGTCCCCAAGTCTTGACAGAGAGTGCAGTAAGCTGCTATAGGATGGAATTCATAAGGCATTTAGATATGGAAATGTCGTATTTGGGAGATTTTAACTGTAGACAAATTGGAACAATATGATAGGAAATCTTGAGTCTAGTGACTTTCTTGCTACGGTTCAGGATTGCTTTTTAAAACAGTTTGTGATAGAACCAACGAGAGGAAATAACCTGCTTGGCTTGGTTCTTGCCAACAAGGACTCGCTAATTAATAATCTTGAGGTTAATGATGAGCTTGGGAAAAGTGATCACAAATCATTTAGTTCGAAAATATCATGGAATTACCTAGATAACTGTAATCAAGTCTCTGTCCCAGGTTTCCGCTTGGCTGATTTCATGGAACCGAGACTACCTGGGTGGACTAAATTGGAACAACCTGACTATGGGTCAGGTAGGTGGTGTTGGTTGCCAATATGACGTTGTTCACAGCATAGTTCTAGCTGCCCAGACAACTTATGCTCCAAATAGAGAAATCAGATCAACCAAAAATGATCCAAATGGATAAACATTAGATTAAAGCATCTCAGTGGTCAAAAGAAAAGCGTATATAGGCGTATGAAAAGAGGAGATGGGTATTTAAGAAAACAGTACATTCAATCAATGAGAAAAATAAAAAAGGGAATGAGAAAAGCTAAAAGAGATTGTAAGGCTATAGTGGCAAGGGATTCGAAAACTAACCCAAAAGATTTCTTTCGGATATATATAAGTAAGATTAGGTACAAGATTGTCCCACACAGAAGTAACTCAGGTCAGATCATTGACAGTGATAAGGAAATGTGTGAAATTTTTAACTCTTATTTCCTCTCAGTTTTTACTCAGGAAGATACAAGCGAAATTCCAGAAATAATAAATTACTTAGAACAGGATGATAATAATTAAAACCTAACAAATCCCCAGGTCCTGATGAACTGTTTGCAAGGGTGTTAAAGGAATGTAAAGAAGAACTTAGCAAACATTTGGCTAATCTTTTCAACATATCACTACAAACTGACATAGTGCCAGACAAGTGGGAAATGGAAAATATAATACCTATTTACAAGGCAGGTGACAGGTCCTTAGCTTCGAACAATAGACCAATAAGCCTTACCTCCATAGTGGGAAAATTTATGGAATCAATAATTGCCAAAGCAATTCGTAGCCATTTTGAAAGGCATAAATTGATTAACGAATCTCAGCATGGTTTTACAAAGGGGCGTTCCTGTCTTATGAAATTACTAACATTTTTCACCAAGGTGTTTGAGAAGGTAGATCATGGCAATGAACGTGATGTTGTGTACATGGACTTCAGTAAGGATTTTGATAGTTTCACATCAGAGGCTATTGAGGGAAATTAAGGCACATGGAATAGGAAAAAAAATTCCTGGGTAGGGTAGAGACTTCGTTGACAGGCAGAAGAGAGTTTGCATCAATGGGGAAAAATCAGAATGGGGGCACGTCACGAGTGGTGTTCCACTGGGGTCAGTGTTGGGCCCCTTGTTGTTCACAACTTTATATAAACGACGTTGATGAGGGAATAAATAGTAACATAAGCAAGTTTGCTGATGACACCAAAATAGGTCGCCTAATTCAATCTAACGAGGACATTAGAGCACTCCAGGAAGATTTGAATAGACTGATGCAGTGGTCGGAGAAGTGGCAGATGCAGT
The DNA here is from genome assembly GCF_026875155.1 of Cherax quadricarinatus. Classification (NCBI taxonomy): domain Eukaryota; kingdom Metazoa; phylum Arthropoda; class Malacostraca; order Decapoda; family Parastacidae; genus Cherax; species Cherax quadricarinatus. The sequence continues at coordinate 5,424,413 of NC_069478.1, read as the reverse complement.
TTAATATAGACAAATGCAAAGTTCTAAATGTTGGACAGGAAAATAACCATGCCACATATAAACTAAAAAACGTAAATCTTAATATTACTGATTCCGAAAAGGATTTGGGAGTTCTGGTTAGCAGTAATCTAAAACCAAGACAACAGTGCATAAGTATTCGCAATAAAGCTAACAGAATCCTTGGCTTCATATCAAGAAACATAAATACTAGAAGTCCTCAGGTTGTTCTTCAACTCTATATATCCTTGGTTAGGCCTCATTTAGACTATGCTGCTCAGTTCTGGTCACCGTATTACAGAATGGATATAAATGCTCTGGAAAACGTACAGAGGAGGATGACAAAGATGATCCCATGTATCAGAAATCTTCCCTATGAGGATAGACTGAGGGCCCTGAATCTGCACTCTCTAAAAAGGCATAAAATTAGGGGGGATGTGATTGAGGTGTATAAATGGAAAACAGGAATAAATAAAGGAAATATAAATAGCGTGCTGAAAATATCTAGCCAAGACAGGACTCGCAGCAATGGTTTCAAATTGGAAAAATTCAGATTCAGGAAGGAAATAGGAAAGCACTGGTTTGGTAATAGAGTTGTGGATGAGTGAAACAAACTCCCGAGTACTGTCATAGAAGCTAAAACCTTGTGTAGTTTTAAAAATAGGTTAGACAAATACATGAGTGGGTGTTGCCATTTTCTGATGCCACGCTGCTTTCTTAATTGGATGTGACCTGACCTGACTAGGTGGGTCATTGGTTTAAGCCGGGAGGTGACGTGGACCTGCCTCGCATGAGCCAGTATGCCTTCTGCAGGGTCCGTTCCTTATTATGCTCTAATGTTCTCTTACTATAAATCCAACCTCTTTTTGTGTATATGAGAAAGAAAACTGACTCGGATTTAACGTTTGAGTCATTAGAATAAGATGTATAAAATACTCTAAAGAAATGATAGACTAGAGAAAGAGAGAGACTGGTCGCGAGGTTGAAAATAGGTAGAGTAGGGCAGAGTTTTTGAGATAAAAACAGATATGCGGGTTGGGGATGTCAAGAAGTACTTCTTCAGCCTCAGAGTGGTGTGGAAGTGCTATGACCTGGACGAGGAGGTGAGGAGACGGCTACATAAATAGCTTTAAGAGCAGGACGACAGGGCCCCTCCACACCACACATAACACACACACACCCACACACACACACACACACACACACACACACACACACACATACCTACACACACACAAACACACACACACACCTACCTACACACACACACACACATCTACCTACACACACACAAACACACACACAGCTACCTACCTACCTACACACACACCACACTACCTACACACACACACACCTACCTACACACACACACCTACCTACACACACACACACACACACACACACACACACACACACAAACACCTACCTACACACACACAAACACCACACACACACCTACCTACACACACACACACATCTACTACACAAACACACACACACACACACACACACACACATCTACCTACACACACAAACACACACACACATACACACACACACACACACACCACATCTATCTACACACACACACCACATCTACCTACACACACACACACATATACCTACACACACAAACACACACAACACACACATCTACCTACACACACACACACACACACACACACCACACACACACACACACACACACACTACCTACACACACACACACACACACACACACACACACACACACACACCATATACACACACACACACACACACACACACACACACACACACACACACACACACACACACAAATCTACCTACACACACACACACACACATACGCACACACACACACACACATACACACACACACACACACAGTTGATGAGAAGAATACACTCGATCGAAGACCAGGCAGAACTACAAAGGGATCTGGACAGGCTGCAGACCTGGTCCAGCAATTGGCTCCTGGAGTTCAATCCCACCAAGTGCAAAGTCATGAAGATTGGGGAAGGGCAAAGAAGGCCGCAGACGGAGTACAGTCTAGGGGGTCAGAGACTACAAACCTCACTCAAGGAAAAGATCTTGGGGTGGTATATAACACCAGGCACATCTCCTGAAGCGCACATCAACCAAATAACTGCTGCAGCATATGGGCGCCTAGCAAACCTCAGAACAGCATTCCGACATCTTAATAAGGAATCGTTCAGGACCCTGTACACCGTATACGTTAGGCCCATATTGGAGTATTGCGGCACCAGTTTGGAACCCACACCTAGCCAAGCACGTAAAGAAACTAGAGAAAGTGCAAAGGTTTGCAACAAGACTAGTCCCAGAGCTAAGAGGTATGTCCTACGAGGAGAGGTTAAGGGAAATCAACCTGACGACACTGGAGGACAGGAGAGATAGGGGGGACATGATAACGACATACAAAATACTGAGGGGAATTGACAAGGTGGACAAAGACAGGATGTTCCAGAGATTGGACACAGTAACAAGGGGAACAGTTGGAAGCTAAAGACACAGATGAATCACGGGATGTTAGGAAGTATTTCTTCAGCCACAGAGTAGTCAGTAAGTGGAATAGTTTGGGAAGCGATGTAGTGGAGGCAGGATCCATACATAGCTTTAAGCAGAGGTATGATAAAGCTCACGGCTCGGGGGAGAGTGACCTAGTAGCGATCAGTTGAAGAGGCGGGGCCAGGAGCTCGGACTCGACCCCCGCAACTCAACTAGGTGAGTACAACTAGGTGAGTACACACACATACACACACACACACACACACAAATCTACCTACACACACACACACACATACGCACACACACACACACACAATACACACAACACACACACACACACACACACACACACACACACACCACACACAACACACACACCACACACACCACACACACACACACACACAAAAACAAACAAAAAGAAATTAGATGATGACAGTTCAGGTGTTTGCCTTAATGTTTTTCCTACCATTACCAATACCCCCCCCCCCACCACGACCTCTAACAAACACCCCTGACTCCTGACACCGTCAACCTGACTCCTGACACCCCCACCTGACTCCTGACACCCCAACCTGACTCCTGACACCCCCAACCTGACTCCTGACACCCACAACCCGACTACTGACACCCTCAACCCGACTCCTGACACCCTCAACCCGACTCCTGACACCTTCAACCCGACTACTGACACCCTCAACTGACTCCTGACACCCTCAACCCGACTACTGACACCTTCAAACCGACTACTGACACCCTCAACCCGACTCCTGACACCCTCAACCCGACTCCTGACACCATCAACCCGACTCCTGACACCCCCAACCCGACTACTGATGCCCCCTACCCGACTATGACACCCCCAACCCGACTCTAACTGCACACCCCCAACCCGACTACTGACACCCCCAACCCAACTACTGACACCCCTACCGACTCCTGACACCCCAACCGACTCTGACACCCCCAACCCGACTACTGACTCCCCTAACCCGACTACTGACACCCCAACCCGACTACTTACACCCCCAACCCGATTACTGACATCCTCAATCCGACTACTGACACCCCCAACACGACTTACTGACACCGTACACCCGACTCCTGACCCCCCAATCCGACTACTGACACCCTCAACCCGACAATTGACACCTCAACCCGACTACTGACACCCTCAACCCGACTACTGACACCCCCCAACCGACTATGGACACCACCAACCCGACTACTGACACCTTCAATCCGACTACTGACACCCCAGCACGACTACTGACACCGTACATTCGATCCTGACCCCCAACCCGACTACTGACAAACTCAACCCGACTACTGACACCCTCAACCGACTACTGACACCCCCAACCCGACTACTGACACCCCAACCCGACTCCTGACCCCTCAACCCGACTACTGACACCCCCAACCCGACTACTGACACCCCAACCGACTACTGACACCCTCAATCCGACTACTGACACCCCAACACGACTACTGGACACCGTACACCCGACTCCTGACACCCCCAACCCGACTACTGACACCCTCAACCCGACAACTGACACCCTCAACCCGACTACTGACACCCCCAACCCGACTTCTTGTAGACAGCCTGTACTGTCTGCACAGACAGCTCATGCTGTCTGCCAGCTTAGTTCATATTTCGCGCCACTAAAGTGCTGCACTCTGGGCCTGTCCAGGTCTGTGGGAAGCTGGTCCCACACTCTCTCACTCACACAGCGGCCTAGCAGGAAGACACAAGGCCTATATCTCGTGGGATGGCCCTCCCGGGCCATGGGCACAACACACAAGCCTGCGTACCCACCACGACATTAACAATAAAGTAAGAAGCCTCAGAAGACGTATCATTGAACCCCGCTACCATAATACCAATTATTCGTGGTTCACATTGGTTCACATTGGTGGCAGCGGTGGGAACGTGTCACAAGCTTCAGTGAGCAGCCTGCACAAAGATGTCGTCACTTTGACTGCTAGCTCGCTCACTGCAGTCTGGTGTATGAAGTTACGACTCCCAGATGTTTCGCCCAGTCGTCTCTGCCATGACTCGCTCCACAACTCGCTCCACGCTCGCCGGCAGTGACAGCCCAGCTACAGTACCAGTCGAGAAGTGACCTCCTGAGTCGCTTGCCAGAAGTTCTGCCCAGTTGCCGAGTTTTGTCGACGCCTCACTCGAGGGCACCAGCATGTCGTGCCCCAGGTTGAGTGAAAACCTGCAGCGACTCCTACGATGACTGCTTCACCGTTCCAGAGGAGACCGTACCCTGTTACGTCACAGCTCAGCCGCAGCGATGTCTCCTGCGTTGCAGTATCTGTCCAGACGCAGGAAGGAGTGCAGTGATGCCCATCGACGCTCACTGCCTATGACCACGATGTTTAGCACACCCCAAATGTTTTTTTTCTTCCCTCCCTGTAGGAAGTTTTTTTTTCCATGTTCATTTGTATATACATGTTTTTATTTTGTGTTCTGTGCCCTGTTCCTACGAGAGAGAGACCGAGTTCCTTTTACCACCAGTATTGTCGCGTCGGGACGACGCGCGGTAGGTGGCCGAGCGTATGTAGACAGCCTGTACTGTCTGCACAAACAGTCATGCTGTCTGCCAGCTTAGTTCATATTTCGCGCCACTCAGGTGCTGCCCTCTGGGCCTGTCCAAGTCTGTGGGAAGCTGGTCCCACACTCTCTCACTCACACAGCGGCCTAGCAGGAAGACACAAGGCCTACTAATAGCTCTCTCTCGTGGGATGGCCCTCCCGGGCCATCGGCACAACACACAAGCCTGTGTACCCACCACGACATTTTCAATAAGTAAAGAAGCCTCCGAAGACGTTTATAATTTACCACCCCGCTTACAAATCACCAATAAACCCATTAAACACTATTCCTACACACCCACCTCAACTTCTACACACCCACCACAACTCCTACACACCCACTACTACTCCTACACACCCTCCAGAGCTCCTACACACACCACTACTATTCCTACACACCCACCACAACTCTATACACCACCACAACTCCTGCACACCCATACTATTCCTACACACCCACCACAATCTACACACCCACTACTTACTCCTACACACTCTCCACAACTCTACACACCCAACACAACTCCTACACACCCATACTATTCCTACACACCCACCACAACTTCTACACACCCACTACTATTCCTACACACCCACCACAACTCCTACACACCCACTAACTACTCCTACACACCACCAAACTTCTACACACCCACTACTATTCCTACACACCCACACACTCCTTCCACACCCACTACTACTACGCACCCACTACTACTCCTGCACTCCCACCCCAACTCCTACACACCCACAACAACTCCTACCACCCACTACTATTCCTACACACCCACCACAACTCCTACACACCTACTACTACTCCTACAACACCCTCCTTACTCCTCACACCCACCACAACTCCTATACTCCCACTACTACTCCTGCACTCCATCACAACTCCTACACACCCCACCACAACTCCATCACACCCACCACTCTCCTGCATACCCACCACAACTCCTACACACCCACTTCTACTCCTACACACCCACTAACTACTCCTACACACCCACAACTCCAACACACCCACCACAACTACACACCCACTACTACTCCTACACACCCACCACAACTCCTACACACCCACTACTACTCCTACACACCCACTACAACTCCTACACACCCACCACTACTTCCTACACACCCACAACAGCTCCTACACACCCACTACTACTCCTACACACTCTCCAGAGCTCCTACACACCACTACTGTTCCTACACACCCCCTAACTTCTACACACCCACACAACTCCTACACACCCACTACTTCTCCTTCACACCCACCACAACTCCTACACACCCATTACTATTCCTACACACCCACCACAACTCCTACACACCCACTACTACTCATACACACCTCCACAACTCCTTCACACCCACTACTACTCATACACACCCTCCACAACTCCTACACACCACCACAGCTCCTATACTCCCACTACTACTCCTACACTCCCACCACAAACTCCTTCACCCCACTACTACTCCTACACACCCACCACAACTCCTACACACCCATTTCTACTCCTACACACCCACCCCACCACAACTTCTGTACTCCCACTTCTACTCCTACACACCCACAAACTCCTACACACACTACTACTCCTACATCACTCACCACAAACTCCTACACTCCCACTTCTACTCCTACACACCACCACAACTCTTACACACCCACCACAACTCCTGCACACCCACCTCAACTCCTACACACACCCCACAACTTGCGCCACAACTCCTACACACCCTCCACGTGCCCCACCACGACGCTGAAGCCTCTCTCCTCGTAATCTATACTCCGTTTCCAGTCTTCTTCCCCAGGTTTCATAACCCGATAGACAGAGTCTTTCTTTTCATACAAACGGTGATACTAACACCTTTTTCCTGGTGTAGTAGTCGCCTCTAAACAGGAGCATATCTAACTCAGTCCCCAGCTGTATTGCAATATACTAGAAGCAATAGCCATCCTTGCGGAACCTTTCTTGTTACACTTGTCCAGTTCTGGCATATCTTCTCAGACAATTATTTCTTGTTAGCTGCTGCCCAGGTGCTCCCTGATCCAGCAGAAGCTTCACTGGTAGTCCAGCTCTAACCCAAGTTATTACTGTCTCAGGTCTGGGACAATATATCATGTCTTTTCCAAGTTTAAAATGCTCTTACCTGCTTGCATATTTGTGGTTGCAGGGGTCGAGTCACAGCTCCTGGCCCCGCCTCTTCACTGGTCTCTACTAGGTCCAATCTCTCATGAGCTTTATCTTATCTCTTCTTAAAGCTATGTATGGCTCCTGCCTCCACTACATCACTCTCCAGACTATTCCACTTCCTGAAACTCTATGACTGAAGAAATGCTTCCTAACATCCATGTGACTCATCTTAATCTTCAACTTCCAGTTGTGATCCTATGTTGTTGTGTCCCATTTCTGGTACATCCTGTCTCTGTCCACCTTATCAATTCCTCTCGGAATTTTGTTTGTCGTTATCGTGTCCACCCCTTCCTCTCCTGTCCTCCAGTATCATCAGCCTGATTTCCTTTAACCTCTCCTCGTAGAACATACCCCTTAGCTCTGGGACTAGTTTTCTTGCATACCTTTACAGTTTTTCTAATTTTTCGACGTGTTTAACCAGTTGTGGGTTCCAAACTGGTGCTGCATACTACAGTGTGGACCTGACGTACACGGTGTACAGAGTCTTGAACTATTCCATACTGAGGTATCAAAATCTACTCTTAGATTTGCCAGGAGCTCATATGCTGCAGCAGTTATTTAGTTGATGTACGCCTCAGGAGATATCCTCGGTATTATACTCACCCCAAGATCCTTTTCCTTGAGTGAGGTTTGCAGTCTTTGACCCCCTACACTGTACTCTATGTGCGGTCTTCTTTGCTCTTCCCCAATCTTCATGACTTTCCACTTGATGGGGTTAAACTCCAGGAGCCAGTTGCTGGACCAGGCTTTCAGCCTAACCAGATCCCCTTGCAGTCCTGCCTGATCCTCATCCACTTGAATTCTCCTCATTAGCTTCACGTCGACTACAAACAGGGACACCTCTGAATCTATCCCTTCCTTCATGTCATTCACATATAACAGAAACAACACTGGCCCATGTGGCGGCCTTCTGCCAAACTAGTGGTTAGATTGTTAACCTGCCGGCCTGCAGTACCACGGGTACGTCATCAAACCCAATGTGGGGACTGCTGAGCCGGCCTTAGAAGCAGTATTTACCAGAACACCTTACGGTATACATCTACTGGCAGTAGAGAGTATTCACCAGACTACCTCACGGAGTACATTTGAAAGTGATGTCTACTGACTCGCTGCTGACTTCAGTCAACTGCCGGCATCCTGGCTGCAGTTTTTCTAGTCACTCGGATTCCTGTGGACTTCAGTTACCTGAGGGCTTCGCTTAGTCTGCTGGCTTCAGTTACTGTGGGCCTCAGGATTTGGTTACCTGTGGGCCTCTGGTTGTAGCTTCACTGGCCAGTTTTGCGGACTTCGACCTGCGGGCCTTGGTGAACTTTGCTGGTCTCCTGCTGATCTTAGGGAGTGTAGTATTTGGCTGCTCTCTGAAGAGAAAGACGCTATGCGGGTGACACAGCCGAGAAAGAGTGTTATAACAGAGACAAGGGTGTCGTGTGGACACAGTAGAGATGGTGTGTGTGATGCAGAGACAAGGGTGTCATGTGGACACAGTAGAGACGGTGTGTGTGACGCAGAGAAAAGGGTGTCGTGTGACACGGAGAGAAGGAGCGTCATAACACAGGCAAGGATGTCGTGTGACACGGAGAGAAGGAGCGTCATAACACAGACAAGGGTGTCTTGTGACAAGGAGAGAAGGATCGTCATAACACAGACAAGGGTGTCTTGTAACACGGAGAGAAGGATCGTCATAACACAGACAAGGGTGTCTTGTGACACGGAGAGAAGGAGCGTCATAACACAGACAAGGGTGTCGTGTGACACGGTAGAGAAAGTGTTATAATACTGAGAGACAGAAGTGTAGTATAACTCCGTGTAACTAGTGTTGTACAAGTGAGTGTGACACAGTAACGTCATCAACGTTGTACCTGTGTGGTAGGGTCATGAGTAGATTATAATTTATTATTTTAGAATTTATATATACATATATTTGTACAAAGATGTTAATTATAATTTATTATTGTAGCATGTATATACATGTACCAAAGATAATAGGTGATTATCAGATGTTATTATAGTAAAGATAATTTATTATTGACTACCTCTAGACCAAAGATTTTTATATATGATAGTAAAGATAATAAATTGTTTAATGTTTATTCAGTATCCCGAACTCTCATATTACTGCACTAGTATAAGGCCAACTTGTGTTTTTGTAATAGTCCTAGAACTGACCCTTGTGGAACCCCGCTCATCACAGTCGCCCACTCTGACACCTCTTCAAGTATGATTATTAGTAGTAGTAGTAGCAGCAGCAGTAGTCGGCAAAGTGAGCTACTGGGAAGGTTGAACTTAGGAGCTAACATGGGACAATAATATGTGAATATTAATACATGTACGTCATATACCTGTGTGTGTTCAAGATTATTTACAAATGTTACAGTTTATCCAAAGGTGACAGAGACCTGGTGTGTTTCACGGACAGGTGTCTGACGCCTGTCTGTGTGACAGACGTGCGTTGAAAAATTAGACACCTGTGGAACACCTGGGTATCTTTAATGAGGGAACATATCGTCAGTAAGTTGCTTCTTCAGTCCAATACAGAGAAGAAAAGTGGTAGATGAGGAGGAGGAGGAGAACGAGGTAATCAGTCCCTCAGCCTACACGTTAACTTAATTGTGTCAACATGGATGATAGGAAGGATTGTGGGAATGATTGGTAAGAATGATAGGGAGATGGTAGCTATCATTCTGATTATTCACCACTTCCTATGACAGCAAGACTCTTCAGGAGATATAGCATTTCCCCGATGAAAAGCAGAGGCACCACGAGTACATTGAGACAACACCATAAGTGTCCGGGGCCCAAGACTGTTCAATTTCCTCCCAGCATACATAAGGAGGATTACCAATAGACCCCTGGCTGTCTTCAAGAAGGCATTGGACAGGCACTTAGTCAGTGCCTGACCAACCGGGCTGTGGTTCGTACGTCAGTTTGCGTGCGGCCAGCAGTAACAGCCTGGTTGATCAGACCCTGATCCATCATGAGGCCTGGTCTCAGACCGAGTCGAGGGGGCGTTGACCCCCGAAACCTTCTCCAGGTAAACTACCCAACCGTGGCTCGTTCATACACTGTAACCACTTAGCTACAATAGGATACACCAAAAACCCGCACATATAGAATGAAAACAACGTTTCGGTCCTACTTTGACCATTAACTATGATCCAAGCCGGACTGAGACGTCGTTATTAATTTCATTCTCCTGTTTTCGGTTTATTTGTGTTTTGTTTCGGTCACCTTATTATGCATCTCTATTCCTTAAAATATGAAGTGTATGACATGTCATAGAAGTGCTGGTTGTCTTCACAACCAGCACTTCTAAGACATGTACACATTTACCTCGGTTCGAGTCCCGTGGATTCTTTTCATTCAATATTTGAAAGTTGTTCCTTACGACTTGAGGTTATGGGCTGTCAGGGGTGTGAGCAGGTCAGGGGTGTGAGCAGGTCAGGGGTGTGAGCAGGTCAGGGGTCTGAGCAGGTCAGGGGTCTGAGCAGGTCAGGGATGTGAGCAGGTCAGGGGTGTGAGCAGGTCAGGGGTCTGAGCAGGTCAGGGGTCTGAGCAGGTCAGGGATGTGAGCAGGTCAGGGGTGTGAGCAGGTCAGGGGTGTGAGCAGGTCAGGGGTGTGAGAATAAATGTTATATGTGAGAGAACGTTATCACATTACCGCTGATATAATCTGCACTGAAATGCATTTCAGTGCAGATTATCATATCTTATTGTAACCTCTATGGGTGATTGAATTCACCCATGCATATATATATATATATATATATATATATATATATATATATTTTATATATATATATATATATATATATATATATATATATATATATATATTATATATATATATTATATATATGCAAAACAACCACTGTGAAAGAGTAGTGAAATTCCAAGAGCTTTCGTGACTACTAGTCCAGATTTCGTAAATGAAAAAATATCCAAAATTTACGAAATAGCCATTGATCTGAAATACCCGAGAAATGTAATTGATAAATCATCTAAAATTGCTAGAAATACTTTTTACAACCCAAAAAGGGACAACCAACCTTATTCAACTAAAAATATGTTGGTTCTCCCTTACCATGAAAACTTGGTTGATATGCCTTCTCTTCTTAAGACTTTTAATATTAAAGTTGTATTTAAAAATCTTGATACAGTAAAAAAAAACTTTTGATAAAGAATTCCCCCAAAATGCTGACGGATGTGTCTATAAGATTCCTTGAAAAATTTGTGATAAAGTTTATTACGGTCAAACTGGTAAAAATCTCGAACTAAGATTAAAACAACATAAATATAGCATTAGAACTGGACAAGATTCCAAATAAATGGTATAAAATAAATGGTATAAAATACCGACACAATGGAAACATAAACACATATGCAGTTTAATGTGATCCTCTATTGAAAACGTTTCGCCCACACAGTGGGCTTTTTCAAGTCACAAACAGATCTACCTGGGGTGGAAGGTACGTGAGTATTTATAGTCAGGTTCAGAATGTTGAGGTCAGGTGGAGAATGCTGCATCTGATGATCTACCGGGTGGGGTTATAGAGTCTTGGATAGCTTGGCAGGAGTATTGGACTCCCGTGCCTTCCACCCCAGGTAGATCTGTTTGTGACTTGAAAAAGCCCACTGTGCGGGCGAAACGTTGTCAATAAAGGATCACATTAAACTGCATATGTGTTTGTTTCCATAATTGAATCTTGTTTCATAAAAACAGTTTTGAAAATAATATGAATATTTCCGTTGGTTTATATAAATTAGATTCATTAATAATTAATAAAATTTGGGAAGAGTTTAATAATACATTGGACAAATAATAAACCTTATTTCTTGGGTAGAATATTTTGTTAGTGGGACGTCATGAGGACCTGTCTAGTTGGACCAGTGGACCTATTGCAGTGTTCCTCTTTTCTTATGAGTCCGGTATTGTCCCGCGTCAGGTGTTTCTTTGTTGTGGGAGTTGACTGTGAGGTGTAGTCCAAGCCATTTAATTGCCTTCCTTTGATGTATTACTTTCATAGTTCCTTGACAATGTGAGTAGTCACGAAAGCGCTTGGAATTTCACTACTCTTTCACAGTGGTTGTTTTGCATATTTTAAAATCACCTGTTTACTGTGATCTTATTGCATATATATATATATATATATATATATATATATATATATATATATATATATATATATATATATATATATATATATATATATATATATATATATATATATATATATATATTATATATATATATATATATATTATACATATATATATATATATATATATTATATATATATATATATATATATATATATATATATATATATATATATATACATATATCTTGTTATCAAGAAAGTTCAGTGTAACAAAAGAAAGTTGTATATATCTCAAGGAAATTATGTAAAATGACGTATACAGGCTGTAGGTAATGAATGTCATTAATATACCCCAGCAATATAACATTCCTAATAAGTACTTTAAATAATAATTTGGGAGAGGGTCACCCATTGACATACCAAACATCTCAGAGCAGAAGTTAATATTATTACTATTACGTTCTATATGGTATATCAGCATTTCAAATCATGATTTTGGGAAATGTGTATTAAAGTTAATTCTAGTGGGAGTCAGAGAGGTGTTCAACAAGTTGTGAGAGTGTTCCTGCAGGTGGTGTGATGGTGGTGGATGTTCAGGACTTGTACACTAAGTGTTGGTGTGTTCCCACAGGTGCTATGGTGATGGTGGGTGCTGGCTGGGTCGTTGGTGGTGATGGTTCGTTTCTTCTTCACCAGGGGAGGTCGACACCACCCTCTCATCCTCCTCCTCTTCTCACTACCCACAGGTAAGTTCTCTCACACTGCTGGTAAGTTCTCTCACACTGCTGATAAGTTCTCTCACACTGCTGGTAAGTTCTCTCACACTGCTGGTAAGTTCTCTCACACTGCTGGTAAGTTCTCTCACACTGCTGGTAAGTTCTCTCATACTGCTGGTAAGTTCTCTCACACTGCTGGTAAGTTCTCTCACATTGCTGGTAAGTTCTCTCACACCGCTGGTAAGTTCTACCACACTGCTGGTAAGTTCTCTCACACTGCTGGTAAGTTCTCTCACACTGCTGGTAAGTTCTCTCACACTGCTGGTAAGTTCTCTCACACTGCTGGTAAGTTTCTTCACACTGCTGGTAAGTTCTCTCACACTGCTGGTAAGTTCTCTCACACTGCTGGTAAGTTCTCTCACACTGCTGGTAAGTTCTCTCACACTGCTGGTAAGTTCTCTCACACTGCTGGTAAGTTCTCTCACACTGCTGGTAAGTTCTCTCACACTGCTGGTAAGTTCTCTCACACCGCTGGTAAGTTCTCTCAAACTGCTGGTAAGTTCTCTCACACTGCTGGTAAGTTCTCTCACACCGCTGGTAAGTTCTCTCACACTGCTGGTAAGTTCTCTCACACCGCTGGTAAGTTCTCTCAAACTGCTGGTAAGTTCTCTCACACTGCTGGTAAGTTCTGTCACACTGCTGGTAAGTTCTCTCACACTGCTGGTAAGTTCTCTCACACTGCTGGTAAGTTCTCTCACACTGCTGGTAAGTTCTCTCACACCGCTGGTAAGTTCTCTCAAACTGCTGGTAAGTTCTCTCACACTGCTGGTAAGTTCTCTCACACTGCTGGTAAGTTCTCTCACACTGCTGGTAAGTTCTCTCACACTGCTGGTAAGTTCTCTCACACTGCTGGTAAGTTCTCTCACACGCTGGTAAGTTCTCTCAAACTGCTGGTAAGTTCTCTCACACTGCTGGTAAGTTCTACCACACTGCTGATAAGTTCTACCACACTGCTGGTAAGTTCTATCACACTGCTGGTAAGTTCTACCACACTGCTGGTAAGTTCTCTCACACTGCTGGTAATTTTCTATCACACTGCTGGTAAGTTCTCCCACACTGCTGGTAAGTTCTACCACACTGCTGGTAAGTTCTACCACACTGCTGGTAAGTTCTATCACACTGCTGGTAAGTTCTATCACACTGCTGGTAAGTTCTATCACACTGCTGGTAAGTTCTATCACACTGCTGGTAAGTTCTATCACACTGCTGGTAAGTTCTACCACACTGCTGGTAAGTTCTATCACACTGCTGGTAAGTTCTACCACACTGCTGGTAAGTTCTCTCACACTGCTGGTAAGTTCTACCACACTGCTGGTAAGTTCTCTCACACTGCTGGTAAGTTCTATCACACTGCTGGTAAGTTCTACCACACTGCTGGTAAGTTCTATCACACTGCTGGTAAGTTCTACCACACTGCTGGTAAGTTCTCTCACACTGCTGGTAAGTTCTATCACACTGCTGGTAAGTTCTACCACACTGCTGGTAAGTTCTACCACACTGCTGGTAAGTTCTACCACACTGCTGGTAAGTTCTATCACACTGCTGGTAAGTTCTATCACACTGCTGGTAAGTTCTACCACACTGCTGGTAAGTTCTCTCACACTGCTGGTAAGTTCTATCACACTGCTGGTAAGTTCTACCACACTGCTGGTAAGTTCTACCACACTGCTGGTAAGTTCTACCACACTGCTGGTAAGTTCTATCACACTGCTGGTAAGTTCTATCACACTGCTGGTAAGTTCTACCACACTGCTGGTAAGTTCTCTCACACTGCTGGTAAGTTCTATCACACTGCTGGTAAGTTCTACCACACTGCTGGTAAGTTCTACCACACTGCGGGTAAGTTCTACCACACTGCTGGTAAGTTCTATCACACTGCTGGTAAGTTCTATCACACTGCTGGTAAGTTCTACCACACTGCTGGTAAGTTCTACCACACTGCTGGTAAGTTCTACCACACTGCTGGTAAGTTCTACCACACTGCTGGTAAGTTCTCTCACACTGCTGGTAAGTTCTCTCACACCGCTGGTAAGTTCTCTCAAACTGCTGGTAAGTTCTCTCACACTGCTGGTAAGTTCTCTCACACGCTGGTAAGTTCTCTCACACTGCTGGTAAGTTCTCTCACACCGCTGGTAAGTTCTCTCAAACTGCTGGTAAGTTCTCTCACACTGCTGGTAAGTTCTGTCACACTGCTGGTAAGTTCTCTCACACTGCTGGTAAGTTCTCTCACACTGCTGGTAAGTTCTCTCACACTGCTGGTAAGTTCTCTCACACCGCTGGTAAGTTCTCTCAAACTGCTGGTAAGTTCTCTCACACTGCTGGTAAGTTCTACCACACTGCTGGTAAGTTCTACCACACTGCTGGTAAGTTCTACCACACTGCTGGTAAGTTCTATCACACTGCTGGTAAGTTCTATCACACTGCTGGTAAGTTCTCTCACACTGCTGGTAAGTTCTATCACACTGCTGGTAAGTTCTACCACACTGCTGGTAAGTTCTACCACACTGCTGGTAAGTTCTACCACACTGCTGGTAAGTTCTATCACACTGCTGGTAAGTTCTATCACACTGCTGGTAAGTTCTACCACACTGCTGATAAGTTCTACCACACTGCTGGTAAGTTCTACCACACTGCTGATAAGTTCTCTCACACCGCTGGTAAGTTCTGTCACACTGCTGGTAAGTTCTATCACACTGCTGGTAAGTTCTACAACACTGCTGGTAAGTTCTGTCACACTGCTGGTAAGTTCTATCACACTGCTGGTAAGTTCTGTCACACTGCTGGTAAGTTCTGTCACACTGCTGGTAAGTTCTATCACACTGCTGGAAGTTCTATCACACTGCTGGTAAGTTCTATCACACTGCTGGAAGTTCTATCACACTGCTGGTAAGTTCTATCACACTGCTGGTAAGTTCTGTCACACTGCTGATAAGTTCTATCACACTGCTGGAAGTTCTACCACACTGCTGGTAAGTTCTATCACACTGCTGGTAAGTTCTATCACACTGCTGGTAAGTTCTGTCACACTGCTGGTAAGTTCTGTCACACTGCTGGTAAGTTCTATCACACTGCTGGTAAGTTCTCTCACACTGCTGGTAAGTTCTATCACACTGCTGGTAAGTTCTGTCACACTGCTGGTAAGTTCTATCACACTGCTGGTAAGTTCTATCACACTGCTGGTAAGTTTCTATCACACTGCTGGTAAGTTCTGTCACACTGCTGGTAAGTTTCTGTCACACTGCTGGTAAGTTCTATCACACTGCTGGTAAGTTCTCTCACACTGCTGGTTAGTTCTACCACACTGCTGGTAAGTTCTGTCACACTGCTGGTAAGTTCTATCACACTGCTGGTAAGTTCTATCACACTGCTGGTAAGTTCTATCACACTGCTGGTAAGTTCTGTCACACTGCTGGTAAGTTCTGTCACACTGCTGGTAAGTTCTATCACACTGCTGGTAAGTTCTCTCACACTGCTGGTAAGTTCTACCACACTGCTGGTAAGTTCTCTATCACAACTGCTGGTAAGTTCTGTCACACTGCTGGTAAGTTCTGTCACACTGCTGGTAAGTTCTATCACACTGCTGGTAAGTTCTATCACACTGCTGGTAAGTTCTGTCACACTGCTGGTAAGTTCTGTCACACTGCTGGTAAGTTCTACCACACTGCTGGTAAGTTCTACCACACTGCTGGTAAGTTCTGTCACACTGCTGGTAAGTTCTATCACACTGCTGGTAAGTTCTATCACACTGCTGGTAAGTTCTATCACACTGCTGGTAAGTTCTACCACACTGCTGGTAAGTTCTATCACACTGCTGGTAAGTTCTATCACACTGCTGGTAAGTTCTACCACACTGCTGGTAAGTTCTGTCACACTGCTGGTAAGTTCTATCACACTGCTGGTAAGTTCTACCACACTGCTGGAAGTTCTATCACACTGCTGGTAAGTTCTGTCACACTGCTGGTAAGTTCTACCACACTGCTGGTAAGTTCTGTCACACTGCTGGAAGTTCTATCACACTGCTGGTAAGTTCTGTCACACTGCTGGTAAGTTCTACCACACTGCTGGTAAGTTCTACCACACTGGTGGTAAGTTCTATCACACTGCTGTTACTACACACAGACGTAGTCAGTGACGGTCTTCAAGAGTGATGGACTGATTACATCGTGTTCGCATCTTCGCTTCTTCTACTAAGTCCTCTGTACTCGCACATATAAGCAACAACAACTATATCGTCCAGGCAGACCGCCGTGCCTTCAAGTCTTTTAACAGACTGATGAATCAGCTTGTGGAACGAGGCGGACGAATTGCGTATCCCAAAAAAGGTCATAGTGTATTGATAGTGACCTCCTGGTATTACCAAGGCAGAAATCTCCTTCACTTTTATCAAATTCCTCGTTAAAAAAGGCAGGTTGCTCCACGGTGTACCCCAGACTGAGTTGAGCTAAATCAAGCACTACCTGACTCACGAAATCGTAATGACACGATTGCAAACAAACCATACCACGGGTGGGATTTGAACCCGCGGTCAGAGAGTCTCAAAGCTCGAGACCGTCTGGTCCAGTGGCTAACGCGACGGTCTGGAGTTTTGAGACTCTCTGACCGCGGGTTCAAATCCCGCCCGTGGTATGGTTTGTAAGCACTACCTGTTTCCACAGGTGGAGAGTTGTCCTCTTCCGGAGTTCCTTCTACATTATTACGACTTAGGTATTCAAGCTGTAGACAGGCGATTAGTAGCTCCTGTAGCAGCTGAAGTCTCAGGATCAAACACAATGTTACACAAGTACTATATACTCACGAAACTGGGACCATTAGAGTGGTCGGGAACCACTTCACTGAGGACCAATACAGTGGTCTGGAGACTACTAAAGTGGTCTCGGGATTACTACAGTGGTCTGGAGACTACTACAGTGATCTGGAAACCACTATAAAGGTCTATGACCACTACAGTGGTCTGTGACCACTAAGTGGTCTGGGACCACAACAGAACTCTGGGACTACTACAGTGGTCTCCGACCGCTACAGTAATCTGGGGCTACTACAGTTGTCTGGAATCAGCACAGTGGTCTTGGACCACTAGAGTTGTCTGGGATTCTACAGTGGTCTGGGACCACTAGAGTTGTCTGGGAACACCACAGTCGTCTAAGACCACTACAGTGGTCTGGGACCACTACACTTGTCTGGGACCATTACAGGGGTCTAGGAACCACTAAAGCGCTCTGGGGACCACTACAGTAGTCTGGGAACCATTATAGTGGTCTGGGGAACACTACAGTGGACTGCAAACCACAACTGTGGTCTGGGAACCACTACTGTGGTCTGGGAACCACTACTGTGGTCTGGGAACCACTACTGTGGTCTGGGAACCATTAGACTGGTTTGTAGATCATTACAGTGGTCAGGGGACCCCTACATTGGTCTGGGGACACTACAGTGGTCTTGGGAACACTACAGTGGTCTGCGGACGACTACAGTAGTCTAGGGACCACTACATTGGTCTGGGTACCAATACAGTGGTCTGGAGACCGATACAGTGGTCTGGGGACCACTACATTTGTCTGGGGACCACTAAAATGGTCCGGGGACCACTACAGTTGTCTGGGAACCACTACAGTGGTCAGAGGACCAATACAGTGATCTGGGGACCACTACAGCGGTCTACGGACCGCTACAGTAGTCTTGGGACCACAACAGTGGTCTGGGGACCACTACAGTGATCTGGGGCCACCACAGTGATCTAGAGACAACTACAGTGATCTGGGGACCACTACAGTGTTCTGGGGACCACTATAGTGATCTGGGCCCACTACAGTGATCTCGGGACAACTACAGTGATCTGGGGATCACTACAGTGATCAGGGGACAACTACAGAGGTCTGGGTACCACAACAGTGGTCTAGAGACCACTACAGTGATCTGTGGACCATTACAGTGCTCTTGGAATCACTACTGTGGTCTGTGGACCACTAGAGTGGTCTTGGGCCCACAACATTGATCTGGGGAACACTACAGTGGTCTGAGGACCACTACAGTGATCTGGGGATCACCACAGTGATCTGGGGATCACTACAGTGATCTGGGGACCACTACGATGATATGTGGACCAATACAGAGACCAGGGGACCAATACAGTAATCTGGCAACCACTACAGTGATCTGGGGACCACTACAGTTATCTGGGGACCATTACGTTGATCTGGGGACCACTACAGTAATCTCGAGACCATTACAGTGATCTGGGGACCACTAGAGTAATCTAGGGATCACTACAGTGATCTATGGACCAATACAGAGATCTGGGGATCATTACAGTGATCAACGGAAAACTACAGTGGTCTGAGGACCACTACAGTTATCTAGGGACCACTAGAATGGTCTGGGGGCCACTAGAATGGTCTGGGGACCGCTACAGTGATCTGGGGACCACTACACTGGTATGGGGACCTCTACAGTGCTCTGGGGACCGATACAGTGATCTGGGGACCACTACAGTGGTTAGGGGACCAGCACTATGGTCTGGGGACCACTACAGTGGTCTGGGGACCGCTGCTGTGGTCTTGAGACCGCTACAGTGTTCTGGGACCGCTACAGGGGTCTGGGGATCAGTACAGTGGTCTGGTGACCACTACAGTGATCCGGGCACCACTACAGAGGTCTGCGTACCATTACAGTGGTCTAGGAACCACTACAGTTATCTGGGGATCATTACAGTGCTCTGGAGACCACTACTGTGGTCTATGAACCACTATAGTGGTCTGGGGGCCACTACATTGATCTGGAGATCATTATAGTGGTCTGGGGAAGACTACAGTAATCTGGGGATCACTACAGTGATCTGTGGATAACTGCAGTGATCTGGGGACCACTACAGTGATCTGTGGACCACTGCAGTGATCTGGGGACCACTACGGAGGTCTGGGTACTACTACAGTGGTCTGGGGACCACTACAGTGATCTGGGAACCACTACAGTGGTCAGGGAACCACTACAGAATCCTCGGGACTGCTAGAGTGATCTGGGGACGACTACAGTGGTCTGGAGACCACTACAGTTGTCTGGGGACCACTACAGTGGTATGGGAACCACGACAGTGACCTTGGGACGACTACAGTAACCTGGGGACCACTACAGTGAACTAGGGGCCACTACAGTGATATAGGGACCAGTACAGTCATCTGAGGACCCCTACAGTGATCTGGGGACCACTACAGTGGTCAGGGGATCACTACAGTGATCTGGGGGCCACTACAGTTACCTGGGGACCACTACAGTGATCTGGGAACCACTACAGTGATCTCGGAATTGCTACATTGGTCTCTGGACCACTTCAGTGATCTGCGGACCCCTACAGTGGTCTGGAGACCACTACAGTAATCTGAGATCCACTACAGTGGTCTGCGGACCACTACAGTGATTTGGGGAGCTCTACAGAGGTCTAAGGACCACAACAGTGGTCTGGGACCGCTACAGTGATCTGGGGACCACTACGGAGGTCTGGGTACCACTACAGTGGTCTGGGGACCACTACAGTGGTCTGGGGACCACTACAGTGATCTGGGGACCCTTACAGTGCTCTGGGGACCACTACTGTTGTCTGTAGACCATTACAGTGGCTTGGGGGCCACTACACTGATCTTGGGAACACTACAGTGGTTTGGGGACCACAACAGTGATCTGGGGAACGACTACAGTGATATGGAGACCACTACAGTGATTTGGGGACAACTACAGTAATCTGGGGACCACTACAGTGATCTAGGGACCACTTTAATGATCTGGTGACCATTACAGAGATCTGGGGACGACTAGAATGATCTCGAGACAACTACTGTGATCTAGGGGCCACTACAGTGATCTGGGGACCACTGCGGTGTTCTGCGGACCACTATAGTGATGTGGGGACCACTCCACTATTCTTAGGACCGCTACAGTGGTCTGGGGACCGCTACACTAATCTCAGGGCCAATACAATGGTCTGGGAACCTCTACAGTGGTCTTGTGACTGCTAGAGTGATATGGGGACCACTACAGTGGTCTGGGGACTACTAGAATGGACTGGGGATCACTACAGTTGTCTGGGGACAGCTACAGTGGTCTGGGGACTACAATAGTGATTTGGGGACCACTTTACTATTCTTTGGACCGCTACAGTGGACTAGGGACCTCTACAGTGATCTCGGGACCAATACAGTGGTCTGAGGACCACTACAGAGGTCTGGGGACCACTACAGTGGACTGGAGACTGCTACAGTGGTCCGGGGGCTGATACAGTGTTCTGGAGACCACTACAGTGGTCTGGGTACCGCTACAGTGGTGAGGGGATCACTACAGTGATCTGAGGACCACTACATTAGTCTGGGGACCCCTACAGTGTTCTGGGGACAACTACAGTGGTCTGGAGACCGTTACAGTGGTCTGGGGACTGCTACAGTGATCTAGTGACCACTGCAGTGGTCTGGGGACCACAACAGACGTCTGGGGACGACTACAGTTGTCTGAGGACCACTACAGTGATCTGGGGATCATTAGAATGGTCTGGGGACCACTACAGTGGTCTGAGGACCGCTACAGTGATTTGGGGACCACTACAGTGCCCTGGAACCACTATAGTGATCTGGGAACCTCTACAGTGGTCTGGGGACCGCTACAGTGGTCTGGGGACCACTACAGCTGCCTATGGAAAACTACAGTGGTCTGTTGACCACTACATTGGTCTGAAGACACCCACAGTAGTCTGGAGACCACTACATTGGTCTGAAGACACCCACAGTAGTCTGGAGACCACTACAGTTGTCTGAGGACCACTACAGTAGCCTGGGGACCACTGAAATGGCCTGGGGGCCACTACAGTGATTTTGGGACCACTACTGTAACCTGGGGACCACTACAGTGATCTGGGGACCACTACAGTGATCTAAGGACCACTACAGTGATCAGGGGACCACTACAGTAATCAGGGGACCACTACAGTGATCTGGGGGCCACTACAGTTATCTGGGGACCACTACAGTGATCTGGGGACCGCTACAGTGTTCTGGGGACCACTACAGTGGTCTGGGTACCGCTACAGTGGTGTGGGAACCACTACAGTGATCTGGGGACCACTACATTAGTCTGGGTACCACTATAGTGTTCTGGGGATCATTACAGTGGCCTGGAGACCACTACAGTGGTCTTGGGACCACTACAGGGGTCTGGGGACGGCTACAGTAGTCGGGAGACCACTACAGATGTCAGGGGACCACTAAAGTGGTCTGATGACGACTCCAGTGGTCTGGGGACTGCTACAATGGTCTGTGGATCGCTACAGTGACGTTAAGAAAACTTCAGTGATCTGGGGACCACTACAGTGGTCTGGGGACCGCTACAGTGGTCTGGGGATCCCTGCAGTGGTCTGGGGACCCTACAGTCATTTGATCTCTAGAGTTGTCTGGGGACCGCTAAAGTGGTCTGGGGACCGTTACTGTGGTCCGATGACAACTACAGTGAACTGGTGATAACTACAGTGGTCTGGGGACCACTACAAGTGTCTGGGGATCGCTACAGTGGTCTTGGGACCGCAACATTGGTCTGGGGACAGCTAGAGTGGTCTGGGGACCATTACAGTGCTCTAGGGATCGCTCCAGTGGTCTAGGGACCGCTACAGGGGTCTGGGGACCGCTACAGTGGTCTGGGGGCAACTACAGATGTCTGGGGACCGCTACATTAGTATGTGGACCGCTACAGTAGTCTGGTGACCACTACAGTGGTCCTGGGACAACTAGAGTGGTCTGGGGACCGCAACATTGGTCTGGGGAGCGCTATAGTGGTCATCGGACCATTACAGTGGTCTAGGGACCGCTACAGTGGTCTGGCGACAACTACAGTGGTCTGGGGACCGCTTCATTGGTCTACGGACCCCTACAGTAGCCTGAGGACCACTACAGTGGTCTGGTGACAGCTACAGTGGTCTTGGGACCGCAACAATCGTCTGGGGACAGAGTGGTCTTGGGATCACTACAGTGGTGTGGGAACCACTATAGTTGTCTGGGACCGCTACAGCGGTCTGGGGACTACTACAGTGGTCTGGGGACCGCTGCAGTGGTCTGAGAACCATTCCAGTGGCTTTGGGAATGCTACAGTGGTCTGGAGTCCACTACAGTGGTCTGGGGACCGCTACAGTGGTCTTGGGACCGCAACAGTGGTCTTGCGACCGCTACAGTAGTCTGGGGACCGCTTCAGTGGTCTGAGAACTGCTACAGTGGTCTGCGGACCGCTACAGTATTCTGGGAACCACTACAGTGGTCTGAGGACCACTCCGTTAGTTTTGGGAACTGCTACAGTGGTCTGGGGACCGCTACAGTGGTCTTGGGACCACAACAGTGGTCTGGCGACCACTACAGTAGTCTGTGGACCACTAAAGTTGTCTGGGGACCGCTACAGTAGTCTGGGGACCACTACGGTGGTCTTGGGATTTCTACAGTTGTCTGGGGACCGCTACAGTGGTCTACTGAACATTAGAGTTGTCTGTGGACCACTACAGTGGTCTGGGGACCACTACAGTTGTCTGGGGAACGCTTCAGTGGTCTGGGGACCGCTACAGTGGTCTGGGGACCGCTACAGTGATCTGAAAACCGCTACAGTGGTCTGGGGACCGCTTCAGTGGTCTGAAGACTGCTACAGGGGTCTGGGGACCACTACAGTGGTCTAGGGACCACTACGGTGGTCTTGGGACTTCTACAGTTGTCTGGGGGCCGCTACAGTGGTCTGCTGAACACTAGAGTGATCTAGGGACCACTACAGTTGTCTGGGGACCGCTTCAGTGGTCTGGGGACCGCTACAGTGGTCTGGGGACCGCTACAGTGGTCTGGGGACCGCTTCAGTGGTCTGGGGACTGGTGCAGCACCTCTCCTACCTACGGTTTATAAGCTCCTTCTCCGTTCATATGCCGTATTCTACTCAAGGTCTGGGGACTGTTACAGTGGTCTGGGGACCACTACAGTATTCGGGGGACCACTAAAGTGGTCTGGGAACGGCCTCAGAGGTCTGAGGACCACTACAATGCTCTGAGGACCTCTACAGTCTTCTTGGAACCCCAACATTCTTCAGGGGACTGATACATTGGTCTGGGGACCGCTACAGTTATCTTGGGATCACTATAGTTGTCTGGGGACCGCTACAGTGGTCGGGGAACTACTACAGTGATCTGAAGACCACTACAGTGATCTGGGGACCACTACAGCGAACTGATGACCACTACAGTGATCTAGGGACCACTACAGTGATCTGGGGACCATTTCGGTAGTGTGGGGACCATTGCTGTGATCTGTGGACCACTACAGTGGTCTGAGGGCAACTATAGTGATCTTCGGAGCACTACAGAGGTCTGGTGACCACTACAGTGATCTGGGGATCACTACAGTGATCTAGGGACTACCTACAGTGATATGGGGGCCACTACAGTGATCTAGGGACTACCTACAGTGATCTGGGGACCACTACAGTGATCTGGGGACAGCAACTGTGATCTAAAGACCATTACAGTGGTCTGGAGACCACTACAGTGGTCTGCGGACCACTACAGTGAACTGGAGAACACTGGAATTGTCTGGGAACCATTCCAGTGGTTTAGGGACCCTACAGTGGTCTGGGCACTCTACAGTGTTTTGGGGACCACAACGGTGGTCTGGGGACCACTACAGTGACCTTCGGACCACTAGAGTGGTCTGTGGACCACTCCAGTGGTATTGGGACCGCTAAAGTATTCTAGTGACAACTACAATGGTCTGGAGACCTCTTCAGTGATCTGAGGACTGCTACAGTGATCTGGGAACCACTACAGCAGTCTGGGGACCACTACAATGGTCTGGGGACCATTACAGCGGTATCGGGACCGTTACAGTGGTCTGGGGACGGCTAGAGTGGTCTGGGGATCACTACAGTGGTCTGGGGACCAATCCAGTGGTTTGGGGACCACTACAGTGGTCTGGAGACCACTACAGTGGTCTGGGGACCGCAACAGTGGTCTGGGGACCGCTACAGTGGTCTGGGGACCCCTGCATTGTTTTGGTGACCGAGACAGTAGTCTGGGTTCTACTACAGTGGTCCTGGGACCACTACAGTTGTCTCTGGATCACTACAGTGGTCTGTGGACCGCTACAGTAATCTGGGGACGGCTACAGTGGTCTCGGGACCACTACAGTAGTCTGGGGACCATTACAGTGCTCTTTGGACGACTACAGTAGCCTGCGGAACACTACAGATGTCTTGGGACCACTATAGTGGTCTGGGGACCAATACAGTGGTCTGGGGATCTTTACAGTGGTCTGGGGACCTCTTCAGTGGTGTGGGGACAGGTACAGTGGTCTTGTGATCGCAGCATTCCTCATGGGACCTATAGAGTGGTCCTGGGACCACTACAGTGGTCTAGGGGCCACTACAGTGGTCTGGGGGCCACTATAGTTGTCTGGGACTCCTGCAGCGGCCTGGGAACCGCTACAGTGTTCCGAGAACCATTACAGAGGTCAGATGACCACTACAGTAGTCTTAGGACCGCTACAGTTGTCTGAGGGCCACTACAGCGGTCTGAGAACCGGTACAGTGGTCTGGGGACCACTACACTGGTCTAAGGACCATTACAGTAGTCTGGGGACCACTACAGTGGTCTGAAGACCGCTACAGTGGTCTGAGGACCACTACAGTGGTTTGAGAACCGCTACAGTCGTCTTGGGACCACTACAGTGGTCTCAGGACCTCTACAGTGGTCTAAAAACCACTACAGTGGACTCAGGACCGATACAGTGGCCGGGGGATCGCTACAGTGGTCTCTGGACCACTACAGTGGACTCAGGACGACTACAGTGGTCTGGGGATCGCTACAGTGGTCTCTGGACCACTAGATTGGACTCAGGACCACAACAGTGGTCTGGGGATCGCTAATGTGGTCTCTGGATCACTAGAGTGGACTCAGGACCCCTACAGTGGTCTGAAGACCACTACAATGGACTCAGGACCGCTACAGTGATCTTTGGACCACTACAGTGGACTCAGGACCGCTACAGTGGTGTGGGGACCACTACAGTGGACTCAGGACCATTACAATGGATTCAGGACCACTACAGTGGACTCAGGACCACTAGAGTGGACTCAGGACCACTACAGTGGACTCAGGACCGATAGAGAGGACTCAGGACCACTACAGTGGACTCAAGACCGCTACAGTGGTCTGGGAATCACTACAGTGGACTCAGTACCACTACAGTGAACTCACGACCGCAACAGTGGACTCAGGACCACTAGAGTGGGCTCAGGACCGCTACAGTGGTCTGGGGACAACTACAGAGGACTAAGAACCGCTACAGTGGCCTAGGGACTACAGTGGACTTAGGACAGCTACAGTGGTCTGGGGACCGCTACAGTGAACTCAGGAACACTACAGTGCACTCAGGACCGCTACAGTGGACTCAGAATCACCACAGTGGACTCAGGACCGCTACACTGGTCTTGGGACCAATACAGTGGACTCAGGACCACTACAGTGGATTCAGGACCACTACAGTGGACTCAGGACCACTGCAGTGGACTCAGGACCACTACAGTGGCCTCAGGACCACTACAGTGGACTTAAGACCACTACAGTGGACTAAGGACCACTACAGTCGACTCAGGACCACTACATTGGACTCAGGACCACTAAGAGGACTCAGGACCACTACAGTGGACTCAGGACCGCTACAGCGGACTCAGGACCATTACAGTGGACTCAGCACCGTTACAGAGGTCTGGGGACCGCTACAGTGGTCTGTGAACCGTTACAATGGTCTGGGGGCCGCTACAGTGGTCTGTGGATCTCTACAGTGGTCTGGGGAACACTACAGTGGTCTGAAGACCGCTACAGTGGTCTGGGAACCGCTACAGTGGTCTGGGGACCCCTACAGTGGTCTGGGGACCACTACAGTGGTCTGGCGACCACTACGATGGTCTGGGGACCACTAGGATGGTCTGGGGACCGCTACAGTCGTCTGGGGACCACTACAGTGGTCTGGGGACCACTACAGAGGTCTGGGGACCGCTATAGTGGTCTGGGGACCTCTACAGTCGTCTGGGGACCACTACGATGGTCTGGGGACCGCAACAGTCGTCTGGGGACCACTACAGTGGTCTGGGGACCGCTATAGTTGTCTGGGGACCGCTACAGTGGTCTGGGGACCACTACAGTGGTCTGGAGACCGCTACAGTAGTCTGGGGCCCGCTACAGTGGTCTTCGGACCAATACAGTGGTCTGGGGACCGCAACAGTGGTCTGGGGACCGCTACAGTGGTCTGGGGACCGCTAGAGTGGTCTTGGGACCGGTAGAGTGGTCTGGGGACCGCTACAGTGGTCTGGGGATTGCTACAGTGGACTCAGGACGGCTACAGTGGACTCAGGACCGCTGCACTGAGCTCAGGACTACTACAGAGGTCTGGGGACAACTACAGTGGACTCAGGACCACTACAGTAGTCTGGGGACCACTACAGTGGACTCAGGACCCACTACAGTGGTCTGGGGACCAGTACAGTGGATTCAGGACCATTACAGTGGTCTCGAGACCACTACAGTGGCCTCAGGACAGCTACAGTGGTCTGGGGACCACTACAGTGCACTCAGGATCACTACAGTGGCCTGGGGACCACTACTGTGGACGCAGGACCGCTAGTGTGGTATGGGGACCACTACAGTGAACACAGGAACGCTACAGTGGTCACTGAACCACTACAGTGGACTCAGGATCGCTACAGTGGTCTCTGAACCACTACAGTCGACTCAGGACCACTACAGTGGTCTGGGAACCGCTACAGTGTTCTGGGGACCGCTACAGTGTTCTGGGGACCGCTACAGTGGTCTGGGGACCGCTACAGTGGTCTGGGGACCGCTACAATGGTCTGGGGACCACTACAGTGGTCTTGGAACCGCTACAGTGATCTGAGGACTGCTATAGTGGTCTGGAGACAGCTACAGTGGTCTGTGGACCGCTACAGTGGTCTGAGGACCGCTACAGTGGTCTGGGGACTGCTACAGTGGTTTGTAGACCGCTACGGTGGTCTGGGGACCTCTGCAGTGGTCTGGGGACCGTTACAGTTGTTTGGGGACCGCTAGAGTGGTTTGGGGACCACTACAGTGGTCTTGGGACCGCTACAGTGGTCTGGGGACAGCTGCAGAAGTCTGGAAACCACTACAGTGGTGTGGGGACCGCTACAGTGGATTCAGAACCACTACAGTGGCATAGGGACCAGTACAGTGGATTCAGGACCGTTACAGTGCTCTGGAGACCACTACAGTGGCCTCATGACAGCTACAGTGGTCTGCGGACAACTACAGTGGACTCACCATCACTACAGTGGCCTGGGGACCACTACAGTGGACTCAGGAGCGCTAGCGTTGTTTGGGGACCATTACAGTGGACTGAGGATCGCTACAGTGGTCTTGGGACCGCTACAGTGGACTCAGGATCGCTACAGTGGTCTCTGCACCACTACAGTGGACTCAGGACCACTACAGTGGTCTGGTGACCGCTACAGTGTTCTGGGGACCGCTACAGTGTTCTGGGGACCGCTACAGTGGCCTGGGGGCCGCTACAGAGGTCTGGGGACCACTACAGTGGTCTGGGAACCGCTACAGCGGTCAAGGGACCGCTACAGCGGTCTGGGGACCACTACAGTGGTCTGGGGACCGCTACAGTGGTCTGGGGACCGCTGCAGTGGTCTGAGGACCGCTACAGTTGTCTGGGGACCGTTACAGTCATCTGGGGACCGCTACAGTGGTCTGGGGACCACTGCAGTGGTCTGGGGGCCGCTACAGTGGTCTGGGGACTGCTACAGTAATCTGGGGACCGCTACAGTGGTCTGGGAACCACTACAGTGGTCTGGGGACCGCTACAGTGGTCTGGGTACCACTACAATGGTCTTGGGACCGCTACAGTGGTCTGGGGACCGCTACAGTGGTCAGGGAACCACTACAGTGGTCTGGGGACCGCTACAGTGGTCTGGGGATCACTACAGTGGTCTTCGGACCGCTACAGTGGTCTGGCGACCGCTACAGTGGTCTGGGAACCACTACAGAGGTCTGAGGACCGCTACAGTGGTCTGAGGACCGCTGCAGTGGTCTAAGGACCACTACAGTGGTCTTGGGACAGCTACGGTGGTCTGGAAACCGCTACAGTGGTCTGAGGACCGCTACAGTGGTCTGGGAAACGCTACAGTGGTCTGGGGACCGCTAGAGTGGTCTGCGGATAGCTACAGTGGACTCAGAACCGCTACAGTGGACTCAGAACCACTACAATGGTCTAGGGATTGCTACAGTGGTCTGGGGACCGACACAGTGGTCTGCGGACAGCTACAGTGGTCTGGGGACCACTACAGTGGACTGGGGACCGCTAAAGTGGTCTGGGGACCGCTAAAGTGGTCTGGTGAAAGCTTCAGTGGTCTGGGGACCACTACAGTTGTCTGGGGACCGCTACAGTGGTCTGGGGACCGTTACAGTGGTCTGGAGACCGCTACAGTGGTCTGGGGATTGCTACAGTGGACTCAGAACCGCTACAGTGCACTCAGGACCACTACAGTTGTCTGGAGACCACTACAGTGGTCTGGGGACCATTACAGTGGTCTAGGGACCGCTACTGTTGTCTGAGGACCGCTACAGTGGTCTGGGGACCGCTACAGTTGTCTGGGGACCGCTGAAGTTGTCTGGGGACCGCTACAGTGGTCTGGGGACCGCTACAGTGGTCTGGGGATCGCTACAGTGGACTCAGAACCGCTACAGTGGACTCAGGACCACTACAGTGGTCTGGGGACCACTACAGTGGTCTGGGGACCACTATAGTGGACTCAGGACCATTACAGTGGTCTCGGGACCAATACAGTGGACTGTCAGGACCGGTACAGTTGTCTGGAGACCATTACGGTGGACTCAGAACCACCACTGTGGTCTGGGGACCATTAAAGAGGACTCAAGACCGCTACAGTGGTCTGAGACCACTACAGTGGACTCAGGATCGCTACAGTAGTCTGGGGGCCGCTACAGTGGTCTCAGGATTGCTACAGTGGTCTCCGGACCACTACAGAGGACTCAGGACCGCTACAGTGGTTAGGGAACCACTACAGTGGACTCAGGACCGCTACAGTGGTCTGGGGACCACTTCAGAGGACTCTGGACCGCTACAGTGGTTGGGGACGGCTACAGTGGTCTGAGGACCGCTGCAGTGGTCTGGAGACCACTACAGTGGTCATGGGACCGCTACAGTGGTCTGGGGACCGCTACAGTGGTCTGGGAACCGCTACGGTAGTCTGGGGACTGCTACAGTGGTCTGGGGATCGCTACAGTGGACTCAGAACCACTACAATAGTCTGGGGATTGCTACAGTGGTCTGGGGACCGCTACAGTCGTCTGCGGACAGCTACAGAGGTCTGGGGACCACTACAGTGGTCTGGGGACCGCTACAGTGGTCTAGGGACCGCTACAGTGGTCTGGAGACCGCTAAAGTGGTCTGCGGACCGCTACAGTGGTCTGGTGACCGCTTCAGTGGTCTGGGGACCACTACAGTGATCTGGGGACCGCTACAGTGGTCTGGGGACCGCTACAGTGGTCTGGGGGCCGCTACAGTTGTCTGGGGACCGCTACAGTGGTCTAGGGACCGCTACAGTGGTCTGGGGATCGCTACAGTGGATTCAGAACTGCTACAGTGCACTCAGGACTACTAAAGTGGTCTGGGGACCACTACAATGGTCTGAGAACCGCTACAGTGATCTGGGGACCGCTACAGTTGTCTGGGGACCGCTAAAG
This sequence comes from Cherax quadricarinatus, assembly GCF_026875155.1. Taxonomy (NCBI): domain Eukaryota; kingdom Metazoa; phylum Arthropoda; class Malacostraca; order Decapoda; family Parastacidae; genus Cherax; species Cherax quadricarinatus. The sequence continues at coordinate 5,393,404 of NC_069478.1, read as the reverse complement.
TGGTCTGGAGACCGCTACAGTGGTCTGGGGACCGCTACAGTGGTCTGGGGACCGCTACAGTGGTCTGTGAACCGCTACAGTAGTATTGGGACCGCTACAGTGGTCTGGGGATCGCTACAGTGGACTCAGAACCGCTACAGTGGACTCAGAACCACTACAATAGTCTGGGGATTGCTGCAGTGGTCTGGGGACCGCTACAGTGGTTTGTGGACAGCTACAGAGGTCTGGGGACCACTACAGTGGTCTGGGGACCGCTACAGTGGTCTGGGGACCGCTAAAGTGGTCTGCGGACCACTACAGTGTTAGGGTGACCGCTTCAGTGGTCTGGGGACCACTACAGTGGTCTGGAGACTGCTACAGTGGTCTGGGGACCGCTACAGTTGTCTGGGGACCACTACGGTGGACTCAGGACCACCACAATGGTCTGAGGGCCACTACAGCGGTATGAGAACCGGTACAGTGGTCTGGGGACCACTACACTGGTCTTAGGACCATTACAGTAGTCTGGGGACCACTACAGTGGTCTGAAGACCGGTACAGTGGCCTGAGGACCACTACAGTGGTTTGAGAACCGCTACAGTCGTCTGGGGACCACTACAGTGGACTCAGAACCGATACAGTGGCTTCGGGATCGCTACAGTGGTCTCTGGACCACTACTGTGGACTTAGTACCACTACAGTGGTCTGGAAATCGCTACAGTGGTCTCTGGACCACTAGATTGGACTCAGGACCACTACAATGGTCTGGGGATCGCCAATGTGGTCTCTGGACCACTAGAGTGGACTCAGGACCGCTACAGTGGTCT
>NC_069478.1:5280098-5387598 GCF_026875155.1 Cherax quadricarinatus | reverse complement strand
ACTTTACCACTACCTACTTCATGACCTAGAAAAGTGATAGGGGCGGGCCCAAAAGGAAGATTTAGATAAATTAACTGTTAAATGGGAACTCTTGAAGGTCTCAAAAAGAGCCTTAAGTCTAAGTAGGTGTTGATTCCAAGTATCAGACACCACAACAATATATCTAGGTACGCTGCCGTGCCTTCAAGTCCTTTAATAGCTGATGGATAAGTTTCTGGAATGAAGAGGGGGAATTTTTCATTCCGAAGGGGGTAACTGTGTTTTGATAATGACCTCCCGGAATTACGAAGGCAGGATTTCCTTCGCCTTATCCATCAAAGGTACCGATAGTAGCCTTTAAGAGATCTTACTTGACACAAAAGTAGCCTTACCCACAAAGTCAATTACGTCACCCAAGACGAGGAAGGGGGGTTTAAGCATCTGTAATTGTAGACTCGTTTCACCTTACGGTAGTCTGTACACATACGAAACCCTCCATTCAGCCTTTTTACAAGGATGCAACGGTGAAGCCCATGGACTAGACGACTCCTCCACTAACCATGCTTTAAACAAAAATTCTACTTCCTGCTGAAGTACCCTTTGCTTTTCAGGATTTAGCTCGGGGGGGGGAGATTTTTAATTGGTTTAGGTTTCCCACTCTACATCATGATAACCTAACGTACATTTTTTCGGACATCCGAAAAAAATATTAGGATATGACTGTAGAAGCTCCGTTAAATTTGTGCTTGCGTTTCGATAATCCTCCTTTTAAAGGGCTAGGATCCTTGAGGAGGGACAGAATTTGATAGATTTGAAAAGAATCAGAGTGTCCTCAGAGGTAGAGGACAGTCATTACTGGGACTTTATCTGGTGTTGAAAAGCCTTTAATTGATTAATGTGGTAAGTTTTAGTTTTTGAGGTCTTTTTCAATGGGAGCTACCACATAATTTACATCAGATAATCTACTTACAATCTGCATGGGTCCGTAAATCTAGCTTTAAAGGTGTGGCCAGGTGTAGGTTCCTGCACCAACACCTTGTCTCCTGGATGGAAGGAGCGGAATTGGGGCATTCTGTCATACCTCTGTTTCATCTTACTTTGAGCTGTCTTTAGGTTAGCCTTGGCTAACTGAGTGCCCCCTGCAACCTTGAAGAGGGTTGTAGAGTGTTGAAGCAACGTCTTCCCCCCATCCAACCTTCTTTGAGCACCCGAAGAGGCCCTCGTACATTGTGCCCAAAGATCACCCTCAAACGGACTATACCCTGTAGACTCTTGACCGTCTCTCGTACTGAGAACAGCAACAAAGGTATTTGATTCATCCCAGTCTGTAGGAAATTTGCATGCAAAAAGTTCCCCATCATTGTTTTTAATGTCTGATGGAATCTTTCCAAGGCGCCTTGGGATGAGGATGATAGGCAGTGGTAAGTTGGGGAAATTATTCCCTAACCTAGTTAATACTTCCTAAATGCTTTGGCAGTGAAGTTAGTACCTTGATCACTTTGAATAGTTTTAGGAATGCCAAAACAAGAAAATGAATTTGGTTAAAGCTTTGAGAATAGCTTTAGTTTTAAATTTACTACGCATGGGAATTGCTTCAGGGTATCTGGTTACTTTATCCATAATCGTAAATAAATATTGATTTCCAGACTTTTGACCTAGGTAGTGGCCCTCACAATCTATAATTAAATCTGCAAAAGGTTTCCATCAGAGGTATGGGTTGGAGAGGTGCAGGTTTAATGGAATGTCCAGGTTTTCCAACTTGCTGACATTCTCGGCACACCTAATATGATTTTCACATCTTTCTTTAATTTTGGCCAATAAAATTCTTTTGTGATTCTATACAAGGTTTTTGTAATCTAAGTGACCTCCTAATGACGTATTATGAGCTATATTAATATTTGAGGTCTAAACTTGGTTATAACCACTAACCTGTTATACAATTGCCGGCCCTCTATTCCTTACCAGTCTCAGTGCAGATCAAATAATTGTTTTTAACTTCATACTTGACCGGGGACCAAAGAGGATTTACCCAGGGCCTGAAAAGCAAATTTTTAATAAGGGCCCTTTCGTTGTTCCTCCGGAAGGACAGTCCCTCGGGCATGGAAACAGAGACATTGGCAATCCTGCAACCTGGGAATAGGGAAGGCTTGATGGGGGTCTGTTCACTTGATTTACGAGGCCCCGGCCGGTGTGCCTCATAAAAACAACGTGGCTTTTCCCGAGATCGGAGTCGCCCAAGGATAGGTCAACATTCTCTCCAGACAACCTTGGGATGTTGCCGAGTTATGGCCAACACCGGAGAAGAATTAATTTTTATAGGTTCAGGACACGAACTAACAGTAGTAATGTTATTACCCAGTAAAAACATGGCATCTTTCATGGGAAATCCTTTTGAGACACCTACAGTCAAGTACCCAGTGTAATATTTGACTGTACATAAATTTTATGCAAAGGAACAGAATATATAGCTCCTCCAAATGCTTCCAATAAAACGAGGAATTCAAGGAAGTATTCTCTGAAAGGGGTAATATTCCTTCTCTTCAAGTGAGCATATGTCCAGTAAACTCTAAAGGTCTTTACTTCAATTGTTTCTGAGTTTTTTCCCGAAGGGAAATAAGACTCTTGCAATAATAAGGGGCCATACCTTTTTCTACTTCTCTAGGGGACATGTTACTGAGATATTTTGAGATTTTCCCAATGGGTTGGGGTTTATGGGGGCAGTTGGGACGGTTGACCTACTTTTTTACAGAAGAAGCAGAACCGACAGGCTTGCCCCTTACTCCCTGCTGACGTTGCCCAAAAGGTGTCGTTCTGGCTGGTGTCTCTCTGGATACTGTTACGAGATGCACATGAGTAGTTTGCCTCTCCGCAGGTGGACCATTTAAATGAGAAGCGTGGCTCACCAGGTGACTTAGTTGGCTGACGTAAAACGTTCTCCCTCCCGCTGGCACTTCATTCTCCAAGGTTGACGATCTCTGCTCATGCCAGGCTGTTGAAAAAAGAGACGGGACCCCTCGGACAAGGAGCGGTTAGTTTCGAAGGTATCAGCCAACCCGGCTGCCTCCAAGGGAGTGGTTAAGTCACGAGCCCGCAGAAGACTCGAACCTCTGGTCCCACAGACTCCAGCAGGTTATCAATCAGAATAAGCTGTACCAGCTCCTCAAAGGTAGGACACCACTTGCTTTATACCAGTGGTAAAGCTTTGGTTTGCTGTCTCACAAAGTCCACTAGGGATTGACCAAGCTGCCGCTGCTAAATTTAAAAAGCTTACGGTATTTGGCTGGGATACTGTATATGCTCCAACACTGTGGTCTTCACTACTTGATAATCAGAAAATTCAGCGTCATTTAATACTGACGTAAATTCCTGTGCTTACCAATAATGCTGTATGAACCAACGATGCCCAATGCTGTTCCGGCACCTCAAGGCTCGAGCCTGATTTTCGAAGCTTTCGAAAAATTGTTCTGGTTCGGCCTCATTGAAGGGGAACAAGCTGTACTGCTTTTTGTAAACTAAAATTTATTTACAGAATGCGAAAAACTGCCCCCTTTCTCTTTCCCTATCAAATTCTTCCCCTTGGGAAAAGCTCTCTGTTCCTAGTTTGCTCAAGATTGATTTTTGCCAGCTCAAGTGCCAACGACGCTGATTCACCCTGAGACAACCCAGCTGCACTATTTTGACCATTTTGCTCCGTAGGAGTATCATCTTCCTCGTGCGAGAACATAGGAGTTTTTGCCTAGCTCCGTAGAGGGGGAGTCTGATGTGCATCTCTTCTTCTATAAGTTTGTCAGAATCAGTGAAAGCAGTTGCACAGCTGTAAGAGTGCGTTTAAATGTAATACAAAGGAACGAGCAATTTGCCAACAACGCTGTAGGGACAATTTAGGTAGGTTATGCAAAAGGTTTATGCCGACACCAGACGTCTGACTCGTCTAGGTGGCATAAGTTATTCGCTATGCCAGTACGATTGCAGAATACCCCCAAAGTAACACGTTAAATTTTCAGAACATGCTTTGCTATGCACAGTACGATTGCAGAATACACATACAAGCAAAGCTGACTGCAAAATTCTCCACACCGACAGGCTAGTAACAACTGACACGCAAAATTTGTAAAACAATGCCAGACAGCTACACTGGGTTTTAGAAGATTGACCGTAGCGAAGCCGAGCACACCGAACAAGCTAGTAGCGAGCTGTTGAACGATCACACAATAGCAAGGTGACCATAAAGCAACTGACACGCAAAATTTGTTTAAACAATGCCCAGACAGCAACCTGCACAATGTTCCCGTACGAGCTTCACCCTAAGCTCAACCGTTTCTCTAAGTCCAGCTCCAGCTCCGGACAGGCCCCATATTACAACCAGGATTCCAAATGGCCCGTTATCCCGGGTGTAATGGGAGCAAAATGAACACAGCAGAAAAAGTTTAGACTTATATTATCCTTCACCAATTTAGGAAAAAGCAATATGTACACATGTACAGTAATAAGTATAGTGCACTCCACGGGAAGCAAGGGAGAAATAGAACCACAAGATAGCAGACCGTGCTTCAACCAGCTCTAGAATGGGAATGACAAGGGCGACAGGAGAGCGGTACCCACAAAAGCCTCTGCGATTGCCAAAACCATCTTCTTATTGGCTAGAACCTGGTCACTAGTTGAACGACGGGGCCCATCATCAACTCTTAGCAACCTGGTTTCGTGGTTGGGGGAGATAGCCTGTAAATGAGGGTGTGTACATGCGCCGCGAATAAAGGTTACGTACTCTTTGCATGCCCCAGGGGGTGTCCTCACCTCCCTGAAGTATTCAGTCTGGTCTAGACTCTCTTGGTGGTTGGACGATTGTCTGTCTCATTTTTCTTGTTGTTCTGTAGAACTTGTTCACAGAACATTGTATAGACTTAGTGATTTTCGACGGTTGTACTGAGGTTGTGTCCAATAGACACTCGAAACATCTCAGGTCCTGAGCTGTAGTTCTGACCTAATTTGTACTGGTATCTGTGTATTATCACAGTCGGGGATTTTCTTTTGCTGAAATTAGATTCAGTAGTATGGGAGTTTCGTGACTTTTGTGGAGGATTTTGCAGATGGTCCCTACTTAGTGTCGTTATATTTTCTCCTTGTTCCTGATTCTGTGTTGCAGTTGCTTGTTATATTGCTATTGGGCTTAGCATCTTTTTATTGTTCAAGCAGACTGTTCTGGTTGCCAGTCGGTCAAGAAGTTAGTTTATTTGAGGACTTTGTCAGTCACTTGTTTAAGTCTAGTCGAGTCGTGAGACATAGCGAACTACTTAGAGCACTTACACACATACACACTTACTTGTACATATTTGTAATATCTTATTAAATGTTAATGTACCAGACGGTACTTAAGAATTATAAATGTGATATGTGCTTTCAGCACATGTCATATATTGAACTCGAGAGAAGTGATATTATTTTGATTACTGTGATTAATTTAATTTAATTTGATAATATACCTCTAGACTTAATAAATTTATTAAATTTTAATTTCTCTAGTTAGTAGCCTACCAGTTGTAATCCTGAAGCACTACTGAATCATACTGAATTCTAATGGATAATTGGACAAGGATACTGACTACTTGTTACGAAAACCCAGTAACAGGCTGGATGCTAGAAGGGCAGTCCTTTCTAGTATTACCTGGAGATCTCTAAGCTTTTAGAATCGCGTTTTTTGTAACATAGTGGTAGTGGTGGTGGTGGTGGTAGTGGTAGTGATGGTGGTGGTAGTGATGGTGGTGGTGGTGGTGGTAGTGGTGGTGGTGGTAGTGGTGGTGGTAGTGGTAGTGATGGTGGTGGTAGTGATGGTGGTGGTGTTGGTGGGTAGTGGTGGTGTTGGTGGTAGTAGTGGTGGTGGTGTTGGTGGTAGTGGTGGTGTTGGTGGTAGTGGTGGTGGTAGTGTTGGTGGTAGTTGGTGGTGTAGGTGGTAGTGGTGGTGGTGGTGTTTGGTGGTAGTGGTGGTGTTTGGTGGAAGTGGTGGTGGTGGTGGAAGTGATGGTGTTGGTGGAAGTAGTGGTGGTGGTGTTGGTGGTACTGGTGGTGTGGTGGTATGGTGGTGTTGGTGGTAGTGGTGGTGTTGGTGGTAGTGGTGGTGTGGTGGTAAGTGGTGGTGTGGTGGTGGTGTTGGTGGAAGTGGTGGTGTTGGTGGAATAGTGGTTTGGTGGTAGTAGTGGTGGTGGTGTTATGGGGTATGTGGTATGGTGTTGGTGGGTAGTGGTGTGGTGGTTGGTGGTAGTGGTGTGTGTTTGGTGGTAGTGGTGAGTGGTGGTGTGGTGGTAGTGTAGTTGGTGGAGTGTTGGTGGTAGTGGTGGTGGTGTGGTGGTAGTGGTGGTGTGGTGGTAGTGGTGGTGTTGGTGGTAGTGGTGGTGTGGTGTGGTGGTGTGGTGGTGTTGGTGGTAGTGTGGTGTTGGTGGTAGTGGTGGTGTTGGTGGTAGGGGTGTGGTGGTAGTGGTGGGTTGGTGGTATGCTGGTGGTGGTGTTGGTGGTAGTGGTGGTGTTGGTGGTAGTGTGGTTGTTGGTGGTAGTGGTGGTGTTGGTGGTAGTGGCTGGTGGTGGTGTTGGTAGTGTGGTGGTGGTGTTGGTGGTAGTGGTGGTGTTGGTGGTAGTGTGGTGTTGGTGGTAGTGGTGGTGTTGGTGTAGTGCTGGTGGTGGTGTTGTGGTAGTGGTGGTGTTGGTGGTAGTGGTGGTGTTGTGGTAGTGGTGGTGTTGGTGGTAGTGCTGGTGGTGGTGTTGGTGGATAGTGGTGGTGGTGAGTGGTGGTGTGGTGTCAGTGGTGGTGTTGGTGGATGTGGGTGGTGTTTGGTGTATGGTGGTGTTGGTGGTAGTGGTGGTGTTGGTGGTATGGGGTGTGGTAGGTGTGGTTTGGTGTTGGTGGTATGTGTTGGTATGGTGGGGTTTGGTGGTAGTGGTGGTTGCTGTTTTGGTTGCTGCGAATATTTGTCAACTTTTCTTGGATGGCAGTACTACAGTAGCAGCAACAGCAGCACCTCCAACAGCAGCACCTCCAACAGCAGCACCTCCAACAGCAGCACCTCCAACAGCAGCACCTCCAACAGCAGCACCTCCAACAGCAGCACCTCCCAAAAGCAGCACCTCCAACAGCAGCACCTCCAACAGCAGCACCCCAACAGCAGCACCTCCAACAGCAGCACCTCCAACAGCAGCACCTCCAACAGCGCACCTCCCAAAAGCAGCACCTCCAACAGCAGCACCTCCAACAGCAGCACCTCCAACAGCAGCACCTCCAACAGCAGCACCTCCAACAGCAGCACCTCCAACAGCAGCACCTCCAACAGCAATAACAGCAGCAGGAAACCCGACCTTCCACGCACAGCATCAAAGATCAGAGTAAAATATTCAGTTGACCTTTACCATTATCTATCACACCGTGTGAGTGGCCCCGTGATTCAACACTTGCTGTCTGTACCACCGTCAGGAGTGCTACTTTAGTGTGGCACTATGGTGGCACTCAGATGGCATGGTGGCACTGTGATACCACTATAGTAGCACTGTGTTGGCATTAAGGTGGCACCGTGGTGACACTGTGAAGGCACTGTGGTGGCAGGATACGAGGGTACACCCAGAATCTGAACAGTGTTAAAGACAGTGGTATTTTAAAGCCTCGTTGCTGTACCCACAAATCATTTTTTTGCAGGAATTTAAGCTTCGAGAACCAGCTTGCAATGTATTAAAACAAGTTGTATTTACAGCGGCAGACCTACAATTTTGGGTCCCTGAAGCTTACACTGTTATGGTCACCTTCAACCAGCCTTTGCTAGGCCTATATCATTCTTTAACAATCATTTAATTTATATTTTAACTATTATTTTGTATTCAATTACACTATATTATTTTATTATTATTATTATTATTATTTATTATTATTATTATTATATTATTATTATTATTATATTATTATTATTATTATTATTATTATTATTTTTTTTAAAAAACCCTTCCATACAGTAGATTCAAAATTTTTGAGCACTGTGGACTAAAGCGGCTTCTGGGGCCCCTCCGGTATTAGGGGCCCTAAAACTTAAGCTTCATTAGTTCCACAGTAAACCCGCCCCCTGGGTGTTTCTTTTAGTGAATTCCGTCCCCTGGGATCTTCCAGCTCACCTTCGACAGTATTTAAGACTTCGTTTCCGTGCTTCAGCTTCATATCGTTCCAGACCATGAAGCTGAGCTCTTCTCCAGGTTGGGGGGACTGACCACCTCAATACTGCTTTCCAAGATTGATGGACTGATTGCATCGTTTTCATTTCTTTGTTGTCTCAAAATTTTTAACTGAAGAAGCCTGCTGCGTGTGTATTACTGATCAAAATTCACATCTCTGTACACACATACATAGGAAAACATACATAGTTTTGAGAATAGGTATGACAGAGTTCAGGAAGCCAGGAGAATGAACCCGTAGAAGCTAGCAGCGAGGCAGGCCTAGGAGCAGTAAACTCGACGTTTGCAACCACACGTCGGTGAGAAAAGTTTGAGTGCGCGCACACACACACACACAAACAAACAAACACAGAGTGTGAAATAGTGTGGAACAGAATCCTACAGGAGAAACCATGACTAAAGGAATCAGTGACATACCAGAGGATGTTCGTAGACAGAGAACAGAGCGACAGCGGTTGAGACAGACACAGAGACAAAAGAGGTAAGAAAGAGAGACAAGGTTAGGGTTAGTAGAAGACAACCAGAGACAAGCAGAGCAACAAATGCAGACACCCACAGAACCACGCAGCCAAACACTATCCCAATACAAACCACACTCCACACACCCCTCCCCACTACACAGCAGAATCCCATGGCACCCTGCCAGGTCCCCCCACTCTCCCAGCCTCTACAAACTTCCCAGAATACAGCGTTGGAGAGGAAACTGAAGGTAAGGTACACCAACGCTGATGGAATAACGAATAAGTGGGAGGAGTGGCACGAAAAATCATAGAGGAATCACCAGACATCATAGCTCTCTCGGAAATCAGGCTCACAGGAATGATAACAGATGCCATCTTTCCAACTGGATATCAGATCCAGAGGAAAGACAGAGGGAACAGAGGGGGTGGAGGAGTGGCACTGCTCATCAAAAAACATTGGGATTTTGAGAAATTGGAGAGGAAACAGAGGAAAAGCAAGAGACTACATAATAGGAACACTTCGGACTGGAGATCCTAAGGTGATGATTGCAGTGATGTATAACCCGCTACAGAATAGCAGGAGGCCAAGACAAGAATATGATGAGAGTAACAGATGGATAGGTGACACACTGGCTGAAGTGGCCAAAGGGGCTCTTGTGGGCAGAGCCAAGCTACTGGTTGTGGGTGACTTCAATCACAAAGAAAATGAATGGGAAAACATGGAGCCACATGGGGGCCCAGAAACGTGGAGGGCTAAGATGATGGAGGTGGTACTGGAAAACCTTATACCTCTACACGTTAGAGAGAGGAGCGGGCGAACAAGCAAGACTGGACCTAGTGTTCACCTTGAGTAGTGCAGATATTGAGGACATCATATATGAAAGGCCCCTCAGGGGCTAGTGATCACGTAGTTCTGTACTTCGAATATACAGTAGTTTTAAAGTGGAGAGGGAAGCAGGAAGGGCAGGACGAATGAAGCCAGACTACAAAAGAGGGGACTACACCAACATGAGGAATTTCCTGCATGAGGTTCAGTGGGTCAGAGAACAGTCAAGGGGATCAGTAAACAACATAATGTAATATGTGACAAGTATATGCAAGGCAGGAGAGGAAAGGTTTGTACCCAAGAGAAACAGAAATAACGAGAAGGCCAGGACAAGCCCTTGGTTCACCCAGAGGTGTAGAGAGGCCAAAACCAAGTGTGCTAGAGAATGGAAGAAGTATAGAAGGCAAAGGACCTAGGAGAATAAAGACAGTATTCGAACAGCAAGAAATGAATATGCTCAGGTAAGAAGGGAGGCCCACCGACAATATAAAAATGTCAGCAGCTACAGCCAAGTCTAACCCAAAACTGTTGTACAGCCACATCAGGAGGAAAACAACAGTCAAGGACCAGGTAATCAGGCTGGGGAAGGAAGGAGGGGAGATCACAAGAAACGACCGAGAAGTATGTGAAGAGCTCATCATTAGATTTAAAGAAGTATTCACAGTGGAGACAGAAAGGTCTCCGGGAAGACGAAGTGGAAGGGTACACCATCTATCGAAATATGACAACTATTTGAGGTATGGAAGACAGCAAATGTAGTCCCAGTTTTTAAAAAAGGAGGAGGAGGACACACAGCATTAAACTAGAGTGTGGAGCGGAGGAGCACCTAGAAAGGAATGAGCCTATTAACGATAATCAGCACGGATTCAAGGACCGGAAATCCTGAGTCACAAAACTACTGGAGTTATATGATAAGATGACAGCAGTAAGACAAGAGAGAGAGAGTGAGTAGACTGCGTTTTCTTGGATTGTAAGAAGGCTTTTGACACTGTTCCACACAAGAGATTAGCGCAAAAGCTGGAGGACCAGACAAGAATAACAGGGAAGGCACTTCAATGGAACAGAGAATACCTGACGAGAAGGCATCAGGGCGTCATGGTATGTGATAAGGTATCAGAGTGGTCGCCTGTGACGAGCCGGGTTCTGCAGGGGTCAGTCCTAGAGACAAAATACTGGGCAAGACAGAAAACTGGGCGAGACAGAATACTGGGCAAGGCAGAATACCGGGCAAGACAGAATATGGCAAGACAAATACGGGCAAGCGAATACTGGGGAAAACAGAACACTGGACAAGCAAATACTGGGGGAAACGAATATGGGCAACAGAAAAAGGGCAAGACAGAATACTGGGCAAGGGAGAATAGGGGAAGACAGAAAAACTGGGCAAACGAAACTGGCAAGGGAGAATACTGGGCAAGACAGAATACTGGGGAAACAAATACTGGGGGGGACAGAATACTGAGCAAACAGAATGCTGGGGGAAGACGAAAGTGGGGAAGCAAATAATGGGGAAGAAAAACTGGGCAAAACAGAAAACTGGGGAAAACAGAAAACCCGGGGCAAGACAGAATACGGGGGAAACAAATATGGGGAAACGAATACTGGGCGAGACAAAACTGGCGAAACAGAATACTGGGCAAGAAAAACATGGGCAACAGAAAACTGAGCAAGACAAATACTGGGGGAAGACGAAGACTGAGTAAGATAGAATACGGGGGAAGACAAAATACTGTGCAAAAACAAACACTGGGGGAAGACAGAAGACTGGGCAAGACGAATATGGGCAAGACAAAATACTGGGCAAGACAAAAACTGGGGAAGGGAGGCACTGGGAAGACAAACATGGGCAAATAGAAAACTGGGGGAAGCAGAATACGGGGAAGACAAAAAACTGGGCGAGACGAATACTGGCCCCAGACAGAACACTGGGGGAGACAGAATACTGGGGAAGCGGAATACTGGGCAAGACAAACACTGGAAAACAGAATACTGGGCAAGACAAAAAAACTGGGGGAGACAAACATGGGCGGACGAATATGGGCAAGAAGAATTTTTGGGGAGACAGAACCTGGGGAAACAGAAACTGGGGGAAGACAAAATACGGGAAAAAAAAAACACTGGCAAGGGAAACCTGGGCAGACATAACAATGGGGAAGATAGAACAGGGGAAGGGGAAAAATGGGGAAAACAAAAAACGGCAAGACAGAATACTGGCAAGACAGAATACTGGGCAAGACAGAATTCTGGGCAAACAGAAAACTGGGGAAGGAGAATCGGGGAAGACAGCCCGTTTAGTAAGCGAAAATGTGCAACACAGAATACGGGCAAGATAAATATGGGGAAACAGAATACTGGGGAAGACAGAATACGAGCAAACAGAATACTGGGCAAGACAGAATTGGGCAAACAAATACTAGGGAGAGAGAATACTGGGCAAGGGCAGAATACGGGCAAGACAAATATTTGGGGAGACAAAAACCAGCGGACGAACTCTGGGCAAGAAAGAATACTGGGCAAAACAGAATACTGACGGACAGAGCACTGGGGAAACAAAAACTGGGCGATAAGAACACTGGGCGAGACGAATAAGAGCAAGACGAATACGGGCAAGACAGAAGACGAGTAAAAAAATATGGCAAGACAAAATACTTTCAAACAAACACTGGGCAAAAAAACTGGGCAAGACAAAAACTGGGGCAAGACAAAATACTGGGCAAAAACAAACACTGGGCAAAAGGGAGAGCACTGGGCAAGACTAACACTGGGGAAAAAAGACATGGGCAAGAAAATAAGGGGGGACAGAAAACTGGGGGGACAGAATTGGGGGAACAAAACACTGGGGAAAACAGAAAATGGGGAAGACGGGAAAACGGGCAAAACAAACACGGGGAAGACAAATACTGGGCAAGACAAAATACTGGGCAGACAGAACAAGGGGAGACGAATACGGGGGAAGAAGAATCTGGCAAACAGAACACTGGGCAAGACAGAATACTGGGGAGACAAAATACGGGGAAAAAAAACACGGGCAAGAAGAAACGGGCAAGGCAGAACAGGGCAAACAAAAAAATGGGGAAGATAAAACACTGGGCAAAAAGAAAACGGGAAAACAAAATACTGGGCAAGACGAATATGGGCAAGACAGAATACTGGGAAGACAGAATACGGGCAAGACGAATACTCGCAAGGGAGAAAACTGGGCAAGACAGAAAACGGGGAAAAAAGAATACTGGCAAGAAGAAAACTGAGCAAGCAAATATGGGGAAGACAGAATGGGCAAGACGAAAAACAGGGGGAAGAGAACGGGGGAAGACAGAAACTGGGCAAACAGAACACTGGGCAAAAAGAATACGGGCAAACGAATCGGACAAAACGAACACTGGGGAAACAAACACTGGGGAAGGCAAAAAACACTGGGGAAGACATAACACTGGCAAAATAAACACTGGGCAAGAAAACACTGGGAAAAATAAACCTGGGAAAAAATACTTGGGAAACGAAAATGGGGAAGACAGAACACTGGGCAAGACGAATACTGGGCAAGACAGAATACTGGGCAAACAGAATACTGGGGAAACAGCCCATGGCAAGACAAATACGGCAAACAGAACCTGGGAAAAACAAAAACTGGGGAAGACAAATACTGGGGAAGACAGAATACTGGGGGAACGAACACTTTGGGAAAACAAAAACTGGGGAAGACAGGCTACTGGGGAAAAAAGAATACGGCAAGACAAATACTGGCCAAAACAAAATACTTAGTAAGACAGAATATTGGCGAGAAAAAAACCTGACGAGACAGAATCTGGGGGAAGAAAATACGGGGAAGAGATAATTTTTGGGCAAGACAGAATGCTGGGGGAAAAAAGAACACGGGGAAGCAGAACATGGCAAGTAGAACACGGGGGGAAGAAGAACACTGGGGAAGACAGAGTATGGCCAAAACAGAATGCTGGGAAGACAGAACACGGGGAAGATAGACACTGGCGAACAGAAAAAAACTGGCAAGACAGAACCTGGGGAAGATAAACAGGGCAAGACAAAACGGGGGAAAACAGAAATATGCCAAAACAGAAGGGGGCAAACAAATACGGGGCAAATAGAACACGGGGAAGAAGAACAGGGGGAAAATGAACATGGAAGCAGAACGCGGGCAAGACAGAAACTGGGGAAACAAACACTGGGCAAGAAAACACTGGGCAAGTAAACACTGGGGAAGACAGAACGCGGGGGAAACAGAACATGGGCAAACAGAACACGGGCAAGACGAACCCGGGGGAAATAGAACAGGGGAAACAGAACACTGGGCAAGAAGAAAACTGGGCAAGAAAAGCACGGGGAAGACAGAAAAACTGGGCAGACAAAACACATAAATTTAAACGCCCGGACCTAAAAAGCTAATAATTTGCAAAAAAAGTTGAAAAATACTTATGAAAAAAGCAGAAGGCAAATCAAACATGGGAGTCAAGCGAAAAAGATACCACGGAGATGATGATTAATTTCCCTGAAGATGTACACAGTAAGGAAAACAAAACGGAAATAGGAAGTGAAACGATTTTTAACCCTTTTTAATTGAGATTGCTGACACAGTTATGGGCATTGGGAAAAAAGAGGGGGAATAAGTTAATTATAACCCCAAAAGAAAAAAGGAGGAAGAAAGAAATGGGGAAAATCTAAAGGCCAGAAGATATTGAAAGATAACCTGATGAAGGCAATAAAGAAACATCGAAATACCATAATACGAAAGACACTCCATGAAATAAGATGAACCAAGAAAATTGAATCCGGTTTTTATTCCTAAGGAAGACATAGAGATGAAATACAAAGAACCAGTGTGAGCTGTGGCCACGAGATCCTGCACTTCGACTGCCGAAGAATAAACACAAAAGTTGGAACATTGCCATTCTTGGTCTTCCTGGTGTATCTGATTCTTCGGTAGAGATCTCTGTGATTCTTGTATTCTGTTCTTCTCTATCCTTTGTTAGTTTCAACTTTCTCATTCCTGTGTTTTCTTATGAGACACAGGAATGAGAAAATTGAAACTAATGAAGGATAGAGAAGAACCGAATACAAGAATCACAGAGATCTCTACCTAAGAATCAAATACACCAAGAAGGGCAAGAATAGCATTGGAAGCATGATATTCAATAACAGAGAAAAAGAATCTAGATACAGTAGAAACAATCGGACTAAAGAGACTATTATCTTCGATATTGAGAAGATCAAAGAAACTGATCCATTAGCAAAGATCATTAACTAGGATATACAAGTCAGTGGAAACCAAGTAATTGTCTGACCGCTGAACAACTGTTAATGTCATCCCAGTACACAGAAACACTAAATACCAATTAAGCACTAAATTACTGAGCAATCTTGCTGACAGTCTTACTGGCTGGGGTGCTCAGGAAAAATACTGAGAAGGAGACAGCCAGCCATGGGTTTAGAAGTTACAAATCTTGTTTCACGAATCTCCCGGCTTTATGTGACAGAAAAAATAAGCTGGGAAGAAAAAATTACGTAGAGTGTATCTTCTTCGACTATAGGAAGCACCTGAGACAGTATCACACTGCTATAGAGACAATAAGAAGTGTTTAACAGTATCATACACAACACTGCTACAGAGACAACAACAGCGCACTGGGGCAGCTGGGAAAGTACTCGAGTGGATACTGCAACACTTGGTAAATTGAAGGTGGAGAGTAATGGTAAGGAAGCTTTCTGAGTTGTGTGGGTGATGACAGAACTCTCCAGAGGACCAGTACATGGAACGAGGCTGTTCCTGATACACATAACCGACGTGCCAGAAGTTCACTCCCATTATCACTTAAGAATGATGTGAACGTACTAAGGAGAACGACAACACGAGAAGACACAGAGACGCTGCATACAACGTACAATGAAAGACAACGTAGACAACATACAATGAGAGACGCTGCATACAACGTACAATGAAAGACAACGTAGACAACATACAATGAGAGACGCTGCATACAACGTACAATGAAAGACAACGTAGACAACATACAATGAGAGACGCTGCCGACCATACAATGAGAGATACTGCAGACACCATACAATGAGAGACGCTGCATACAACGTCACAATGAAAGACAACGTAGACAACATACAATGAGAGACGCTGCATACAACGTACAATGAAAGACAACGTAGACAACATACAATGAGAGACGCTGCATACAACGTACAATGAAAGACAACGTAGACAACATACAATGAGAGACGCTGCATACAACGTACAATGAAAGACAACGTAGACAACATACAATGAGAGACGCTGCATACAACGTACAATGAAAGACAACGTAGACAACATACAATGAGAACGCTGCATACACTACAATGAAAGACAACGTAGAAACATACAATGGAACGCTGCATACACGTACAATGAAGACAACGTAGACAATACAATGTAGAGACGCTGCCGACCATACAATGAGAGTTACTGCAGACACCATCAAAAAGACATGCAAACAACAAACATAATGACAAAAACACTGAGACCGTACAAGAAGAAATTTGTGTAAGCATGCTGCAAGTGTACCAGAAGCACGTAATATCCAAGAACCAGACTTCTCAAGAACTGTTTACTGCATCGAAAAATGTAACAATACCTAGAGTTGATGACACATATGCACATTAGGAACCTTTATTGACGAACGTCTCACCTATGTTGCAAGACTTCATATTGAATAAAGGTGAATCAGACTCCTAGGGGATCAGCTTCAGGGGAAAGACAAAGAAGGCGAAGGAGAGGATTGTTTGATTTAATAAGTAATCACACACACACACAAAAACTTTAAAAATAAACACATTAAAAAAAAAAGTTAAATTCCGAGCACTTTCTTGATTTTTCACATTTTCAAGAAAAAAGCAAAACTAATAGAAGAGAAAAATTATGAAGCTGACCGACTTTTGACCTAAATACGACCTAAATTTGACCCAACATATGGCCTAACAAAGACCTAAATATGACCTAACATAGGCCAACATATGACCTAACATATGGCCTAACATTGACCCAAAATATGACTAAAAATCGGCCTAACATAGACCAAAATATGGCCTAACATAGACCTAACATTGATTAAATATGACCTAACATATGACCTAACTATAAAAATGACCCAAAAATAACCTCCCCTATGAAACAAAACCTCACATATGCCCTACCATGGGCGTGGAAGTATTGTAAAAATTTTTGGTCAGGTCCTTTTAAGGGATTTTTTAGAGTTTTTTCAGGCGCAGAGAAATTTTTGTAAAATGATTTTTGATTGAGACACTTTGCAACAAAAGGGGAAACTTTTTAAGGAAACCTTTCGCCAAAAGTGGCTTAAAAATCCATACAAAGTAAAAATGGGTAAGGAGACTAGGGTTTTAGGAATCATCCCCACCCGGAATCGATTGTCAGTCGACCAATTGTCGGGGTTTTAAAACCATTCTCACATCTGTCGACACTGCAGCTCATGGGATCTTTAATACAAGAAATTCTTCAACACTTGTCCAACCTTAGGACGAAGACCTACTTCGACTAGTGGATGGTACCACTATGACCCCGCCTCCTCCTGCTTCACCTCACCTGACTACAGTATATAAGTCACGACCCTGTGCTATACTTTCTATAGGAGTGATGGACTGAACACATCGATTCCAGGCGGAGGGACTGATTACCTCAAACTCCTAGCCTCCTTACCCATTTCTACTTTGTATTGGACTGATGAAGATATTTATATGTTCCTTTAAAAGGTCAGCTGACATTACACCCAGATATTTAACATGTTCCTTTAAAAGGTCAGCTGACATTACACCCAGATATTTAACATGTTCCTTTAAAAGGTCACCTGACATTACACCCAGATATTTAACATGTTCCTTTAAAAGGTCACCTGACATTACACCCAGATATTTAACATGTTCCTTTAAAAGGTCACCTGACATTACACCCAAATAATTAATAAGTTCCTTTCGTTCTGCTAGGTAATCTTGCGTGTTATATTACGTTCTTTCAGTTCTTCACTCCACTGTATGTCATGTTGTTCTCCACTGACCACTAAATGACTTTGTTTATATCTTCTGGCAATTTCTCGTTTTTTTAATGAGGTGAGTTTCAGGTTTATTATGGTTTGTTTTGTCGTGTTCCGAAGTTCGGTTGGTATCTCACTCAGCTCACACATTGAGTGTTCGTGGTTCGATCCCCGGTACGGGTGGAAACATTGAGCGTGTTGCATTACACCTGCTGTCCCTGTTCACCTAGCAGCAAGTAGGTACCTGGGTGTTAGTCGAGTGGTGTGGGTCGCATCCTGGAGTCATTAACCAAATTTTCCACGGTGGGTCATTCTATATGGCATTGATGTCAGCTATGGTCTTTGTAAGTTGTATCATGTACTTGTAAAAATAAAGATTATATTATTATTATTTATTATTATTATTATTATTATTATTATTATTATTATTATTATTATTATTATTATTATATACGAAACTGTTGCCAGTGTTTTTGTCTGTTGTAGACTCCACTGTTACCAGCTCCATGGCATTGCTTAAAAATACTGATATTAAATGGTAGGTTACATCTATGGTAGTTTACATCTATGGTTCTTTACAGTTACAGTAGTTTACAGCTATAGTAGTTTACATCTTATGTAGTTTGCATCTTATGTAATTTACATGTATGGCAGTTTATAACTGTGGTAGTTTACAATCTTTGGTAGTTTACACCCATCATAGTTTACATCTACGGGCACAGACCTGCAGCTGAAGATGTATTAACGTAACACACACAGCGTTACAGTAACTGAAAGTGATATTTATGAAGTGGAAAGGGTATTACGACACACACACACACACACACACACACACACACACACATTCTTCGGGTACACTGACGCAGTATACTGGCCAGTAAAGAGGCAACGTAACTGGTAACTGTGTATTCTTGCGTGACTCTGTGTGTTCACGTTCTGTTATTCCGCAGACAATCAAGCGTTAGTCTCTCGACCAGCCATCGTATTGTTTACACAACCTCACAATCTTATATTCCTCATGTTGTTGCGGTTATTGTTTGCCGGAGGGGGGCGTTGTTTACACAGTGAGGGCGCAGCCACATCTCTTGTTTCCTGGTTGATAATGAGCAGCCACACCGTGGTTCCCTCTCAGTCCAGGACATTTGGTCTTATAGTCAGCGTGATGCTGTTGCTGCTGACGGCAGGCTGTCAGCACTAGATGCGGCACTGCTCAGCTGATAGACAAGTGTTTGAAGGATCTCGTCAGGATTATTGTGTGAGGAAGGTTGATGACGGGAATTATTACACCTTATTTTTTGTTAGGTAAAATACGTAAATTATCAGACTTTTAATCGAAATTCCTCCTACAGTTATTTTAATAGCATCTCGTAGGTGACTTGAACCTGCCTTGCATGGGCCAGTAGGTGACTTGGAGCTGCCTCGCATGGGCCAGTAGTGAACAACACTGGAAAGTCTTAGTGAAAAACACTAGAAAGTCTTAGTGAACAACACTGACAACAGATGTAAGGAACACGTCGAAATGTTTCACGCCCGCCGGACTGAACCCGGGGCCCTCCACGTGGAAGCGAACCTTTGTCGGGGCACAGGCCTGGGCGAGTATAAACTCACCGCTTACTACTGAAAATGAAAAAGTAAAACACACTACAAGAAACACAAATCAAAACAAAAGAAAAAAAACATAAACCCCGGCACTTCATTAAACGCAGTATATTGGCCAAAAAAAGGCACGTACTGAACTTGTATTCTAACACTGTGTGTTACGTTGTAATACGAAACATGCAACGTTAGTATCTTCACCGATCGTATTGACGCCTACCAGTGGCTTTGTTTAGTGGTCAGTGTTACACTGAGGGACGACCACCTCTCTTTTTCCATGTCTACTGCTTCAGCCTGCCCTGTTACCCACTGAAGTCAGACTTTGGTGTGAAACGTTTCGAAAAGTACAGCTGTTGCAGCTACCACTGTACACTAAATCCATGACAGCTGGTGAAAAGAAGGTCCGTCAGGGGTAAAAGGTTGATTACGGGTCTTTAAATACAGACCTTATTGTTTTGTTTGAAAATACTAAAGTGTGTCAATAACGAAACCTCTCCCAGTCCATTTAATAGCATCTCGAGTACTGAACCCCGCGAAAACCCTCTCCTCGTCATGGCCATAGTAACAAACAGTACAAGTTTTAGTGAAAACACTGAGAAAGTCTTAGTGAAAAAAACAGTGTAAAAAATGAAGTTTTTCAGCCCGCCGGGACTGAACCCGGGCCACCACGTGTAAGCGAGCCCTTGGTCAATCCCGTGGCCGCCCACGTCGAAGATGAAAATTAAACCCAAAAGACCTCCATTGTCAAGATAAAATTAACCGCCACTTCATAAACCATTTAAGAAAAACAGAAGCTAGCGAACTGATCCAACAGTTGAAGTAAGACACATGTCAACAGATGGCCTCATTCCAAGGCTACACAGTAGCCTTATTTAAAGGGGCGTACGAGACGGACCATGTTTTTACTCTACTGCCTTGCCCTGTACTCGTAAGAAGTCTACTGTTGGTATGTTACTGGTAAGTAATAACTGTTGCTACACAGTGACTGTACAGACAGGGTGACGGAGTGGTTTCAGGTTTAAAAGGAGGGTTTGTACAGCTGGTCATATCCACATGGGCGCGGATGTGTGATACAATGGTGTGCTGGGATCCACGCGTCACACGCGTTACGGAGTCACAGGTGGAACAGGGTTAGTCTCATGAAATGTAAAAGTGGTTATGGAGCAAGGTTAATTGTATAGTGGTTCTGGTCCTGGCAGTGTACAGTGGCAAGTGTAGGATGGGGAAACAGTTGAAATGGTGCTGATTACTAATCAATTTCCCCGTTATATGCTGGATGGTGAAACCCAGTGGTGATGCTCGGATGATATCACAGGTCAAAGTGCTGATTGTGGTCATGTTTAGTGAGCTAATAAGTGTACAGTGAGGTTTCTGATTAACCTGATCAATTTTGTTTATGATTACTGGGATGGTTGGTACAAGTGCTTATGATTCAGAGACGGTGTACAGTGGTTATGGGGGTGGGATGGTGGTACAGTGGTATGTGCTGGGATGGTGGTACAGTGGTAGGTGCTGGGATGGTGGTACAGGGGTTTTATGGTGCTGGAAATGGTGGTACAGTGGTTATGGTGCTGGGATGGTGGTACAGTGGTTATGGTGCTGGGATGGTGGTACAGTGGTTATGGTGCTGGGATGGTGGTACAGTGGTTATGGTGCTGGATGGTAGTACATGATGGAGCTGGGGTACATGGATGCGGGGTGTGGACAGTGGTTTGTGCGGGGATGGTGTACAGTGGTTATGGTGCTGGGATGGTGGTACAGTGGTGGTGCTGGGATGGTGGTACAGTGGTATGGATGCTGGGATGGTGGTACAGTGGTTATGTGCGGGGATGGTGGTACAGTGGTTATGGTGCTGGGATGGTGTTACAGTGGTTATGGTGCTGGATGGTGGTACAGTGGTTATGGTGCGGGGAAATGGTGGTTACAGTGGTTAAGGGGTTAGTGCGGGATGGTGGTACAGTGGTTATGGTGCTGGGATGGTGGTACAGTGGTGGTGCTGGGATGGTGGTACAGTGGTTATGGTGCTGGGATGGTGGTACAGTGGTTATAGTGCTGGGATGGTGGTACAGTGGTTATGGTGCTGGGATGGTGGTACAGTGGTTATGATGCTGGGATGGTGGTACAGTGGTTATGGTGCTGGGATGGTGGTACAGTGGTTATGGTGCTGGGATGGTGGTACAGTGGTTATGGTGCTGGGATGGTGGTACAGTGGTTATGGTGCTGGGATGGTGGTACAGTGGTTATGGTGCTGGATGGTGGAAACAGTGGTGGTGCTGGGATGGTGGTACAGTGGTTATGGTGCTGGGATGGTGGTACAGTGGTTATGGTGCTGGGATGGTGGTACAGTGGTTATGGTGCTGGGATGGTGGTACAGTGGTTATGGATGCAGGGATGGTGGGCGGGGAATTTGGTTATGGTGCTGGGATGGTGGTACAGTGGTTATGGCTGGGATGGTGGTACAGTGGTTTATGGTGCTGGGATGGGTACAGTGGTTATGGTGCTGGATGGTGGTACAGGGGTTTATGGTGCTGGATGGTGGTACAGTGGTTAGGTGTCTGGGATGGTGGTACAGTGGTTATGGTGCTGGGATGGTGGTACAGTGGTTATGGTGCTGGGATGGTGGTACAGTGGTTAAGGTGCTGGGATGGTGGTACAGTGGTTATGGTGCTGGGATGGTGGTCAGTGGTTATGATGCTGGGATGTGGTACAGTGGTTATGGTGCTGGGAGTGGTACAGTGGTTATGGTCAGGGGGGGTGTGTATGGTGCTGGGATGGTGGTAACAGTGGTTATGGTGCTGGGATGGTGGTACAGTGGTTATGGTGCTGGATGGTGTACAGTGGTTATGGTGCTGGATGGTGGTACAGTGGTTATGGTGCTGGGATGGTGTACAGGTTAGGTCTGGGAGGACAGTGGTAATGGTGCAGGGATGGTGGTGCAGTGGTTATGGTGCTGGGATGGTGGTACAGTGGTTATGGTGCTGGGATGGTGGTACAGTGGTTATGGTGCTGGGATGGTGGTGCAGTGGTTATGGTGCTGGGATGGTGGTACAGTGGTTATGGTGCGGGATGGTGGTACAGTGGTTATGTGCTGGGATGGTGGTACAGTGGTTATGGTGCTGGGATGGTGGTACAGTGGTTATGTGCTGGGATGGTGGTACAGTGGTTATGGTGCAGTGATGGTGGTACAGTGGTTATGGTGCGGGGATGGTGATACAGTGGTTATGGTGCGGGATGGTGGTACAGTGGTTATGAGCTGGGATGGTGGTACAGTGGTTATGGTGCTGGGATGGGGGTACAGTGGTTATGGTGCTGGGATGTGGTACAGTGGTTATGGTCTGGATGGTGGCACAGTGTTATGGTGCGGATGGTGGTACAGTGGTTATGGTGCTGGTGATGGGTTACAGTGGTTATGGTTTTGGCTGGGATGGTGTAAAG
This sequence comes from Cherax quadricarinatus, assembly GCF_026875155.1. Taxonomy (NCBI): domain Eukaryota; kingdom Metazoa; phylum Arthropoda; class Malacostraca; order Decapoda; family Parastacidae; genus Cherax; species Cherax quadricarinatus. The sequence continues at coordinate 5,365,057 of NC_069478.1, read as the reverse complement.
TGGTTATGTTGCTGGGATGGTGGTACAGTGGTTATGGTGCTGGGATGGTGGATACAGTGGTTATGTGCAGGATGGTGGTACAGTGGTTATGATGCTGGGATGGTGGTACAGTGGTTAGGGTGTTGGGATGGTGTACAGTGGTTATGGTGCTGGGATGTGGTACAGTGGTTATGGTACTGGTATGGTGGTACAGTGGTTATGATGTGGGATGGTGGAAACAGTGGTTATGGTGCTGGATGGTGGTACAGTGGTTATGGTGCTGGGATGGTGGTACAGTGGTTATGGTGCTGGATGTGGTACAGTGGTTATGGTGCGGGGATGGTGGTACAGTGGTTATGGTGCTGGGATGGTGGTACAGTGGTTATGATGCTGGGATGGTGGTACAGTGGTTATGGTGCTGGGATGGTGGTACAGTGGTTATGGTGCTGGGATGGTGGTACAGTGGTTATGGTGCAGGGATGGTGGTACAGTGGTTATGATGCTGGGATGGTGGTACAGTGGTTATGGTGCTGGGATGGTGGTACAGTGGTTATGGTGCTGGGATGGTGGTACAGTGGTGATGCTGCTGGGATGGTGGTACAGTGGTTATGGTGCTGGGATGGTGTACAGTGGTTATGGTGCTTGGGATGGTGGTACAGTGGTTATGGTGCTGGGATGGTGGTACAGTGTTAGTGCTGGATGGTGTACGTGTATGGTCTGGGATGGTGGAACAGTGGTTATGGTGCTGGGATTGTGGTACAGTGGTTATGGTGCTAGGATGGGGACAGTGGTTATGGTGCTGGGATGGTGGTACAGTGGTTATGGTGCTGGGATGGTGGTACAGTGGTTATGGTGTTGGGGATGGTGGTACAGTGGTTAAGGTGCTGGGAGGGGGTGGTACAGTGGTTTAAAGTGTTGCTGGGATGGTGGTACAGGTTTATGATGCTGGGATGGTGGTACAGTGGTTATGTGCTGGTATGGTGGTACAGTGGGTTATGGTGTGGATGGTGACAGTGGTTATGGTGGATGGTGTACAGTGGTTATGGTGCTGGATGGTGGTACAGTGTTATGGTCTGGATGGTGGTACAGTGGTTAGGTGCGGGGATGGTGGTACAGTGGTTATGGTGCTGGATGGTGGTACAGTGGTTATGGGGGCATGGGATGGTGGTACAGTGGTTATGGTGCTGGATGGTGGTACAGTGGTTATGGTGCTGGATAGGTGGTACAGTGGTTATGGATGCTGGATGGTGGTACAGTGGTTATGGTGCTGGGAGGGTTTTACAGTGGTTATGGGCAGGATGTGGTACAGGGTTATGGTGCTGGGGTGTACAGTGGTTATGGTGCTGGAATGGTGGTACAGGGTTATGGTGCTGGCATAGTGGTACAGTGGTTATGATGCTGGGATGGTGGTACAGTGGTTATGGTGCTGGATGGTGTACAGTGGTTATGTGCGGGTATGGTGGTACAGTGGTTATGTGCTGGGATGGTGGTACAGTGGTTATGGTGCTGGGATGGTGGTACAGTGGTTATGGTGCTGGATGGTGGGTACAGGGGTTATGGTGCTGGGATGGTGATACAGTGTTATGGTTGCTGGGATGGTGGCACAGTGGTTATGGTGCTGGGATGGTGTACAGTGGTTATGGTGAGGGATGGTGGTACAGTGGTTATGGTGCTGGGATGGTGGTACAGTGGTTATGGTGCTGGGATGGTGGTACAGTGGTTATGGTGCTGGGATGGTGGTACAGTGGTTATGGTGCTGGGATGGTGGTCCAGTGGTTATGGTGCTGGGATGGTGGTACAGTGGTTATGGTGCTGGGATGGTGGTACAGTGGTTTATGTGCTGGGATGGTGGTACAGTGGTTATTGTGCTGGATGGTACAGTGGTATGGGCGGGATTGGTGGTACAGTGGTTATGGTGCTGGGATGGTGGTACAGTGGTTATGGTGCTGGGATGGTGGTACAGTGGTTATGGTGCTGGGATGGTGGTACAGTGGTTATGGTGCTGGATGGTGGTACAGTGGTAATGCGGATGGGATGGTGGTACAGTGGTTATGATGTTGGGATGGTGGTACAGTGGTTATGGTGCTGGGATGGGGGTACAGTGGTTATGGTGCTGGGATGGTGTACAGTGGTGATGTGCTGGATGGTGGTACAGTGGTTATGGTGCTGGGATGGTGGTACATTTGGTTATGGTGTTGGGATGGTGGTACAGTGGTTATGGTGCTGGATGGTGGTACAGTGGTTATGGTGCTGGATGGTGGTACAGTGGATGGTGCTGGGATGGTGGTACAGTGGTTATGGTGCTGGGATGGTGGTACAGTGGTTATAGATGCTGGGATGGTGGTACAGTGGTTATGGTGCTGGGTGGTGGTACATGGTTATGGTGCTGGGATGGTGGTACAGTGGTTAATGGTGCTGGGATGGTGGTACAGTGGTTATGGTGCTGGGATGGTGGTACAGTGGTTATGGTGCTGGGATGGTGGTACAGTGGTTATGGTGCTGGATGGTGGTACGTGGTTATGGTGCTGGATGGTGGTACAGTGGTTATGGTGCTGGATGGTGGTACAGTGGTTATGGTGCTGGGATGGTGGTACAGTGGTTATGCTGCTGGGATGGTGGTACAGTGGTTATGGTGCTGGGATGGTGGTACAGTGGTTATGGTGCTGGGATGGTGGTACAGTGGTTATGGTACTGGTATGGTGGTACAGTGGTTATGGTGCTGGGATGGTGGTACAGTGGTTATGGTGCTGGGATGGTGGTACAGTGGTTATGGTGCTGGGATGGTGGTACAGTGGTTATGGTACTGGTATGGTGGTGCAGTGGTTATGGATGCTGGGATGGTGGTACAGTGGTTATGGTGCTGGGATGGTGGTACAGTGGTTATGGTGCTGGGATGGTGGTACAGTGGTTATGGTGCTGGGATGGTGGTACAGTGGTTATGATGCTGGGATGGTGGTACAGTGGTTATGGTGCTGGGATGGTGGTACAGTGGTTATGGTGCTGGGATGGTGGTACAGTGGTTATGGTGCTGGGATAGTGGTACAGTGGTTATGGTGCTGGGATGGTGGTACAGTGGTTATGGTGCTGGGATGGTGGTACAGTGGTTATGGTGCGGGTGGGATGGTTGTGTACAGTGGTTATGGTGCTGGGATGGTGGATACAGTTTATGGTGCTGGGATGGTGGTACAGTGGTTATGGTGCTGGGATGGTGGTACAGTGGTTATGGTGCTGGGATGGTGATACAGTGGTTAGGGTGCTGGATGGTGGTACAGTGGTTATGGTTGCTGGATGGTGGTACAGTGGTTAGGGTGGTGGGGTGTACAGTGGTAGGCTGGATGGGTACAGTGGTTATGTGCTGGATGGTGGTCCAGTGGTTATGGTGCTGGGATGGTGGTACAGTGGTTTTTGTGCTGGGATGGTGTACAGTGGTTATGGTGCTGGATGGTGGTACAGTGTTATTGTGCTGGATGGTGGTACAGTGGTTATGGTGCTGGGATGGTGGTACAGGTTATGGTGCTGGGATGGTGGTACAGTGGTATGGTGCTGGGATGGTGGTACAGTGGTTATGGTGCTGGGATGGTGGTACAGTGGTTATGGGCTGGATGGTGGTACAGTGGTTATGTGCTGGGATGGTGGTACAGTGGTTATGATGCTGGGATGGTGGTACAGTGGTTATGGTGCTGGGATGGTGATACAGTTATGGTTGCTGGGATGTGTGGTAACGGGTGGTTATGGTGCTGGGATGGGGTACAGTGGTTATGGTGCGGGGATGGTGGTACAGTGGTTATGATGCTGGGATGTGGTACAGGGGTTAGGTGCTGGGATGGTGATACAGTTATGTTGCTGGGATGGTGGTACAGTGGTTATGGTGCTGGGATGGTGGTACAGTGGTTATGGTGCGGGGATGTGGTACAGTGGTTATGGTGCTGGGATGGTGGTACAGTGGTTATGGTGCTGGGATGGTGGTACAGTGGTTATGATGCTGGGATGGTGGTACAGTGGTTATGGTGCTGGGATGGTGGTACAGTGGTTATGGTGCTGGGATGGTGGTACAGTGGTTATGGTGCTGGGATGGTGGTAACAGTGGTTATGGTGCTGGGATGGTGGTACAGTGGTTATGGTGCTGGATGGTGGTACAGGGGTTATGTTGCTGGATGGTGGTACAGTGGTTATGGTGCTGGGATTGGTGGTACAGTGGTTATGGTGCTGGGATGGTGGTACAGTGGTTATGGTGCTGGGATGGTGGTACAGTGTTATGGTGCTGGATGGTGGTACAGTGTTATGGTGCATGGGATGTGGTACAGTGGTTATGATGCTGGATGGTGGTACAGTAGGTTAATGGTGCTGGGATGGTGGTACAGTGGTTATGGTGCTGGGATGGTGGAACAGTGGTTATGATGCTGGGATGGTGGAACAGTGGTTATGGTGCTGGGATGGTGGAACAGTGGTTATGGTGCTTGGATGGTTGGAACAGTGGTTTGGTGCTGGATGGTGGTACAGTGGTTATGGTGCTGGGATGGTGGTACAGTGGTTATGGTGCTGGGATGGCTGTTTAGTGGTTAGGTTGCTAGGATGGTAGTACAGTACTTATGCTGGGATGATAATACACTAGTTATGGTGCAATGATGTAAACCATAGATATTGACCACTATAAAAAAGAATAAATCACTATACCTTGACTGAACAATACACAAATAACGTGTACTATGAACTAGCTAAATAATATTAATAATATTAATAACATTAATAATAATAATAATAATAATAATAATAATAATAATAATAATAATAATAATAATAATGATAATAATATCTTTATTTCTATAAGTACATACTATTATACTTCTTATAAGTACATACTATTATACTTCTTATAAGTACATACTATTATACTTCTTATATAGACCATTTCGGGCAAATTAGGTAAATTTTATCCCCAGGATGCGACCCACACCAGTCGGCTAACACACAGGTACCTACTTACTGATAGGTGAACAGGGACAGCAGGTGTCTTAAGGAAAGACTTCCTTATGTTTTCACCCGTACAGGGGATCGAACCACGGACCTCAATGTGTGAGCAGTGTGCTCCAACAACAGTGCTACTGGACTGATCCAAGTCGGATCGAAACGTCGTCAGAAGTTCGTCTTGAACCATCTTCGTCAGTGAATTGATAGTGGTTCAGCGCGGACCACTGTAGTGGTCCAGCACGGACCACTGTAGTGGTCCAGCACGGACCATTATAGTGGTCCAGCACGGACCAATATCCTTTGAGGAAATAAGAGACGCCATGTAATCTGTGGCATTGTCTTGCATAGAGTCAGTTCATGGCACTGTGTCTTACACAGAGTCAGTTCATGGCACTGTGTCTTACACAGAGTCAGTTCATGGCACTGTGTTATACACAGAGTCAGTTCATGGCAATGTGTCTTGCATAGAGTCAGTTAATGGCACTGTGCCTTACACATAGTCAGTTCATGGCACTGTGTCCTACACATAGTCAGTTCATGGCACTGTGTCTTACACATAGTCAGTTTATGGTACTGTTCCTTGCATAGAGTCAGTTCATGGCACTGTGTTTTTCACAGAGTCAGATCATGGCACTCTGTCTTGCACAGATTCAGTTTTTGGCACTGTGTCTTACACAGACTCAGTTCATGGCACTGTGTCTTGGAAAGAGTCAGTTCATGGCACTGTGTCTTGAAAAGAGTCAGTTCATGGCACTTTGTCTTACGCAGAGTCAGTTCATTGCACTGTGTCCTCGAAAGAGTCAGTTCATGGCACTGTGTCTTGCAAAGAGTCAGTTCATGGCATTGTGTCTTACACAGCGTTAGTTCATGGCACTGTGTCTTGCATAGTCAGTTCATGGCACTGTACCTTTAATAGAGTCAGTTCATGACACTGTACTTACATAGAGTCAGTTCATGGCACTGTGTCTTAAACAGAGTCAGTTCTTTCCACTGTGTCTTACACAGAGTCAGTTCATGGCACTGTGTCTTAAACAGAGTCAGTTCATAACACTGTGTCTTGCATAGAGTCTGCTCGCGGCACTGTGCCTTTCATAGAGTCAGATCATGGCGCTGTGTCTTACACAGAGTCAGTTCATGACACTGTATCTTACATAGAGTCAGTTCATGGCACTGTGTCTTACACAGAGTCAGTTCATGGCACTGTGTCTTAAACAGAGTCAGTTCATGACACTGTATCTTACATAGAGTCAGTTCATGGCACTGTGTCTTACACAGAGTCAGTTAATGGCACTGTGTCTTACAAAAAGTCAGTTCATGGCACTGTGTCTTACACAGAGTCAGTTCATGGCACTGTGTCTTGCATAGAGTCAGTTCGTGGCACTTTTTCTTGCACGGAGTCAGTTCATGGCACTGTGTCTTACACAGAGTCAGTTCATGACACTGTGTCTTGCATAGAGTCAGTTCGTGGCATTGTCTTACACAGTCAGTTAATGGCATTGTGTTTTGCATTGAGTCAGCTCATGGCACTCTGTCTTACACAGAGTCAATTCATGGCACTGCGTCTTACACAGAGTCAGTTCATGGCACTGTGTCTTGCATAGAGTCAGTTTATGGCACTGTGCCTCACACAGAGTCAGTTCATGGCACTGTATTTTGTATAGAGTCAGCTCATGGCACTCTGCCTTACAGAGAGTCAGTTCAGGACACTGTGTCTTACACAGTCAGGTCATGGCACTGTGTCTTGGAAAGAGTCAGTTCATGGCACAGTGTTTTACACAGAGTCAGCCCATGGCACTGTGTCTTGGAAAGAGTCAGTTCATGGCACTGTGTCTTGCATAGAGTCAGCTCATGGCACTGTGTCTTACACAGCGTCAGTTCATGGCACTGTGTCTTGCATAGAGTCAGTTCATGGCACTGTGTCTTACACAGAGTCAGTTCATGGCACTGTGTCTTACACAGAGTCAGTTCATGGCACTGTGTCTTACACAGAGCCAGTTCATGGCACTGTGTCTTACATAGAGCCAGTTCATGGCACTGTGTCCTACACAGAGTCAGTTCATGGCACTGTGTCTTACACAGAGTCAGTTCATGGCACTGTGTCTTACACAGCGTCAGTTCATGGCACTGTGTCTTACACAGAGTCAGTTCATGGCACTGTGCCTTACACAGCCAATTCATGACAATGTCTCATATAGAGTCACTTCCCTTATAGAGCTGTTCTATACAGAGTTTAATTTTGTAGATATTACTGAAAAAGGCCATTGAAAGTTCAGTACGGCGCACTGTGACGGCGCACTGTGACGGCGCACTGTGACGGCGCACTGTGACGGCGCACTGTGACGGCGCACTGTGACGGCGCACTGTGACGGTGCACTGTGACGGTGCACTGTGACGGCGCACTGTGACGGCGCACTGTGACGGTGCACTGTGACGGCGCACTGTGACGGTGCACTGTGACGGTGCACTGTGACGGTGCACTGTGACGGCGCACTGTGACGGCGCACTGTGACGGCGCACTGTGACGGCGCACTGTGACGGCCGCACTGTGACGCACTGTGACGGTGCACTGTGACGGCGCACTGTGACGTGCGACTGTGACGGTGCACTGTGACGTGCACTGTGACGGCGCACTGTGACGGCGCACTGTGACGTGCACTGTGACGGCGCACTGTGACGGCGCACTGTGACGGCGTACTGTGACGGCGCACTGTGACGGCGCACTGTGACGGCGCACTGTGACGGCGCACTGTGACGGCGTACTGTGACGGCGCACTGTGACGGCGCACTGTGACGGCGTACTGTGACGGCGCACTGTGACGGCGCACTGTGACGGCGCACTGTGACGGCGCACTGTGACGGCGTTGTCCTGCGCGATGCCATTATTTATGCACATCTTCGAGGACATTTACGGAAAATTGCACTGATGAGGAGAACTTTAAAAGAGCTGTGTGTAAACAAGAGCTTTATATGACCTGGCTGTAAATAAGAGCTTTATATGACCTGGCTGTAAACAAGAGCTTTATAAACCTGGGTGTAAATAAGAGCTTTATATGACCTGGCTGTAAACAAGAGCTTTATATGACCTGGCTCTAAACAAGAGCTTTATATGACCTGGCTGTAAACAAGAGCTTTATATGACCTGGCTGTAAACAAGAGCTTTATATGACCTGGCTGTAAATAAGAGCTTTATATGACCTGGCTGTAAACAAGAGCTTTATATGACCTGGCTGTAAACAAGAGCTTTATATGACCTGGCTGTAAATAAGGCTTTATATGACCTGGCTGTAAACAAGAGCTTTATATGACCTGGCTGTAAATAAGAGCTTTATATGACCTGGCTGTAAACAAGAGCTTTATATGACCTGGCTGTAAACAAGAGCTTTATATGACCTGGCTGTAAATAAGAGCTTTATATGACCTGGCTGTAAACAAGAGCTTTATATGACCTGGCTGTAAATAAGAGCTTTATTAAAGCTGGGTGCAAACAAGAGCTTTATTGTAGATCTGTGTAAACAGCGGGTTTAGCGCTTCTCCTATGACTGTGATAATAATAACGGTGTTTTTTTTTCAGTGGTTGTGGTGAGTGGGTGGGAGTCAGGTCCATGTGAGAGTTGTGGGCGGCAGAGGGGCGGGGGCGGGGGCGGCTGCAGCTGCTGCTGCCCGGGGGGGCGGCGAGGCCCCTCTTCCTCCTCCACCACAGGGGACCACCCCCAACTCCCCCTCAACGGCCACCTGCCAGGACCTGCCTCGCCCTCACAGCTGGTCAAGGTAGTGGTGCTGGGCGCTCGTTGCGTGGGCAAGACTGCTCTTATCAAGGTAAGCTCTCTCTCTCTCTCTCTCTCTCCTCTCTCTCTCTCTCTCTCTCTCTCTCTCTCTCCTTCCTCTCTCTCTCTCTCTCTCTCTCTCTCTCTCTCTCTCTCTCTTTACACAGGGTTTGCCAAGGTTAGGTTAAGGATCCCTAGCTTTATTGACAAGCTATTTAAAAGTTAAGGATTCCTAACTTTATTGACAAGCTAGGAGCTATTATCTACATCAGCTTATTTGAAAGCATTTCTCTTGTTACGAAACATACAAGTAAGGAACAGGATGAAGTTGGAGCCATCTGTGGACCAGCATTTTCATTTGATCAACTGACTTTATTTCATTGACATCATTATGCTGTACAAATGTGTTCCATACTCGAGTCATCCTGGGGATAAATGATCCGAGATGAAGTGATGTTCTGGAGAAGGGTACAGCCAGAGTGAAGTTACTGCTTTCTGCCCGTCTTGTGGTTTAGAAGCTTGTTTCACGCTGTCCTCGAAGTGGATCCAAGTGTGGTACTTTGACAATATTGGCCTTGTACATAACAGTAAGGCCACTCACATCCCTCCTGTGTTCAAGGCTCTGCTGAAATGACGGATCTATCCAGGATGGGTCCAGGCGAGAGATGAGACGTCTTGCTCTGTTCTCTACTCTGTCAAGCAGTCGCAGATGAGAGGGGGGGCAGGCAAACCAAGAAACTGGAGCATACTCAAGGTGTGAACATATTTGTGCCTCGTACAGAATCTTGCAACCCCTACAGTCAAGCAGATGCGAGATACGGCGAAGTGTTGTAAGCTTCCTGGCTGCCTTGTTTGCAAGATTTACAACGTGGTTCTTCATGCTCAGTTTGGAGTCAAATTTCACCCTAAATATATCAACTTCTTCACCAGGTACCAACACCCTCCCATTCATACTTACTACTGCACCGGCATTACCATCATGGTGCCTAGAGACCATCATCCTTTGTGTTTTCTCAGGTGCAAATGTTTCCCCAAGCTGATATAGCTCTGAGTTGGTGATTGATGTAGCTTAGAGCAGCTGGCATTTCTTCTCTTGGATAAGTGAATGTCAGTGTACAGTCGTCTGCATATGCATGGGATTCTGGGATGAGATGAAGGTCGTCATTGAAGAAGACATTCCACAACAATGGTCCCAGCACACTTCCTTGTGGAACACTTGCCCCAATAGGATGTCTTGCTGATTCTGTTCCATTGAGGAGACATAGCGTAGAGCCTGCAATTCTCAGTGGTTGCAGTTTTGCCAAGAGACCCTGGTGCCACACTCGGTCGAAAGCACCAGCAACGTCCAGTGCTACCACACAGCTGACTTTGGATTCATCCAGTGACTGGTGCCACTTAGTGGAGAGGTTTAACAACAGATCAGCAGCAGAGTAACCTTTCCTGAAGCCATATTGACGGTCACAAAGTAGTGAGCGGAAGTCAAAAAACTCTGTTATTTGCCTTGAGATTATTGTCTCAAGGATCTTACCAGTGATTGACAGGAGTGACACTGGTCTGTAGTTGCTGATTTCTGCTCTGCTCTTCTTTTTGTGAACAGGGACTAAATTTGCCTCTTTCCATAGAGAGGGCCATTTACACTGTACTAGGCAGTGCTGAAAGACGCGAGTTAGAGGTGCTGCTAGCTGATCTGCACATCTTCTCAACAATCTTGGGCTCAACTTGTCTGGGCCCACAGCCTTTTCTTGGTCAAGCGATTTAAGAAGGAAATGCACCTCCTCCTGCCATATTGTCACCACTGACAGTTTTGACACAGTTCTTGCAGCTAGCCAAGGAGGGTCCCTTGCTGGATCAGGAACTTGCATTTTGGTAGCAAAGTGTTCAGCAAAGAGGTCCGCTCTCTCTTCACTTAGGACTGTGTGAGCTAGTGGTCTACAGCGTTAGGCGTTTTCGCTCACCATGAGGCGGGCCAAAACAGCATCGGTTCGACTCCCTTGGCTAGTGCAGAGTTGTTGTTGACATATATAATAATATATTATATATATAAATATATATTATATATGCAAAACAACCACCTGAAAGATAGAGAATTTCCAAGCGCTTTCGTGACTACTCACTTATCAAGGAACTATGAAGTAAAGCACCCAAGGAAGCTATATAAGGGTCTGGTCGGCACCTCACTATCAGATCCCACAAGGGTTTAAACACGTGACGCGCGGCGAGCCAACTTGGAAAGGTCCTTGGCACAACTCCCCCCAAAAACTATTCTAACCCAAAAAATAAGAAATTTTAAAGATTATTTGTCCAGTGTATTATTAAATTTTTCCCCCAAATTCTTTTAATTAAAGGGATCTAATTTATTAAACCAAAGGAAATATTCATATTATTGTCAAAACTGCTTTTTATGAAACAAGATTCAATTATATTCCTGTCGACCATGGACTTGTTTTGATACTATTTTCTCAATTTTTTGAAAATCAATTGGATGGTTAAAATCTCTTACATGAATAAAATAGACATTGGAATCTTGCCCCGTTTTTAATGCTAATTTATGTTTTTTAAACTTAGTTCGAGATTTTATACCAGTTTGACCGTAATAAACTTTATCGCAAATTTTACAAGGAATCTTATAGACACATCCATCAGCATTTGGGGGGAATTCTTTATCAAAAGTTTTTTTACTGTATCGAGATTTTTGAATACAACTTTAATATTAAAAGTCTTAAGAAGAGAAGGCATATAACCAATTTTTTAAATGGTAAGGGAGAACCAACATATTTTTATTTGAATAAGGCTGGTTGCCCCTTTTTGGATTGTAAAAAGTATTTTCGGGCAACTTTAAAAGATTTATCAATTACATTTCTTGGGTACTTTAAATCATTACCTATTTCATAAATTTTGGATATTTCCTCATCAATGAACTCAGGACTAAAAAATTCTAAAGCTCTCAGAAACATTGATGAGAAAACAGACAGTTTGACTCTATCTTGATGCAGGAATAATAGTGGACATGGGAACAGTTATTAGTAGGTTTTCTGTAAATTTTAAATTTGAATTCATTATTACCCTTAATAATTAAAACATCTAGAAAAGGCAATGAGTTATTTTTTCAAACCAACATAAAGTTTATTGAATGGGCTAAGCATTTAATTTTCCAAGGAAATGGTGTATATCTACATTTTTGGGCATAAGACACAAAATACATCAACAATCTGAACCATTTTGCTCTATTAGGGGGATTGTGTTAAAGTAACCTTGTTTAAAAAAATTTCCATGTATAGGTTTTACTAAGAACAGGTGAAAGAGGATTTTCCCATTGCCATACCAAACTTCTGAGTGAAAAATTTTTATCATTAAATAAAAATTTTTGCATCAACAATGCAAAGTTTATAAGTTTAATGATATTTGGAACTGGCAATGGTAAATCATAGTTAACGAGTTCTTCAGATAAGAAACTTAATAAATCATCAACAGGAACTTTCGTAAACAAGGAAGTAACATCAAAACTAACCATGTTAAATCATTTAGGTCAGTCAAGGAGCTTAATTTATAAAACCAAGTCTATGTTGTTTTTAACATTAAAGTTAGAAAATTTTGCCAACAATAGGGCTCAAATATCAACAAGCCTTTGGATAATTTATATGAAACTGACCCTAGGGAGCTAATAATTGGTCTGACTGGATTCCCTGGTTTGTGTGTTTTTATTAGTCCATACATGTAAGGCAAAGATGGATTAGGGGAAGTAAATTTTTTACAAATTCATTTTTGCCTTTCAGTAGAAGTTTTATTTTTTTTATTGAAATTGCTGTTAACGGTTTCTAGGGGATTTTTCCTAAGTTTAGAAATAGGTTTCAGTACATCAAAGAGATTATCATTTTTTCTTGGTAATCATTTTCTTTCATAATTACTATTGCATTTATTTTGTCTGCTTTAGTAAGGCGAAAATTTTTATTGTTATTAAGTGTATCATAAGACTTAAAGAATCTTTGAGGCAATTGGGAATTTTTGGTTTTAACATAGAGCTATATACCATTCCTTACTAATATTAATTTCATCAGAGGATAAATCAGAAAATTTTTCAAGTTACAAAAGGTTTTTGAAATTTTTCAACATTTTTAAAGTTTTTTTTGAAGTTGAAAAACTTAACCCAAAAACTAGAGCAGCAGTTGTAATGTTTGTCTAAAATTTCATCTGATAAGTTAATTACAAAATTGTATTAGCATGCTTTGTCCAATCACTATTTTCAATTAAAATGTCTAATTTTCTTTGTAGTTTGCTCTTGAGTTAAAAACAACATAGACTTGGTTGATAAATTAAGCTCCTTGACTGACCTAAAAAAATTTAACATGGTTAGTTTTTTGATGTTCCTTCCTTGTTTACGAAAGTTCTGTTGATGATTATTAAGTTTCTTATCTGAAGAACTCGTTAACTATGATTTACCATTGCCAGTTCCTACTATCATTAAACTTATTAAACTTTGCATTTTTGATGCAAAATTTGTATTTAATGATAAATTTTACACTCAGAAGTTTGGTAGGGCAATGGGAAACCCCTCTTTCACCTGTTTTAGTAACCTATACATGGAATTTTTTGAAACAAGGTTACTTTAACACAATCTCCCTAATAGAGCAAAATGGTTCAGATATTTGATAAATATTTTGTGTCTTATGCCCAAAAATGTAGATAACACCATTCCTTGGAAAATTAAATGGGTTTTAAGCCCATTCAATAAACTTTACTTTTGGGTTTGAAGAAAATAACTCATTGCCTTTTCTAGATGTTTTAATTATTAAGGTAATAATGAATTCAAATTTAAAATTTACAGAAAACCTAACTAATAACTGTTCCTATGTCCACTATTATTCCTCGCATCAAGATAGAGTCCAAACTGTCTGTTTTTCATAAATGTTTCTGAGAGCTTTCCGAATTTGTAATCCTGAGTTCATAGATGAGGAAATATCCAAAATTTATGAAATAGGTAATGATTTAAAGTCCCCCAAAAATGAAAATTGATAAATCTTTTAAAGTTGCCAGAAATACTTTTTACAATCCAAAAAGGGACAACCAGCCTTATTCAAAAAAAAAATATGTTGGGTTCTCCCTTACATGAAAATGGTTTGAAATGCCTTCTCTTCTTAAGACTTTTAATATTAAAGTTGTATTCAAAAATCTCGATACAGTAAAAAACTTTTGATAAAGAATTTCCCCCAAAATGCTGATGGATGTGTCTATAAGATTCCTTTAAAATTTTGCGATAAAGTTTATTACGGTCAAACTGGTAAAAATCTCGAACTAAGTTTTAAAAAAACAAAAAATATAGCATTAGAACTGGACAAGATTCCAATGCTCTATTTATTCATGTAAGAGATTTTAAACCATCCAATTGATTTTCAAAAAGTTGAGAAAGTAGTTCAAGCAAGTCCATGGTCGACGGGAATATAATTGAATCTTGTTTCATAAAAAGCAGTTTTTGACAATAATATGAATTTTTTCCTTTGGTTTATATAAATAGATCCATTTATAATTAATAGAATTTGGGAAGAATTTAAAAATACACTGGACAAATAATCTTTAAAATTTCTTATTTTTTGGGGTAGAATAGTTTGTGGGGAGTTGGGGCCAAGGACCTTTCCAAGTTGGCTCCCCCGGCGGTCACGTTTTTAAACCGTTGTGGGATCTGATAGTGAGTGCCGACCAGCCCCCTTTTATATAGCTCCTTGGATGCTTACTTTCATAGTTCCTTTGATAATGTGAGTATCACGAAAGCGCTTGGAATTTCTCTATTCTTTCAGAAGTGGTTGTTTTGCATATTCTAAAATCACCTGTTTACTGTGATCTTATTGCATATAATAATATATATTATAAAATATATTATATATATATATATATATATATATATATATATATATATATATATATATATATATATATATATATATATAAATATATATAAATATATATATATATATGTATATATATATACGCAATAAGATCACAGTAATCAGGTGATATCAGAATATGCAAAAAACCACTGTAAAAGGGAATAGAGAAATTCCAAGCGCTTTCGTGACTACTCGCATTATCAAGGACTTGATAATGTGAGAAAGTCCCGAAGCGCTTGAATTTCTCTATTCTTTCACAGTGGTTGTTTTGCATATATATATACATATCAATAACAACACTGCGCTAGCCAGGGATTCGAACCCATGTTATACTGGCCTGCCTCATGGTAAGCAAGAACCACATGACGCTTTAAACCGCAGGACCTCCCAACCCTACATATATATATATCGTGCCGAATAGGTAAAACTGGTCAGTTAACAAGAGTTCATTTAAAATTAAGTCCTTTCTAAAATTTTCTCTTATACTTTTAAAGATATACAGTATTCCCAGTACTGTGAGTGTTGATACAGTATTCCCAGTACTGTGAGTGTTGATACAGTATTCTCAGTACTGTGAGTGTTGATACAGTATTCTCAGTACTGTGAGTGTTGATACAGTATTCTCAGTACTGTGAGTGTTGATACAGTATTCCCAGTACTGTGAGTGTTGATACAGTATTCCCAGTACTGTGAGTGTTGATACAGTATTCTCAGTACTGTCAGTGTTGATACAGTATTCCCAGTACTGTGAGTGTTGATACAGTATTCCCAGTACTGTGAGTGTTGATACAGTATTCCCAGTACTGTCAGTGTTGATACAGTATTCTCAGACTGTCAGCGTTGATACATATTCTCATACTGTCATGTTGATACAGTATTCTCAGTACTGTCAGTGTTGATACAGTATTCTCAGTACTGTCAGTGTTGATACAATATTCTCAGTACTGTCAGTGTTGATACAGTATTCTCAGTACTGTCAGTGTTGATACAATATTCTCAGTACTGTCAGTGTTGATACAGTATTCTCAGTATTGTCATTGTTGATACGTATTCCCAGTACTGCAGTGTTGATACAGTATTCTCATACTGTCAGTGTTGATACAATATTCTCATACTGTCATGTTGATACAGATTTTCATACTGTCAGTGTTGATACAGTATTCTCAGTACTGTCCCGTGTTTTATACAGTATTCTCCCGTACTGTCAGTGTTGATACAGTATTCTCAGTACTGTCAGTGTTGATACAATATTCTCAGTACTGTCAGTGTTGATACAGTATTCTCAGTACTGTCAGTGTTGATACAGTATTCTCAGTACTGTCAGTGTTGATACAATATTCTCAGTACTGTCAGCGTGATACAGTTTTTCTCAGTACTGTCAGTGTTGATACAGTATTCTCGTTACTGTCAGTGTTGATACAGTATTCTCAGTACTGTCACTGTTGACACAGTATTCTCAGTACTGTCAGTGTTGATACAGTATTCTCAGTACTGTCAGTGTTGATACAATATTCTCAGTACTGTCAGTGTTGATGCAGTATTCTCAGTACTGTCAGTGTTGATACAGTATTCTCAGTACTGTCAGTGTTGATACAGTATTCTCAGTACTGTCAGTGTTGATACAGTATTCTCAGTACTGTCAGTGTTGATACAGTATTCTCAGTACTGTCAGTGTTGATACAGTATTCTCAGTACTGTCAGTGTTGATACAGTATTCTCAGTACTGTCAGTGTTGATGCAGTATTCTCAGTACTGTCAGTGTTGATACAGTATTCTCAGTACTGTCAGTGTTGATACAATATTCTCAGTACTGTCAGTGTTGATACAGTATTCTCAGTACTGTCAGTGTTGATACAGTATTCTCAGTACTGCCAGTGTTGATACAGTATTCTCAGCACTGTCAGTGTTGATACAGTATTCCCCAGTACTGTCAGTGTTGGGTACAGTATTCTCAGTAACTGTCAGTGTTGATACAGTATTCTCAGTACTGTCAGTGTTGATACAGTAAATTTCAGCACTGTCCCGTGTTGATACAGTATTCTCAGTACTGTCAGTGTGATACAGTATTCCATACTGTCAGTGTTGATACAGTATTCTCAGTACTGTCAGTGTTGACACAGTATTCTCAGTACTGTCAGTGTTGATACAGTATTCTCAGTACTGTCAGTGTTGATACAGTATTCTCAGTACTGTCAGTGTTGATACAGTATTCTCAGTACTGTCAGTGGGTTTAAAACAGCATTCTCAGTACGTCACTGTTGATACAGTATTCTCAGTACTGTCAGTGTTGATACAGTATTCTCAGTACTGTCAGTGTTGATACAGTATTCTCAGTACTGTCAGTGTTGATACAGTATTCTCAGTACTGGTCAGTGTTGATACAGATTCTCAGTACTGTCAGTGTTTTATACAAATATTCTCAGTACTGTCAGTGTTGATACAGTATTCTCAGTACTGTCAGTGTTGATACAGTATTCTCAGTACTGTCAGTGTTGATACAGTATTCTCAGTACGTCATGTTTATACAGTATTCTCAGTACTGTCAGTGCTGATACAGTATCTCAGTACTGTCATTGTTGATAAAAATATTCTCAGTACTGTCAGTGTTGATACAGTAAATTTTCAGTACTGTCAGTGTTGATACAATATTCTCAGTACTGTCAGTGTTGATGCAGTATTTTTCAGTACTGTCAGTGTGATACAATATTCTCAGGACTGTCATGTTGATACAGTATTCTCATACTGTCAGTGTTGATACAATATTCTCATACTGTCAGGTTGATACAGTATTCTCGTACTGTCAGTGTTGATACAGTATTCTCAGTACTGTCAGTGTTGATACAATATTCTCAGTACTGTCAGTTTGATACAGTATTCTCAGGGACTGTCCCGTGCTGATACAGTATTCTCAGTACTGTCAGTGTTGATACAATTTCTCATACTGTCAGTGTTGATACAGTATTCTCAGTACTGTCAGTGTTGATACAGTATTCTCAGTACTTTTCAGTGTTGATACAATATTCTCAGTACTGTCATGTTGATAAGTAATCTCAGTACTGTCAGTGTTGATACAATATCTCAGTACTGTCAGTGTTGATACAGTATTCTCAGTACTGGGCATGTTGATACAGTTTTTCTCAGTACGTCCCGTGTTGATACCCAAAATTCTCATACTGTCAGTGTTGATACAGTATTCTCATACTGTCAGTGTTTAACAAATTCAGTATGTCAGTGTTGATACAGTATTCTCAGTACTGTCATGTTGATACAGTATTCTCAGTACTGTCAGTGGGTTATACAGTATTCTCAGTTTCTGTCAGTGTTGACACAGTATTCTCAGTACTGTCAGTGTTGATACAGTATTCTCAGTAAATGTCAGTGTTGATAAAAATATTCTCAGTACTGTCAGTGTTAAAACAGTATTCTCAGTAAATGTCAGTGTGATACAGTATTCTCAGTACTGTCAGTGTTGATACATATTCTCGTACTTCAGTGTTGACACCAGTATTCTCAGTACTGTCAGTGTTGATACAGTATTCTCAGTACTGTCAGTGTTGATACAATATTCTCAGTACTGTCAGTGTTGATTTCAGTATTCCAGTACTGTCAGTGTTGATACAGTATTCCAGTACTGTCAGTGTTGATCAGTATTCTCAGTTTCTGTCCCGTTTGATACAGTATTCTCAGTACTGTCAGTGTTGATACAGTATTCTCAGTACTGTCAGTGTTGATACAGTATCTCCCTACTGTCAGTGTTGATACAGTATTCTCAGTACTGTCAGTTGATACAGTAAATTTTCGTACTGTCGTGTTGTACAGTATTCTCAGTACTGTCAGTGTTGATACAGTTTCTCAGTACTGTCATGTTGATACAATATTCTCAGTACGTCAGTGTTGATACAGTATTCTCAGTACTGCAGTGTTGATACAGTATTCTCAGTACTGTCAGTGTTGATACGTATTCTCAGTACTGTCCCGTGTTGATACAATATTCTCAGTACTGTCAGTGTTGATACAGTAACTCAGTACTGTCAGTGCTATACAGTAATTCTCAGTACTGTCGTGTTTAAAACAATATTCTCAGTACTGTCAGTGTTGATACAGTATTCTCAGTACTGCAGTGTTGATACAGTATTCCAGTACTGTCATGTTGATACAATATTCCAGTACTGTCAGTGTTGATACATATCTCAGTACTGTCAGTGTTGATACAGTATTCTCAGTACTGTCAGTGTTGATACAGTATTCTCAGTACTGTCAGTGTTGATACAGTATTCTCAGTACTGTCAGTGTTGATACAATATTCTCAGTACTGTCCCGTGTTGATACAGTATTCTCATACTGTCAGTGTTGATACAATATTTTTCAGTACGTCAGTGTTGATACAGTATTCCCCAGTACTGTCAGTGTTGATACAGTATTCTCAAAATGTCAGTGTTGATACAGTATTTTCAGTACTGTCAGTGTTGACACAGTATTCTCAGTACTGTCAGTGTTGATACAGTATTCTCATACTGTCAGTGTTTATACAATATTCTCAGTATGTCATGTTGATACAGTATTCTCAGTACTGTCAGTGTTGATACAGTATTCTCAGTACTGTCAGTGTTGATACAGTATTCTCAGTACTGTCAGTGTTGACACAGTATTCTCAGTACTGTCCCGTGTTGATACAGTATTCTCAGTACTGTCAGTGTTGATTACAATATTCTCAGTACTGTCGTGTTGATACAGTATTTCTCAGTACTGTCAGTGTTGATACAGTATTCTCAGTACTGTCCCGTGTGATACAGTATTCTCAGTACTGTCATGTTGATACAGTATTTTCAGTACTGTCAGTGTTGATACAGTATTCTCAGTACTGTCAGTGTTGATACAGTATTCTCAGTACTGTCAGTGTTGATACAGTATTCTCAGTATGTCAGTGTTGATACCGTATTCTCAGTCTGTCAGTGTTGATACAGTATTCTCAGTACTGCAGTGTTGATACAGTATTCTCAGTACTGTCAGTGTTGATACAGTATTCCCCATTACTGTCAGTGTTGATACAGTATTCTCAGTACTGTCAGTGTTTATACAGTAAATTTTCAGTACTGTCAGTGTTGATACAGTATTCTCAGTACTGTCATGTTGAAACAGTATTCCCCAGTACTGTCAGGTTGACACAGTATTCTCATACTGTCAGTGTTGATACAGTATTCTCAGTACTTTTCAGTGTTGATACAGTATTCTCAGTACTGTCAGTGTTGATACATATTCTCAGTACTGTCAGTGTTGATACAGTAATCTCAGTACTGTCATGTTGATACAGTATTCTCAGTACTGTCAGTGTTGATACAGTATTCTCAGTACTGTCAGTGTTGATACAGTATTCTCAGTACTGTCAGTGTTGATACAGTATTCTCAGTAAATGTCCAGTGTTGAACAGTATTCTCAGTACTGTCAGTGTTGGGTACCCGTATTCTCAGTACTGTCATGTTGACACCCGTATTCTCAGTACTGTCCCTGTTGAAACAGTATTCTCAGTACTGTCATGTTGACACAGTAATTCTCAGTACTGTCAGTGTTGATGCAGTATTCTCATTACGTCAGTGTTGATACAATATTCTCGTACTGTCAAATGTTGATACAATATCTCAGTACTGTCAGTGCTGATACAGTATTCTCAGTACTTGTCAGTGTTGATACAGTATTCTCAGTACTGTCAGTGTTGATACAGTATTCTCAGTACTGTCAGTGTTGATACAGTATTCTCAGTACTGTCAGTGTTGACACAGTATTCTCAGTACTGTCAGTGTTTGAGCAGTTTCTCATACTGTCATGGTTGACACAGTATTCTCAGTACTGTCAGTGTTGCCCCAGTATTCTCAGTAAATGTCAGTTTGATACAATATTCTCAGTACTGTCAGTGTTGATACAATATTCTCAGTACTGTCAAATGTTGACACAGTTTCTCAGTACTGTCAGTGTTGCACAGTATTCTCAGTACTGTCAGTGTTGATACAATATTCTCAGTACTGTCAGTGTTGATACAATATTCTCAGTACTGTCAGTGTTGATACAGTATTCTCAGTACTGTCAGTGTTGACACAGTATTCTCAGTACTGTCAGTGTTGACACAGTATTCTCAGTACTGTCAGTGTTGACACAGTATTCTCAGTACTGTCAGTGCTGACACAGTATTCTCAGTACTGTCAGTGTTGATACAGTATTCTCATACTGTCAGTGTTGATACAGTATTCTCATACTGTCATGTGACACAAATATTCTCAGACTGTCAGTGTGACACAGTATTCTCAGGTACGTCGTGTTGACACAGTTCTCAGCTTCAGTGTTGACACAGTATTCAGTACTGTCAGTGTTGATTTCAGTATTCTCAGTACTGTCAGTGTTGACAAGTATTCCGTACTGTCGTGTTGATACAGTATTCTCAGGTACTGTCATGTTGATACAGTATTCTCAGTACGTCAGTGTTGACACAGTTTTCAGTATGTCAGTGTGATACAGTATTTTCAGTATGTCAGTGTTAAACAGTATCTCAGTACGTCAAATGTTGATCAGTATTTTCGTACGTCAGGTTGACACAGTATTCCAGTACTGCATGTTGACACAGTATTTAGATGTCAGGTTGATGAAGTTATTTTACTAAACTTACAAGACTATCAACGGGAGTGTCAGTATAGACATTAAAAGGTTTGTGTTTATTAAAGTTGACAGTGGTGGTGTCTAGTGATCTCCTCCTCCTTCTCTTCCTCCTCCTTCTCTTTCTCCTCTTCTCTTCCTCCTCCTTCTCTTCCTCCTCTTCTCTTCTCCTCCTTCTCTTCTCCTCCTTCTCTTCTCCTCTTTCTCTTCCTCTTCTTTCTCTCTCTCCTCCTTCTCTTCCTTCTCCTTCTCTTCCTCCTCCTTCTCTTCCTCCTCCCTCTCTTCCTCCTCCTTCTCTTCCTCCTCCTTCTCTTCCTCCTCCTTCTCTTTCCCCCTCTTTTTCTTCCTCCTCCTTCTCTTCCTCCTCCTTCTCTTCCTCCCCCTTCTCTTCCTCCTCCTTCTTTTTCCTCCCTCTTCTCTTCCTCCTTCTCCTCCTCCTTCTCTTCTTCCTTATTCTTCTCCTCCTGTTCCTCCTCCTTTACTCCCTGTTCCTGCTTCCTCTCTTCCCCCCCTCCTTTTATTTCTGGTCTTCTGCTTTCTTTTTCTGATAGAGGACAACATCCTCACACAGAGACAGGCATCACAGACAGGCATCACAGACAGGCATCACAGACAGGCATCACAGACAGGCATCACAGACAGGCATCACAGACAGGCATCACAGACATGCATCACAGACATGCATCACTGACATGCATCACAGACAGGCATCACAGACAGGCATCACAGACAGGCATCTCAGACAGGCATCACAGACAGGCATCACAGACAGGCATCACAGACAGGCATCACAGACAGGCATCACAGACAGGCATCACAAAGAGGCATCACAGACATGCATCACAGACATGCATCACTGACATGCATCACAGACATGCATCACAGACAGGCATCACAGACAGGCATCACAGACAGGCATCACAGACAGGCATCACAGACAGGCATCACAGACAGGCATCACAGACAGGCATCACAGACAGGCATCACAAAGAGCATCACAGACATGCATCACAGACATGCATCACCATGCATCACAGACATGCATCACAGACAGCTCACAGACAGGCATCACAACAGGCATCCAGACAGGCCATCACAGACAGGCGTCACAGACAGGCATCACGACATGCTCACAGACAGCATCACGACATATCACAGACAGGCATCACAGACAGGCATCACAGACAGGCATCACAGACAGGTATCACAGACAGGCATCACAGACAGGCATCACAGACAGGCATCACAGACAGGCATCACAGACATGCATCACAGACATGCATCACTGACATGCATCACAGACATGCATCACAGACATGCATCCAGACATGCATCACAGACAGGCATCACAGACAGGCATCACACAGGTATCACAGACAGGCATCACAGACAGGCATCACAGACACATCACAGACAGCATCACAGACATGCATCACAGACATGCATCACTGACATGCATCACAGACATGCATCACTGACATGCATCACAGACATGCATCACAGACATGCATCACTGACATGCATCACATACATGCATCACTGACATGCATCACAGACATGCATCACTGACATGCATCACAGACAGGCATCACAGACAGGCATCACAGACAGGCATCACAGACAGGCATCACAGACAGGCATCACAGTCAGGCATCACAGACAGGCATCACAGACAGGCATCACAGACAGGCATCACAGACATGCATCACTGACATGCATCACAGATATGCATCACAGACATGCATTACAGACAGGCATCACAGACATGCATCACAGACATGCATCACAGACAGGCATCACAGACATGCATCACAAACAGGCATCACAGACAGGTATCACAGACAGGTATCACAGACAGGCATCACAGACAGGCATCACAGACATGCATCACAGACATGCATCACAGACAGGCAACGCAGACAGGCATCACAGACAGGCATCACAGACAGGCATCACAGACATGCATCACAGACATGCATCACAGACAGGCATCACAGACAGGCATCACACACAGGCATCACAGACAGGCATCACAGACATACATCGCAGACAGGCATCACAGACAGGTATCACAGACAGGCATCACAGACATGCATCACAGACAGGCATCACAGACATGCATCACAGACAGGCATCACAGACAGGCATCACAGACAGGCATGACAGACAGGCATGACAGATTGGCATCACAGACAGGCATCACAGACAGGCATCACAGACATGCATCTCAGACAGGCATCACAGACAGCACACAACAGCATCACACAGGCATCACAGACAGGCATCCAGACATGCATCACAGACATGCATCACAGACAGGCATCACAGACAGGCATCACAGACATGCATCTCAGACAGGCATCACAGACAGGCATCACAGACATGCATCACAGTCAGGCATCACAGACAGGCATCACAGACATGCATCACAGACATGCATCACAGACAGGCATCACAGACAGGCATCACAGACATGCATCTCAGACATGCATCACAGACAGGCATCACAGAGATGCATCACAGACATGCATCACAGACAGGCATCACAGACATGCATCACAGACAGGCATCACAGACATGCATCACAGACAGGCATCACAGGCATCACGACAGATCACAGACAGAATCACAGACAGAATCACAGACAGGCATCACAGACAGACAGGCATCACAGACAGCATCACAGACGGCATCACAGACAGGCATCACAGACAGTACAGACACATCACATTGCACAACAGACATCACAGACGGCATCACAGACAGGCATCACGGACAGACAGACATCACGGACAGACAGACATCACGGACAGACAGACATCACAGACAGACAGACATCGCAGACAGACATCACGGACAGACATCACAGACAGACAGACATCACGGACAGACATACATCACAGACAGACAGACATCACGGACAGACAGACATCACAGACAGACAGACATCACAGACAGACAGATATCACGAACAGATATCACGAACAGACAGACATCAAAGAGAGACAGACATCACAGGCAGACAGACATCGCAGACAGACAGATATCACGAACAGACAGACATCAAAAAGAGACAGACATCACGGACAAACATCACAGACAGACATCACAGACAGACAGACATCTGGGAAATTATTTTCTCTAACACTTTCTGTTTACTGACAGCAATTCGTTCACAACGAGTTTCCTGAGTGTCACATTGCCACTCAGACCCGCACCAATCACTGGCCATCAGTGCTGGTCAATGACCGTCTCTACCAGCTCTGTATCGCCGATCTCCCGCCTATCAGAGGTGAGTCCTACCCATCGCGAGAAAGCGCAGTGGTAAATACAGCCCATCAGGGTAAAATAGAGCCCATCAGTGTTAAGTCATGTACATCAGTATTTTGAACAGCCCGTCAGACCAAAGTGCAGCCCATCAGATATAAGTACATTCCATCAGGTGTAAGTATACCCCATCAATTGTAATCATAACCTATCAGACGTAAGTACAACCATCAGAGATATGTGAATGTATAGCCAATCAGAGCTAACTACCGCCCATGAGAGGTGCATACAGCCCATCAGAGGTAAGTACAGCCCATCAGATATAAGTACAGTTCACCGGATAAGTCAAATCCATCAGATTATATATATACATCCTATCCAGGTATCCAGGTATCCAGGTATCCAGGTATCAGAGATAAATACAACTCATCAGAGGCAGGCAGCGCACATCGAAAATATTGTTCATCAGAGGAATGTACAGCCAATCAGAGGCCAGAATAACGCATCAAAGTTAACTACAGTTCAACAGGGAAAGAAGAACCAATCAGAGGTAATTACTGCCCATCAGAGATAGGCAGAGTATATCATGGGTGACTACACTACCTCGTGAGTGCCATCAGTACAGTACGTGGCACCCACTAGCAGTAAGTAGCACCCACCAGCAGTAAGTGGCACCCACCAGCAGTAAGTGGCACCCACCAGCAGTAAGTGGCACCCACCAGCAGTAAGTGGCACACACCAGCAGTACGTGGCACCCACCAGCAGTAAGTGGCACCCACCAGCAGTAAGTGGCACCACCAGCAGTAAGTGGCACCCACCAGCAGTAAGTGGCACCCACCAGCAGTAAGTGGCACCCACCAGCAGTACGTGGCACCCACCAGCAGTAAGTGGAACCCACCAGCAGTAAGTGGCACCCACCAGCAGTAAGTGGCACCCACCAACAGTAAGTGGCACCCACCAGCAGTAAATGACACCCGCCAGCAGTAAGTGGCACCCACCAACAGTAAGTGGCACCCACCAACAGTAAGTGGCACCCACCAGAAGTAAATGTCCACCCAGCAGTAAGTGGCACCCACCAACAGTAAATGGCACCACAACGAGCCACCATTTAAAATGGCACCCACCAGCAGTAAGTGGCGCCCACCAGCAGTAAGTGGCACCCACAGAAGTAAATGGCACCCCCCATCAGCAGTAAGTGGCGCCCACCAGCAGTAAAGTGGCCCCACCAGCAGTAAATGGCACCCACCAGCAGTAAGTGGCAGCCCACCAGCAGTAATGGCACCCACCAAAGTAAGTGGGGCCCCCCAGCAGTAAATGCACCCCCAGCAGTAAGTGGCACCCACCAGCAGTAAATGGCCCCACAAGCAGTAATGCACCCACCAGAGTAAGTGGTGCCACCAGCAGTAAGTGGCACCCACCAGAAGTAAGTGGCCCACCAGCAGTAATGGCACCCACCAGCAGTAAGTGGCACCCACCAGCAGTAAGTGGCACCCACCAGAAGTAAGTGGTGCCCACCAGCAGTAAGTGGCACCCATCAGCAGTAAGTGGCGCCCACCAGCAGTAAATGGCGCCCCCACTGCCCAGGCAGTAAATGGCACCCACCAGCAGTAAGTGGCGCCCACCAGCAGTAAGTGGCACCCACCAGAAGTAAGTGGTGCCCACCAGCAGTAAGTGGCACCCATCAGCAGTAAGTGGCGCCCACCAGCAGTAAATGGCGCCCACCAGCAGTAATGGCACCCACCAGCAGTAAGTGGCACCCACCAGCAGTAAATGGCACCCACCAGCAGTAAGTGGCGCCCACCAGCAGTAAGTGGCACCCACCAACAGTAAGTGGCACCCACCAGCAGTAAGATGGCACCCACCAGCAGTAAGTGGCGCCCACCAGCAGTAAGTGGCACCCACCAGCAGTAAATGGCACCCACCAGCAGTAAATGGCACCCACCAGCAGTAAGTGGCACCCACCAGAAATAAGTGGTGCCCACCAGCAGTAAGTGGCACCCATCAGCAGTAAGTGGCACCCACCAGCAGTAAGTGGCGCCCACCAGCAGTAAGTGGCACCCACCAGAAGTAAGTGGTCCCCACCAGCAGTAAGTGGCACCCATCAGCAGTAAGTGGCACCCACCAATAGTAAGTGGCACCCACCAGCAGTAAGTGGCACCCACCAGAAGTAAGTGGTGCCCACCAGCAGTAAGTCTCACCCATCAGCAGTAAGTGGCGCCCACCAGCAGTAAATGGCGCCCACCAGCAAAAGTGGCACCCCAAGCAGTAAGTGCACCCACCAGCAGTTAAGTGCGCCACCAGCAGTAAGTAAGCGCCCACAGCATAAGTGACGCCCCCAGCAGTAAGTGACACCACCAGCAGTAATGGACCCACCAACAGTAAGTGACACCTACCAGCAATAAGTGGCCCACCAGCAGTAAGTGACGCCACCAGCAGTAAGTGGCCCACCAGCAGTTAGTGACGACCACCAGCAGTAAGTGACGCCCACCAGCAGTAAGTGACACCTACCAGCAGTAAGTGACGCCCACCAGCAGTAAGTGACGCCCACCAGCAGTAAGTGACGCCCACCAGCAGTAAGTGACGCCCACCAGCAGTAATGGACGCCCACCAGCAGTAAGTGACGCCCACCAGCAGTAAGTGGCCCCACCAGAAGTACAGTGGTGGCCCACCAGCAGTAAGTGGCCACCCATAATAAGCCCAGTAAATAAGTGGCGCCCACCAGCATAGTGACGCCCACCAGAGTAGTGCTCCCACAGCAGTAAGTGCACCCCCCAGCAGTAAGTGACGCCCATTAGCAGTAAGTGGCACCCACCAGTAGCAACCCCACCAGCAGTAAGTGGCTCCATCAGCAGTAAGTGGACCCACCAATAGATAGTGGCACCCACCAGCAATAGTGGCACCCACCAGAAGTACCTGAGTGCCCCATGCAGTAAGTACACCCACCAGCAGTAAGTGAGCGCCCACCAGCAGTTAATGACGCCCACCCGGCATAAGTGACGCCCACCAGCAGTAAGTGACGCCCACCAGCAGTAAGCCAGTAAGTACGCCCACCAGCAGTAAGTGACGCCCACCCGCAGTAAGTGACGCCCACCAGCAGTAAGTGACACCCACCAGCAATAAGTGACGCCCACCCGCAATAAGTGACGCCCACCCGCAGTAAGTGACGCCCACCAGCAGTAAGTGACACCCACCAGCAGTAAATGACGCCCATTAGCAGTATGTGACGCCCGCCAGCAGTGACACCTACCAGCAGTAAGTGACGCCCACCAGCAGTAAGTGACGCCCACCAGCAGTAAGTGACGCCCACCAGCAGTAAGTGACGCCCACCAGCAGTAAGTGACGCCCACCAGCAGTAAGTGACGCCGGCCAGCAGTAAGTGACACCTTACAGCAGTAAGTGACGCCCGCTAGCAGTGACACCTTCCAGCAGTAAGTGACGCCCACCGGCAGTAAGTAACGCCCATTAGCAGTAAGTGGCGCCCACCAGCAGTAAGTGACGCCCACCAGCAGTTAGTGACGCCCACCAGCAGTAAGTGACACCCACCGGCAGTAAGTGACGCCCATTAGCAGTAAGTGACGCCCACCAGCAGTTAATAACGCCCATCGGCAATAAGGGACGCCCACCGGCAGTAAGTGACGCCCATTAGCAGTAAGTGACGCCCACCAGCAATAGGTGACGCCCACCAGCAGTAAGTGACTCCTCCAGCAGTAAGTGACCGCACCATAGCCCCAAATAAGTGACCCACCAGCAGTAAGTGACGCCCACCAGCAGTAAGTGACACCCATTAGCAGTGAAACCCACCAGCAGTAAGTGACGCCCATTAGCAGTGACACCCACAAGCAGTAAGTGACGCCCACCAACAGTAAGTGACGCCCATTAGCTGTGAAACCCACCAGTAGTATGTGACACCCACCAGCAATAAGTGACGCCCACCAGCATAAGTGACGCGCCCAAATCCCGCATTTAAGTGACGCCCCCAGCAGTAAGTGACACCCACCAGCAGTAAATGACACCCCAAACAGTAAGTGACGCCCAGCTGTGACACCACCAGTAGTAATGTGACACCCACCAGCAGTAAGTGACGCCCACCAGCAGTAAGTGACGCCCCCAGCATTAAGTGACGCCCATCTGACACCACAGCAGTGACGCCCACCAGCAGTAAGTGACGCCCCAGCAGTAACGACCCTCAGCAGTAAGTGCGCCCTTAGCAGTGACACCACCAGCAGTAAGTGACGCCCCCCAGCAGTTAGTGACGCCCACCAGCAGTAAGACGAACGCCCACCAGCAGTAAGTGACGCCCACCAGCAGTCGTGACGCCCACCAGCAGTAAGTGACGCCCACCAGCAGTAAGTGACGCCCATTAGCAGTAAGTGACGCCCACCAGCAGTTAATGACGCCCATGGCAACCCCACCAGCAGTAAGGACGCCCACAGCAGTCAGCGACGCCCACCAGCAGTAAGTGACGCCCATCAGCAGTGAGTGCGCCACCCAGTAGCCCATGGCTGACGCCCACCAGCAGTAAGTGACGCCCACCAGCAGTAAGTGACGCCCACCAGCAGTAAGTGACACCCACCAGCAGTAAGTGACGCCCACCAGCAGTAAGTGACGCCCACCAGCAGTAAACCCCACCAGCAGTAAGCGACGCCCACCAGCAGTAAGTGACCCCACCAAACAGTAAGTGACGCCCACCAGCAGTAAGTGACGCCCACCAGCAGTAAGACGCCCACCAGCAGTAAGTGACGCCCACCAGCAGTAAGTGACGCCCACCAGCAGTAAGTGACGCCCATTACAGTGAAAACCCCTAGCAGGGTGACGCCCGCCAGCAGTAAGTGACAGCCACCAGCAGTAAGTGACACCCACCAGCAGTAAGTGACGCCCATTAGCTGTGACACCCACCAGTAGTATGTGACACCCACCAGCAGTAAGTGACGCTCACCAGCGGTAAGTGACGCCCGCCAGCAGTAAGTGACGCCCATTAGCAGTGACACCCACCAGCAAGTGACGCCCACCAGCAGTAATTGACGCCCACCAGCAGTAACCGACGCCCACCAGCAGTAAGTGACGCCCACCAGCAGTTGACGCCCACCAGCAGTAAGTGACGCCCACCAGCAGTAAGTGACGCCCACCAGCAGTAAGTGACGCCCATTAGCAGTGACTCCCACCAGCAGTACGTGACGCCCACCAGCAGTACGTGACGCCCACCAGTAGTAAGTGACGACCCACCCACTGTAGTAAGTGGTTAAAAGCCACCAAGCGATAAAGTAGTGACAGTCACGTAGTCAACGTCTGAAACCCATATACCAATAACCTCATCAGACGTAACCTCATAACCCAACAGCAGTAAGCACTGCCTCCACAGCGTTATCTCAGACCCATTAGCGAGTGGGCACTCGCAGTGAAGTGCGCCATGGCAGGTGACCACCTCCCAGACTCAGCATAAGTCTAAGGCACCAGGGGAACTGACGCCCCACCACATAAGGCCCTTAGCAGTGAACACCACAGGCCCTAACCCCTACCATCAAGGCTGAGAACGCCCACAGCCTTAACTCACCCACCAAGCTCTGAGACGCCTAAACCCCAGTAAGTTAACGTCCCACACATAAGGTGACGCCACCACAAGCCCTTATCCCCACCAAGGCCAGAAAAGGTAACCCCACCCATAATCACCCACACAAGCAGAACGTGACCCCAACCCGTTAAGTACGCCACACAAGGTAGTAAGGACACTCACCTCTTACTCTCCACAATCAGTTTGAGAAACATTGGTAACACACAAACCTTAATCACTTAACCAGCCTAGAAAACACGTGTCAACTCAAACCCATTAATCACCTAAATAACCTGAGTAGGGCACACACCCTTAACTCACTAACACACTCGAGAAACAAGGGAACTACCACAGCGTTTCTCAGCACACATCAAGGTCGAGAAAGGGTAACATCGCCTTACTACGCTACACATCAGCCATGAGACAACATGGTTAACACCACCCCTTTAACGACCTTCAATATCAAGGCTCTAAGGGACCAAGGTAACCACAAGCCCTTAACTCACCTACACATCAAGGCTCTGAGAAACAAGGTAACACCACAAGCCCTTAACTCACCTACACATCAAGGCTCTGAGAAACAAGGTAACACCACAAGCCCTTAACTCACCTACACATCAAGGATCTGAGAAACAATAACCCACAACAAGCCTTAATAGACCTAAATATTTTAAGGCTTGAGAACAGGTAAACCCCACCTTATACATACACTTAAGGTCTGAAAAAACCAATGGAACATGAAACACCTCATAAATCAAACCACACCCTCAAGGCTTGAGAATCAGGGCCCCCATGAATCAACCAGTAAGTCATTTGAATTGAATGTGAAGCGGCACTGAACACGCTTCACAGACCATCAATATGTTTTTTCATGGAGTGGTTGTGGCAGTATGCCAGTGTGTGTATACTCAATCTGATATAATATATTATACCTATATATGTTGCATAAAATATATACCTTTATTCGGAACATGTAAACACACTCATAAAGGCGAACCAGCGAACCAGTTAGCTAAGGATTTGAGGATTTCGGGGCCCCATCGTCAAATCAGCACCTAGGTTCAGCCAGTCATATTGTGGAATTTGTAATTGTGAAGGTGACGTGAACACCACTCACAGTCTCACCCTTGTCATTTTCACCCACCTGCTGGTTGAGCACGATTGTTCATTCTGTCCCACCGTGTTGTATACTTTTCTAACTGTATATAGTGTACGTATATGTAAATACCTATAAATACTTTATATATATATATATATACTTCTTGTGTTGGATGTAGGTGTATATGTTAAGGAGTGTACTAAGATTGTGTTTTTTGCAGGTGTACGAGTCACGGGACATGCGTGAGGTGGGCGTGGTAGTAGTAGGTAACAAGAGGGACCTGGTGGAGGCTACAGCGGAGGGCAGGGAGAAGCGTGACATGCGCGACGTGCCGGCCATTGTTCGCAAGCAGTGGAAAGCTGCGTATGTGGAGGTGTCTGCCAAGTGCAACTGGCACGTTGTGGCAGCGTTCAGGGAGCTGCTGCTGGCAGTGGAAGACGCCCAGGCTCACACACACGCTCGCCCACACAACCTTCAAGAACTCCACGAGGCGATCGAGCACTCGAAATGTACTGTATTGTGAGATACCGCGGAGTGCCCTAGGTACATTATTTATTCAATTAACTCTTAACCCAATAGTTGAGCGATATGTTAACGGTTAACTTGTTCGGATATGATAAATTCCTCGACTTTCCACCCGCCCCAACCACTGTTATATCATAACTCTCGAAACGCACAAGTAGTCTCAGTGATGGAAGATGGGAGGGGAAAGTTGGTTTATGTGCAGCGCTGTACACAGCATTGCTACCCTGCTGCTGCTGTTGCACTCATTGCTGTTCGCTCCACTCTCCAAGCTTGTACTGCAAGACACCCTCTGCCTCGACATCTCTGCAAGTCACGCACACGAAGAGAAACTGCAGCTCTGCCAGTCTCTTGCGTAGGGTACACATCTGTTGCCATAACGTAGATTTTGTTATACAAGTGTTTCTCAGAATAAGTCGATTTCTATTGGATTTTATCCATCTTTTATACGCATGGAAGGTGACTGTACAAAACATGGTGTGTAAACACGCGTTCTCTGCTGGTCCCTTAATGTACAGAAAGGTGGTGATCGCGTCCCGCTGCTGCCTGCACCTATCACTGTACTGGGAATTTTGATAATCTCTAAAATAAACATTTCTGAATACTTTATTCCTCAGCAGAATAAGAATATAAATACAATATTGTTTATCTCTGAATTGCGATCACAATGTAGACCAGTTATAGATAGGATAAAATTCAACGAGCAATATGCAACGTGATCGTTCTAATATTCTCACCTCCCCCATTACAACAGTCTGATCACAGCCTCCCGGATACACTCACAATATCCCACGTGTAGACTACCATATATATTAAGGTATATGATGAAATAGCAATTACATTTCTAAGGACACCTTAAAATTAACTCGTGTATGTGCTGGTTTACTGACGTATTTCAAGAATCCTGAACTGTCCACTTGACGTAAATCTGAACCAGAGGCATGTATTGAAAATGATATTTAACTCAGGCTTTACTCTATTAATGCATGATAAAGCTAGTGGTTTTAGTGATGCAATAGCTGTTAATATCATATGTTCATTTTGAACCAAGTTTATCACCTGAATATAAATATTAAAGACTATTTTCGAGAATTTGATATTATTCAGCTTCTTGTTACTGCAGCGGCCATTGTTGTTTTCCTCGTTTCACTTGTATTTGCTTTGTTTTGTTTTTTAAGCCAGAGTATTGTAGTGGATAATTTAGTCCGACAGTCAGGTTAACAAAGCAAGAATATTTACTTCTTAGCAATGAAGAGAGGATGGTCGTTGTTGCCGTGTGAGGGCGGGTTAGGACGTATTCGTGTAGTGACGTAGTGTGTTTGTGTAGTGACGTAGTGTGTTCGTGTAGTGACGTAGTGTGTTCGTGTACTGATGTAGTGTTCGTGTAGCGTATGACAGGAAAACCACCGTCAAATGTCCAACAATTTTTACTAAACGAGTCATGTAACAGGGACCCATCAAGACAAAATTTCCTATTTCTCTTCATAAATAAGGCACCATCAACTTCGGCTGCCTACACACACAATAGGTTTAGCGCTAAAAATTATTATTATTATTATTATTATTATTATTATTATTATTATTATTATTATTATTATATCTACGCACACTACCCCACCACTCAACACACCATTGATATACAAACTGTCAAGCCTATCACCACATTTGCCTAAAACACTCGAGAAAAAAAATTCACCTCATATATGTAGTTAGGAAGGTCTACTCTTGGAACATCTACACATGTCTTCCGTCTAGATCTTCCTTTCTAGACCTAGAGAATAACCTTCGAGATTGATGGGTATATCTTTCTCTGTAAGATCTAACGTGAAATATTATAGTGCAAGTGATATCTATAGTTTGGAGGTTGCTTAGACTCGGGCCTTGCCTCGTCGTCAGTGCTAAATCTTGTTTTCTTGGGGAGATGGATCACTGAAGCCTGACACTAACCCAGAGACTAAAACCATTTAGTCAGTCACCATAAAGAGAATAGTGTAATTAACAAGAACAGTGAGAAGGAAGGAAGGCAACCATCCAGCAGTTACTGGAATGACTTCCGCCAGCTGGGAGAATCACTCCTGGAATGACTTCCACCAGCTGGAAGAATCACTCCTGGAATGACTTTCACCAGCTGGAAGAATCAATCTTGGAATGACTTCCACCAGCTGGAAGAATCACTCCTGGAATGACTTCCACCAGCTGGAAGAATCACTCCTGGAATAACTTCCACCAGCTGGAAGAATCACTCTCGGTAATCAGAGGAGCCATTCCCAGCAGTTGTAGAAGCGATCCCCCACCCATACACACACGACAGCTGTAACACTTAACAGTAACCTACGTGAAGAGTGTTCGTACAATCTCCATCCTACTGCTTTACCTGAACGTTAATAGCATGACTTCCCGCCCAAGTTGGCAGTGAATGGAGCCTCCATCATGCCTTTCACTGAATAACTAAAGACGCTTTAATAAATCCTTTCCTTTAATATGTAGTCTTTACAAGCCATAACAACATTTTTGCATTAGGAAAATATAAATTTAGTTCCCATTTCTATGACCAGCCAAAATTGTATCGAATTCTAGAGGTATATTATTGATAGTTGAACGTTAAATCCTTAGCGGTCTTACAGCAGGTCTAATATTTTAAATATTAATTATAAATAATAATTATAACTCTAATGATAATTCTATATAATAATAATGGAGAAAGCAAAATGCCACCCGCTACAGTTGGTTTTACACCTCAGTATGTACGAGTATACGATTAGTGTTACTAAGTGTCTGCCATCCTAACCAGGTGCGAAAGCCATAACCTCTATCTACTCTGCTGGGGGAGAGGGGCAAGGTCTTGCCAATCATAGTGGTGCGGCTCTTAAAACACCTGTGACGACTGCTTTGTGTCTCATACACCTGTGTTGAGAACACTTGCCATCTACGCAGGACATTTACCTCCGGTCACTGTCCCTGACAGTGTTGTAGACACAATAACTTACCAGGAAGGTTGACGTACAGCACTATCTTCCTACCAATGAAATATACAGCCTAGTTTAGGCCACACACCCCAGTAAAACCAACCTTACTGCTTTGCTCGGTAAATAACCTTACGCTGTTAATGGACCGGATAAAGTCATCTCCCTCTATTAGCTCGTTTAAAGAAAATATTCTGGCTAGTTTTCAGGGGTAGGTGGGAGCCTAGCTTCCTCCTCACACCCACCTCATCATTGTCACAAACTACCAGATTTCCGCTGCTCATTCTAAGTTTTCCAGAAGCGACGGAACTTCCATCGTCATTCATTTTGAAAAGGACAACAAGAATAAACTTCAGAACATCCTCAAACAGAGGCATCGTTGCTGCCTCTGAGACAGTGGTTCTAGTCCAAACCTGGATTTTAAATTGCCTCGTAATTAAGAACTTAACTTTACCATTGATGTGACAGTGCGGGATTTTCGGAATACAGTGCTCAAAAAAGGATTGAATTATCACTTTATTTTAGATTCCGTTAAAGTAAACTACTGGTATGTGACCATGGTACAACATGAAGGTATGTGACCATGGTACAACATGAAGGTATGTGACCATGGTACAACATGAAGGTATGTGACCATGGTACAGACATGTAAAGGTATGTGACCATGGCACAACATGAAGGTATGTGACCATGGTACAACATGAAGGTATGTGACCATGGCACAACATGAAGGTATGTGACCATGGCACAACATGAAGGTATGTGACCATGGCACAACATGAAGGTATGTGACCATGGCACAACATGAAGGTATGTGACCATGGACAACATGAAGGTATGTGACCATGGCACAACATGAAGGTATGTGACCATGGCTACAACATGACGGTATGTGACCATGGTACAACATGAAGGTATGTGACAGTCCATGGCACACAACATGAACGGTATGTGACCATGGTACAACATGAAGGTATGTGACCATGGTACAACATGAAGGTATGTGACCATGGCACAACATGAAGGTATGTGACCATGGCACAACATGAAGGTATGTGACCATGGCACAACATGACGGTATGTGACCATGGTACAACATGAAGGTATGTGACCATGGCACAACATGAAGGTATCAACTTTGTCAACTTGTGCCCAAGTGGTTTAAAAAAGGACACGAGAATCAAACACTAGTCATTATGGCAAACATAGGTGGGACCAAGACCCAGAAGGTACTTGTATTCCTTTTAAAGCATAACCTAGTTTTTGTCAACGTTCCTCTTCCAAGCCACAACAACAAAGGTTCTATCCATTCACCACAAAAGTTATCATTGGAAAGTAACTGATATATACCTTGTATATTTTTACCTTATTAGATGTTCTCTTTTCCTGTGTGTACTCTTGCGTACCCGACCAAAACAATGAATCAAGAAAGCCGACTCTCCATTGTTAACTAATGAACGTAGTTAGTAAAATACTTTGACAGCCACGACAATGCTGCTTGTAGTCAGTGTTCTCACACGGGGAACTGAGCCAGTTCCCACACCAAGTTTACTTCTGGATGTACTGTAAAAGAAGGATTTAACTGTGTACAACGAGCTTCATTTTTATAGAAATGGTAATATCGACCTCATTGGCATGGTTTATAATTCAGTAATTACTGTGTAGTGAAGGATATACGTCGCAGTATAACGTTTCGCTCTGTGTAAGGTTAGCAACTCGATACTGCGAAACGTTATCCTTATAAAATCTTATTCTACAATGACTATCTTCTTTGTTATCGGCAGTACGCCATGAGGATCTAAATCCTCACTACCAAATCTCACCACATATCTTAGTTCTTTCCACGCTATTCTTACATTCTCAAATTCTGATTCATTTCCTTGTGATTGAGAGCGATGCAACGCAAATCAGGTTTATATATTAAAGCCATTTATAGTTACCATAGTGGAAAAGTTAAACACTTGGCGGTACTGACCCATTGACTGATCAGTAAGGAGAGTTTCCTATGCAGGGCAGAGAGATCAATACTTGTAACCTTATGGACATCACAGAGAGGCCCTGTGTCGACCCTGCAGCGGGGAGGCTGCTCTTGTGAACCAGAGACAGTATACAATACTTCACGGGCACACCGTATACGTATATTACACAGATTGTATGACATTGCCGACAAATATTGATAATACGACACTTTAAAGAGTTTTATTCCTTCATTAGGACAACGTTTCGCTCCAAGGAGAACTTTAATAAAGATCTCTTTGGGTGACACGACGTCTTCGCATAGTCCAGGTGAGGCCACTGGAAAAACTGGTGAACCAGGGACTGAGAAAGTCCTGTCTCGACTCCAGTCGTTCAGCCTCACCTCATCAACAAACTGGTCTATATCCATCTATACAAACTGCTACTAGTCAAGCTGCTATACTAACAGTCACATGTTTTATCAATTGTGTTACTAAGAATATACAGACCTGTTACTGACAATGTTGTTACATGTGGGTTGTGTTATATTAACCTCCTCTAGAGACTGCTTAATTACCTACGGATTTTTTCCAAGATTATTTATATTTTATTAAACTAGCCAAAATCTTCTATAAAAATAAGATAAATAGGATCTAGTGAAACCACAGCCTTATTTTTCTCACTTGAAAAGTAAAACTACCGAAATTTTTAACGACTTGGAAAATCTTACGTGTATTTGATATTAATACGTAATCACAAATATAGATTTTTAATAATTTTAGTGTAAGTGAACCCACCTGGCAACAAAAATAAGAGTGCTGTATTTTTCGACTTCACACTAAGCCCCTCTTCAGCAGACTAAGACTTCATTACAACTTGTCATAAGGTACTTGATAATTGAAGTAGCGACTTCCTACTTGTCTTGAAGACACGTATATGTGTGTGTGTGTGTGTCTAAGACAAGTGCAATACCTGGGTATCTTTATCGTTTCAGAATAAAGATACCCAGGTGTTGTACATGTCTTAGACACCAGTACAGCTGCCATCAGATGCTGTGTCCCTGAGCCACAAGACCAGCAGCTCCGCTCCTCTGGGTAGGGGAGGCTTGCACAAATCTTCTTGTTGGGAATAATTGTATTATGTATGTTAGTTAAATATTATATAATGTTACAACTAAACGCACTTGTATAAATCTAAGAGCTAATTTATATGTAATTATTTTATATGTAGAATAAGGGTGTAGTGTGTTGTGAGGGGGTTATCATAGAGGTGTAGCTACTGTAGCACACATGAGCACCCCAGTGTGTGTGTGTGCTAGTGTACGTACACTCATGTGCCCTCAAATAGGTTCTACATAACATAACACGAACAGAGTATATACACACACAAAGGCGTGTATGTATAATCTATATACACTTGAGATTTCACTTTAATCCCATTTCCCGGATTAAAGTATTGTTGACCGGTTGTATACAGGTATAATGCAGCCTTACTAACCCCCTTCCCGGTGTAGTCAATAGGCTTTATTCCTATTATATGCGCTAACCACGAATGGTAGTTAGTAACTACCTGGTTCAACCACCACACTGTAAACAATTTAAATCTTTTACATGGCATTTACATCCAGATTTTTACAAATATATCTCTTAACATTGCCAAAACCTTAATACCACCATAAAAATTTACGTCTGGGAATTGGTAAATTATATTCGATTATGTGATGTAGCCTAATTACCATTAAAAATGTTATCTAGGATAGAATATGTCATTGTTTAATATGGAAAATGTTTTCCGGTCCGGATAATGGGTCTTAGATTGCCAGCTGATGCTTTGTATTACTGTTAAAAATTGTGTTTACATTAACGATGTTTTATAGCTGAGGCCTCTATGTTAAGGGGTGACTGAAGCAAACACTGGCGTCACTTGTAAT
Organism: Cherax quadricarinatus; assembly: GCF_026875155.1. Lineage (NCBI taxonomy): Eukaryota > Metazoa > Arthropoda > Malacostraca > Decapoda > Parastacidae > Cherax > Cherax quadricarinatus. The sequence goes on along the minus strand of NC_069478.1, from coordinate 5,326,540 downwards.
GTTAACCTCAAGATAGTTCAATAAAGGAAACTAGTCAAAGATTTTAAATATTCTTACGAGGTAATTTCTCACGTGATATAAGCACATGTATTCCTCCAAGGATCAACGCTAAGCTCATTTTTTTCACACCTTGTCTTGGTAAACGATGGGAAAAGTTGAGAGGGAGGAGAGACGCTGGTAGCAGAGAACCATTTTTAAGGGGCACGTAAATACCCTTGTCTTCTAATAACATGTTCATTTTTCTAATATAGTCTATCTTGTCCATAATTACTACCTTAGACTTCACCTTACGAAACAGACAAAGCAAATGCTATAGTAATTATGGACAAGGTTCCCCCGTCTTAAGAAGACGGCGGAATTTACGTGCCTCTTAAGAAGACGGGGAAACTTACGTGCCTCTTAAGAAGACGGCGGAACTTACGTGCCTCTTAAGAAGACAGCGGAACTTACGTGCCTCTTAAGAAGACGGGGGAACTTACGTGCCTCTTAAGAAGACGGGGGAACTTACGTGCCTCTTAATACGTGCCTCTAAATACGACATTCCACCCAAGACTGGCTTTTATCCTTGGACAACAACGCTTTATTAAAAGGATTCTCTGCTGTCAGTGTCTTCATTACGACAACAGGTTATGCTGACCTACCAGACTTGTATCCAGTACACATCCCAGGATATGAAGGTGTAACTGAGTTATTCTGGTATGCTGTTCTGTTGCAATGACAGTATAGCATGCACTAAACTACTTAAACTGGATACACAAAAGGGGCCGGCAGTGACAGCCTGGTTGATCAGTCCCTGATCCAGCGAGGCCTGGTCATGGACAGGCCCTCGGGGGCGTTGACCCCCCAGAAGAACCACACATTTGCTCACCATAACCATTGGACACCTCCATCAAGCATAAAAATGTACATAAATGTCTAAGAACGTATATTAAACACCTATACTAAGTCTCCAGAGGGACAAATAGTCCTCACAATCCTAGCAACCACGAAGTGAAAAAATGTAATAATCACCTCCTGTCTATTTCTAAACATCTACCACATCCACGCTGTAGGAAAATAACCCCCTGATACCTCTTCAAGGGGGGCTCCTTGGCGTGGTGAAGAGGCTCTTGGTCTGAGGAATTAGACCTGTCGGTCTCCTTCCTCAGACCGAACCTAATTACCCCCCAATCCCCCGTTCCCTATCCCATCCTCCCCATCCTCCCCTTTTTCCTTTCCTCCTCCTCCTCCCCACCCCTCCCTTTTGCCCTTCCTTTTTGGCCTTTTTTTTCCCACAGGCACGCTAGTTCCTAGGTAGGGGAAAGGGTACCGGGGTCCATCCCATTCCGTTGAGGTTCTTGGCGGTGGCGTAGTTTGCCGTGGAATCTGGATTGCCTGGGGATGTCCCGATCCCTCTCCGGTATCCCGGAGGGTGGCTTTGGGTGTCTCTCGGGCGACGGGTGTATCTCTGGAAGCCACCTTTCGGATTCCGGGGGTGGTGGCCGAAGGAGGTATGCTTTGTGGCGGATTTACGGCCGCCCTCTCTTTTGTCCACCGAGGTAACTCGGCAGATGTGAGGTTGCTATCCCGGATTGCTGGTTTACTGGCATGATGGGTAGGGTATGGCACGGGTTCCATGCTGCATCTGCGCTACTTGCGGTGCTGAGGTCCTCTTGGGCGCGGAGGGAGATTTCTGGCCTTTTCATTCCTCATAGGAACTATCCCTCCCCGGTCCCCCCTTTTTTTATTCTTTTTTTTATTCTTATTTTCTTTTCTTCTTTCTTTTTTTTCTTAAAAACAAAAAGAAGGAAGTAACCTAACCATGGCAGCCCTAGTCCATGAACCTGCTACCCCCGGGCCCCTTCTTGATACCGCACCCCGTTCTGACCCTGCCTCGTCTTTGGACCACTCTTCAGACACTCCTCATGCCTCTGTACCTCTTGCCGGTGCTGTTTCCTCACCTGCTTCAGGTACTGAGGCCTCGACTGACTCTTCGATTTATCTGACCTTCGCTCTCCTCTGACTACGCTTCCGGCCTCTCCCTCTACGGTGCGGCAATTTTCGAATTGCCGACCCGTTCCACGTTGGACCAACTCTGGTCCCACGCCTAAACGCCAACGACAATTACCTGCTGATGATACTTCTCCACCTTCTCGTTCTTCTCAGAAAAGATCGACACGTCCTTCACTACCTTTCCACGCTCAGTTTCAGACTGCACAATGGACTAAATTCTTCACTTTACGACCGACTTCCACTACCGCCTATCTTTCTGACCACAGTATTGGCAAGGCACTCCTACGCCATGTTGGTAAAGATATTTCTTTTCATGCTCTTAAGAGCGGTATGCGCATCATTACCGTACAGAATGCTACCCAGGCTCATGAGCTTTCTCGTCTTTCCCATATCGATACTGTTCCTGTCACTATTGAAAAACATCATTCCCTCAATTCTTGTAGTGGTACCGTCATTCTGCCCCATACCATAGTTCAACAAAATTTCCAGACATGTGGCACTGACATTCTTGAACAGCTGGAACTCCAAGATCTCCCAATCCTCAAGGTAGACACTTACGTTCTTCCTGCCCGTGGGCGGAGACGATACCCTAGCAATGTGGCTCGTTTAACTTTTGACAGCCGAGAACTCCCATCCTCAGTTTATGTAGCAGGACATCGGTTACAAGTTCGAAAGGTGATCCCTACACCGCAACAGTGTAGAAATTGCTGGCGATTTGGCCATCCAGCGAAATATTGCAGATCTATCGCCGAATGCCCAGTCTGTGGTGCCGATGACCATTCTAATACGTCTTGCAATCGACCTCCCTCTTGCCTTAATTGTCATGAGGCTCACCCTTCGTACTCTCGCCGTTGTCAAGTCTACTTAAACGAGCGGGAAATCCGTTACCTCAAAGAGGCAGAAGGTCTCCCTTATGCCATGGCAGTTTCTCATCTCCGCCTCCAAGGGAGACTACCTCGTGTTTCTTATTCCCGTGTTTCAAAACGTCCCCCCACTTCTGGTATCCCATCTTCTGCACCCACCTCTGTGGTTACCTCTCCCATAGTCACTCCTGTATCTAATTCTTTTGCTGTCCTCGGCTCAGACGTCCCTACTTCAACGCCTCAGTCTGATCTCGCTTCTTTGTGTTCTCTCTCACAAGCCTCAATAGCGACGAGATCTCGTATGACACCTCCTCCCAATCGTCCCTCTACTTCTCAAAAGTCAAAAAAGGTCCGTTAACACCTCCTACCCATCTTCCACCTCCTCATTTTACCTTCCCTGTCTCTGTACCTGGTTCTCCCCCTCTCACTGGCTCTGTTACAAGTGTAGAGGTTCACCCTCCTCCTCGTACTGTACCTTCCTCCCCTGTTCCCTCCCAAGTTTCTTCCTCTTCTGCCACCTCCCAGGTTTCTGCCTCTTCTGTCCCCTTCCACGTTTCTCCAGTTCCCTCCACCCTTTCGCCCCCCCCCTCTACCTTGGTAGAGTCCAATACAGTTCCAATCTTTACTCATCCTCCCCTACCATTTCCAATATTGTCTCCCATACGACGTCTCTGAATTCTGAAACACTTGAAGCAATCTCTGAATATATTGCAGAGACCAAACCATCAATGGACACTGATCCACCCTCCACTCCTTCTCTCTCCTCTGCTCCATCTGCGCAACTCCTTTCTTCACAGAGCACCGTTCCTTCACTGCTTGAACGTTTTCCACTGCCTCCGCATGTGGACTTTTCTAACCCCTCTAGTCCGTAGTAACCCTTACCTGCGGATTTCAGGTATCTTTATCATTGCCAATCATGGCCTATTTACAGTGGAATATACACGGCCTCAGGGTAATCGGGTGAGCTTCAGATGTTACTCTCCCAGTTTTCCCCTGTTGATGTTTGCTTACAGGAACCAAAATTACACTCTGCTGTTATCTCTCCCATCTCAGGCTATAATTTATTGTATTCTTCAGATCCTTTTCCTGATGGGACCTTTAATGAAAGTGCCCTTCTTCTACGCACTGATATTCCGTACCATCAGCTATTTGTTCGTACTTCGCTGCATTACACAGCAGCCCGTATCCACTTGCATAGGTGGTATACGCTCTGTTCTTTATATCTCTTTTCCTTCTCGGGCATTATCTATTCCGGATATTGCCTTTCTTGTTTCGTCATTACCGCCACCGATTCTGTTACTTGGTGATTTTAATGCCCACCATTTCCTCTGGGGGGGGTCTCACTGTGATTCCCGTGGCATTCAGTTAGAGGCTTTTCTTGCCACCCACCCCCTCCATGTTTTAAATACAGGTACTCACACCCATTTTGATCCTCGGACTCACACTCTCTCTTGCATCGATCTCTCAGTCTGCTCTTCCTTCGCCGCATTAGACTTCACTTGGTTTGTTCTCCCGGACTTACATGACAGTGATCATTTCCCAATCATTCTTACTTCCCCTTCATATTCACCACCTCTTCGCATCCCACGCTGGCAATTTGATCAGGCAAATTGGAACCTTTACTCACACCTAACTGTTTTTAGAGAGGTTCCTTCTTCGTCCTCCATCGATGAGCTTTTATACCTCTTCTCGTCCTCCGTTTTAACCGCAGCTTCTCATTCTATACCCCAAACTTCGGGCAGGCATTCTCAGAAATGCGTGCCTTGGTGGTCTCCTGCTTGTGCTCGTGCAGTACGTTTGAAACGCGCTGCATGGGGCAGGTACCGGTACAATAGAACCACAGAGAGACTTCTTGATTTTAAGCAGAAGCGTGCGATCGCTCGCTGTGTCATCCGTGACGCTAAACGCACTTGCTGGCGAGATTATGTCTCCACCATCACCTCTGCTTCTTCTATGAGTGCAGTCTGGAAAAAAGTACGAAAACTGAGTGGAAAATATTCTCCTGACCCGGCTCCTGTTCTGCGGGTTGCCAGTGTTGATATAGCAAACCCACTAGATGTTGCCAATGAAATTGGCAATCATCTGGTCCGTATTTCTCAGGGACTCCATCTATGCCCCTCATTTCTTTCCTCAAAGTCTGCCAGAGAGTTAGCACCCTTGGACTTTTCTTCTCTCAGAGAAGAACAATATAATGTGCCTTTTACACTTCAAGAACTGTAGGCAACACTCTCAGCTTGCCGATCATCGGCAGCTGGGCCCGACGACATTCATATTCGTATGAACAACATTTACATCAGTCAGCCCTTGCAGTCCTATTACGCCTTTACAATCTTATTTGGTCACAAGGAGTTCTTCCACAGCTGTGGAAATCCGCCATTGTTCTCCCTTTCCGCAAACCAGGCACTACGGACATGAAACCTCCCACTATCGTCCCATTGCTCTTACCAGTGCAGTTTGCAAAGTGATGGAACGCCTAGTAAATAGACGTTTAGTGTGTTGGTTCATGTGTGAGGATGGTTCTTGCACTGTGATGGTTCATGTGTGATGATGGTTCTTGCACTGTGTTGGTTCATGTGTGATGATGGTTCTTGCACTGTGATGGTTCATGTGTGATGATGGTTCTTGCACTGTGTTGGTTCATGTGTGATGATGGTTCTTGCACTGTGATGGTTCATGTGTGATGATGGTTCTTGCACTGTGATGGTTCATGTGTGATGATGGTTCTTGCACTGTGTTGGTTCATGTGTGATGATGGTTCTTGCACTATGTTGGTTCATGTGTGAGGATGGTTCTTACACTGTGATGGTTCATGTGTGATGATGGTTCTTGCACTGTGTTGGTTCATGTGTGATGATGGTTCTTGCACTGTGATGGTTCATGTTGATGATGGTTCTTGCACTGTGTGTGGTTCATGTGTGATAATGGTTCTTGCACTGTGTTGGTTCATGTGTGAGGATGGTTCTTGCACTGTGATGGTTCATGTGTGAGGATGGTTCTTGCACTGTGTTGGTTCATGTGTGATGAGGTTCTTGCACTGTGATGGTTCAAGTGTGATGATGGTTCTTGCACTGTGTTGGTTCATGTGTGATGATGGTTCTTGCACTGTGTTGGTTCATTTGTGATGATGGTTCTTGCACTGTGTTGGTTCATGTGTGAGGATGGTTCTTGCACTGTGTTGGTTCATGTGTGATGATGGTTCTTGCACTGTGTTGGTTCATGTGTGATGATGGTTCTTGCACTGTGTTGGTTCATGTGTGAGGATGGTTCTTGCACTGTGATGGTTCATGTGTGATGATGGTTCTTGCACTGTGTTGGTTCATGTGTGATGATGGTTCTTGCACTGTGTTGGTTCATGTGTGATGATGGTTCTTGCACTGTGATGGTTCATGTGTGAAGATGGTTCTTGCACTGTGTTGGTTCATGTGTGATGATGGTTCTTGCACTGTGTTGGTTCATGTGTGATGATGGTTCTTGCACTGTGTTGGTTCATGTGTGAGGATGGTTCTTGCACTGTGATGGTTCATGTGTGATGATGGTTCTTGCACTGTGATGGTTCATGTGTGAAGATGGTTCTTGCACTGTGATGGTTCATGTGTGAAGATGGTTCTTGCACTGTGTTGGTTCATGTGTGATGATGGTTCTTGCACTGTGTTGGTTCATGTGTGATGATGGTTCTTGCACTGTGTTGGTTCATGTGTGAAGATGGTTCTTGCACTGTGATGGTTCATGTGTGATGATGGTTCTTGCACTGTGATGGTTCATGTGTGAAGATGGTTCTTGCACTGTGATGGTTCATGTGTGAAGATGGTTCTTGCACTGTGTTGGTTCATGTGTGATGATGGTTTCTTGCACTGTGTTGTTCATGTGTGATGATGGTTTCTTGCACTGTGTTGGTTCATGTGTGAAGATGGTTCTTGCACTGTGATGGTTCATGTGTGATGATGGTTCTTGCACTGTGTTGGTTCATGTGTGAAGATGGTTCTTGCACTGTGATGGTTCATGTGTGATGATGGTTCTTGCACTGTGTTGGTTCATGTGTGAAGATGGTTCTTGCACTGTGATGGTTCATGTGTGATGATGGTTCTTTGCACTGTGTTTGGGTTTATGTGTGATGATGGTTCTTGCACTGTGATGGTTCATGTGTGATGATGGTTCTTGCACTGTGTTGGTTCATGTGTGATGATGGTTCTTGCACTGTGATGGTTCATGTGAGAAGATGGTTCTTGCACTGTGATGATTCATGTGAGAAGATGGTTCTTGCACTGTGTTGGTTCATGTGTGATGATGGTTCTTGCACTGTGTTGGTTCATGTGTGAGGATGGTTCTTGGACTGTGATGGTTCATGTGTGATGATGGTTCTTGCACTGTGTTGGTTCATGTGTGAGGATGGTTCTTGCACTGTGATGGTTCATGTGTGATGATGGTTCTTGCACTGTGTTGGTTCTTGTGTGAAGATGGTTCTTGCACTGTGATGGTTCATGTGTGATGATGGTTCTTGCACTGTGTTGGTTCATGTGTGATGATGGTTTTTGCACTGTGTTGGTTCATGTGTGAGGATGGTTCTTGCACTGTGTTGGTTCATGTGTGATGATGGTTCTTGCACTGTGATGGTTCATGTGTGATGATGGTTCTTGCACTGTGTGGTTCAGTGTGATGATGGTTCTTGCACTGTGTTGGTTCATGTGTGATGATGGTTCTTGCACTGTTTTGGTTCATGTGTGATGATGGTTCTTGCACTGTGATGGTTCATGTGATGATGGTTCTTGCACTGTGATGGCTCATGTGTGAAGATGGTTCTTGCACTGTGATGGTTCATGTGTGAAGATGGTTCTTGCACTGTGATGGCTCATGTGTGAAGATGGTTCTTGCACTGTGATGGTTCATGTGTGAAGATGGTTCTTGCACTGTGTTGGTTCATGTGTGAGGATGGTTCTTGCACTGTGATGGTTCATGTGTGAAGATGGTTCTTGCACTGTGATGGTTCATGTGTGATGATGGTTCTTGCACTGTGTTGGTTCATTGTGAAGATGGTTCTTGCACTGTGATGTTCATGTGGGATGGTTCTTGCACTGTGATGGTTCATGTGTGATGATGGTTCTTGCACTGTGATGGTTCATGTGTGATGATGGTTCTTGCACTGTGATGGTTCATGGTGTGAAGATTGTTTCTTGCACTGTGATGGTTCATGTGTGAAGATGGTTCTTGCACTTGGATGGTTCATGAGTGAAGATGGTCTTGCACTGTGATGGTTCATGTGTGAAGATGGTTCTTGCACTGTGATGGTTCATGTGTGAAGATGGTTCTTGCACTGTGATGGTTCATGTGTGAAGATGGTTCTTGCACTGTGATGGTTCATGAGTGAAGATGGTTCTTGCACTGTGATGGTTCATGTGTGAAGATGGTTCTTGCACTGTGATGGTTCATGTGTGAAGATGGTTCTTGCACGTGATGGTTCATGTGTGAAGATGGTTCTTGCACTGTGATGGTTCATGTGTGAAGATGGTTCTTGCACTGTGATGGTTCATGTGTGATGATGGTTCTTGCACTGTGATGGTTCATGTGTGATGATGGTTCTTGCACTGTGTTGGTCCATGTGTGATGATGGTTCTTGCACTGTGATGGTTCATGTGTGAAGATGGTTCTTGCACTGTGATGGTTCATGTGTGAAGATGGTTCTTGCACTGTGATGGTTCATGTGTGATGATGGTTCTTGCACTGTGTTGGTTCCATGTGTGATGATGGTTTCTTGCACTGTGATGGTTCATGTGTGATGATGTTCTTGCACTGTGATGGTTCATGTGTGATGATGGTTCTTGCACTGTGTTGGTCCATGTGTGATGATGGTTCTTGCACTGTGATGGTTCATGTGTGAAGATGGTTCTTGCACTGTGATGGTTCATGTGTGATGATGGTTCTTGCACTGTGTTGGTCCATGTGTGATGATGGTTCTTGCACTGTGATGGTTCATGTGTGAAGATGGTTCTTGCACTGTGTTGGTTCAATGTGTGAAAGATGTTCTTGCACTGTGTTGGTTCATGTGTGAAGATGGTTCTTGCACTGTGTTGGTTCATGTGTGAAGATGGTTCTTGCACTGTGTTGGTTCATGTGTGAAGATGGTTCTTGCACTGTGTTGGTTCATGAGTGAGGATGGTTCTTGCACTGTGTGTTCATGTGTGATAGATGGTTCTTGCACTGTGATGGTTCATGTGTGAAGATGGTTCTTGCACTGTGTTGGTTCATGTGTGATGATGGTTCTTGCACTGTGTTGGTTCATGTGTGAAGATGGTTCTTGCACTGTGTTGGTTCATGTGTGATGATGGTTCTTGCACTGTGTTGGTTCATGTGTGATGATGGTTCTTGCACTGTGATGGTTCATGTGTGATGATGGTTCTTGCACTGTGTTGGTTCATGTGTGATGATGGTTCTTGCACTGTGTTGGTTCATGTGTGATGATGGTTCTTGCACTGTGTTGGTTCATGTGTGATGATGGTTCTTGCACTGTGATAATCACAACGGTGGAGAAGAATATACAACAATGTTTCTGAAACATCACAATGAGCACAAGTGTTGTATCTGGGAAGCTGCTAGTTTAGTGTCTCAGCTTCATCTGGACATTGCTCTCTGTTCAGGGACGGATCTACTATGAAACTAATGAAGCTTAAGCTTCAGGGGCCCCTGATTCCGGAGGGGCCCCAGAAGCCACTTTAAACCACATTGCTTCAAGATTTTAGGTCTCCTGTATGAGAAAGTATTGCAAAGGGGCCCCATAACCGTTCAAGCTTCAGGTCCCCAAAAATGTAGGTCCGTCACTGTCTGTTATTCAGTTTTTATTACCTGGAGTTTACCTGGAGAGAGTTCCGGGGGTCAACGCCCCCGCGGCCCGGTCTGTGACCAGACCTCCTGGTGGATCAGAGCCTGATCAACCAGGCTGTTACTGTTGGCTGCACGCAAACCAACGTACGAGCCACAGCCTGGCCTCATACAGCGCTGCTTCTCTAAAGGCTTTTGCAGCAAAATTAGTGCCCTGGTCACTGTGAATTGATCGTGGAATTCCAACTTGGGATATAAATCTGATGAGGGGCTTTAAGATTTCCTTAGTATTAATACTACGGATAATAGTGAACAGATATTAGTTACCTGAATTGGACTTAGGTAAAGGTCCCACACAGTCCATGATCAAGTATAGAACTCGTTCTCCATCGTATGGGACGAAGTGGTGCAGGTTTGAGGTAGTGTCTGAGTTTTCCCACGACAATCACGACAGGATTTGATGTAACTCTGGACATCTCGTCTTAAACCTGGCCAATCAAAATGTTTGGATATCCTGTAAAATGTTTTAATGGGTGCCAAGTGTCCTCCCAAAGATGCATCATGAGCGACGCTCCAAACCTGAGGTCTAAATCTTTGGGATATCACAAGTCCATCAGATATGGGCATCCCCCTTATTCCCTTATCAGTAGGTCTGCTGAATAACATTATGTTAGAGTATATGTTTAGCAAAGATGCAGACTCAGCTTCAGCAATGGCCGACTAGAAAGCCGAAGCTAGAGGATCCCTCAGATGCTCCTCCCTGAAGGTCGGTCCGTTGGGCAGGGAGACGCAAGCATCTGCCAATCCTGCTACCTAAGAACAGGAGGGTTTGATCAGGAGAACTTTCACTTTATTTACGAGGCAGTGGCCAGCTACCATCCTAAAGCAACTTGTCCAAGCCAAGATCAGAGTCCTCCAGGGTAAGGTCAGTATCTCTTCAGACTTTCCCTTGGACATTGCCCGAGTTACGGCCAAAACTGGAGAAGGGGTAGAGGTTTCTTAGTCACAGTAGGATCGGGACACAATCTGGAACACAGAATGTCATTACCCAAAAGAAGAAGACATTTTTAACTGGGACCCTGTCCTCCATACACCTACAGTTAAATCCCCAGTGTAATATTAGCTAACAAATGCTATGTAGTGAAACTGATAAGATAGCTCCTCAATAATCTTCTAACAGGACAGAGGAATTTAATGAAGTCTTATCAAAAATTGGCGTATACACTCATGAAGCTGTGTAGCAGTAAGAGTACGTTGATACTCAATGCCAACTGAATGGGCGATTCCCCAGTAGCGTTGTAAAGACAGTCTGGAAAAGTTTGCAAGTATACGCTATCACCAGACACCTAACACGCGCAGGTAGCATAACTAGCCAGCACTATAACAGCATTACCCTGTAACACGCGCAGGTAGCATAACCAGCCAGCACTATAACAGCACTACCCTGTAACATGCGCAGGTAGCATAACCAGCCAGCACTATAACAGCATTACCCTGTAACACGCGCAGGTAGCATAACCAGCCAGCACCATAACAGCACTACTCTGTAACACGCGCAGGTAGCATAACCAGCCAGCACTATAACAGCACTACCCTGTAACACGCGCAGGTAGCATAACCATCCAGCACTATAACAGCACTACCCTGTAACATGCGCAGGTAGCATAACCAGCCAGCACTATAACAGCATTACCCTGTAACACGCGCAGGTAGCATAACCAGCCAGCACATAACAGCATTACCCTGTAACAGCGCAGGTAGCATAACCAGCCAGCACTATAACAGCATTACCCTGTAACATCGCGCAGGTAGCATAACCAGCCAGCACTATAACAGCACTACCCTGTAACACGCGCAGGTAGCATAACCAGCCAGCACTATAACAGCACTACCCTGTAACACGCGCAGGTAGCATAACCAGCCAGCACTATAACAGCACTACCCTGTAACAATGCGCTTAAATTACAGGCAGTTGTAACCAGTAGCACGCAAGCAACTAAGGAATCAGGAAGCAGTGCAACGTAGATGCAGGACAAGCACCCCATATTACGAACACAGGTGTTAGTCTAATGGCCAGTAGTGCTTGGTCGTAACTGAGTCAGGAAACAAAGCACTAAACAGGATAGAGCAAGGCCAAGGCTAGACAAGCAGGAGCAGATTTCTTTACCTATGTATTCCTTCACTAATATATACACTATATGCAACATTAATAAGAGAAGTCATACAAATCAGCGCCACTCAAAGCACTAGTGGTCAGTGTCGGTACTATGTATACCCCCATGTACACCTGCTGCAACCCTATATCACTTGTACGAACCCCTACGACAGCCACGGCCAGTGTCTGTGGAAATCTACCATTCAGCCAGGTAACCTGAGATTGGTGGGTTGAACTGGACAATAAGGCAACAGTGGAGCCCCAGAACTGCTACACTCTGAACTGTCCAGTGACAGGTGGAGAGGACATATCGACTGTAACATACTCGACGCAGGTCACATCAGTGATGTAGGTAACACGGGTGTTTTCATCTGGCGTGACGTCACGTGGAGACCTGTCTAGACCCAGATGAAATTACTCACCTGTGTTTACATTACTCAGCTGTACTCTGAAGCTCAACCAGGTCTCCATAACTCTGAAATTCAGACTCAGTGAGTTTTTTCCTCTCAGTCGAGATTATTTTCTCTCACTTCCCTTGCCAAACATTTATCAACATACTGTTGCTCATGTCAGTTATTGAACTTGTCACTTCTTTTTAATAATCATTTGCAATCATTATTATTATTATTATAATCATGAGGAGCGCTAAACCCGTAGGTTTATACAGCGCAAGTGGGGGGGGGATTGGAGGCATTCAAGCTCAATTCAGGGAACTGGAGCACAGATCCAATTCCCTAGATCAAGATCCCCCCACCAGCATCAAGGAGCCTCCCTTGAGGGGAATCGTTTGCCAGCATGTCACAATGTCTGTCAGTCATTAAGTCTGGCAATATTCTACCACAGTTTTTTTAAGTCTAGTTCTGTATTACTTATAAACTACATAATAACAGAATAATTTTAATATCTTTCTATACAGAAATATATTTTAGAAAAGTGTGTTTTTTAGAGGAAAAGATGCAAAGAATAATGCAAAGGTCAGAGCAGTCAAGAATCCCTGTAGCACACTGAATATTGCTTGAGAGCACAGTAATGTTGTTTGAGAGCACAGTAATATTGTTTGAGAGCTCAGTAATATTGTTTGAGAGCACAGAAGCATTGTTTGAGAGCACAGTAACATTGTTTGAGAACACAGTAACATTGTTTGAGAACACAGTAACATTGCTTCAGAACACAATAACATTGAGAGCAGAGTAACATTGTTTGAGAGTACAGTAACATTGTTTGAGAGCACAGTAACATTGTTTGAGAGCACAGTAACATTGTTTGAGAGCACAGTAACATTGTTTGAGAGCACAGTAACATTCAGACTGTCTGAGGTACATCACAGACCACCTTAAGAGGCCTGTGGTGTGGCAGCAGTAACTGAAATTTAGTAATGGGATTAATGTCAATAGTTCAGCCGAAAGTTATAATTTGGGTGAGGGCGAGATATGATGACCCTGGTCACTGTGGATAATGGAAGACAGAATAAGTAAAGCTCCTCACCAGCGTCAAGGAACCTCCCTTGCAGCCCGCTCGCATCTGGAAATTTCGCTCGCGAACGACTGCTCGTATCTGGAAAAACTCGCACGTGATACAGAGAAGGCCTTGATTAAAATGACTTTTTAGTTTGAGAGCCTTATCAGATTACATAGAACACTATATATTCTTGCTGTTAATTGCTACTGGGAAGGCTGGGTCAGATGGCACGGGAGATGCAGTGAGATTTTATTTGTAGAGCGGTCTACGAGGTGCTGAAATACAGAAGTGGGCAAGGGAAGCGCAGGTGACACATGGTACATCAGGGAAACTGTATCAGTATGATTTTGTGGTGTTAGATAGTGGTTCTGCACTGCTGAAGTCCCCCATGGTTTTGCTCGCTGGTCGGAGACCCGGATCGTGGCAGACTCGAGACACTTTCGCCTGTTCCTGCCACTCGTATAGGATTGGCTGTACCTTATTCCAATTTATGGGATGTTAATAGCGGCTTGCGCAGTATGTGTTATGCAAGGCGCTCTAGATAGTGTTTGTTATATATTCACATTTGTTGCATTCCAGATTCATACTGAGAACATGAGCTGTCTTCCTACACATAGTTTATCCCATCTGGAACAAGGACTAGTGTAAGCTTCAATTATGAAAAATACAAGGGAAAGGAGAACTAGTAATGTTACTGTTGCTTCCTCTATGTTAACTTTCCCAAAAATCCTTTTCTATTTTTATCACCCCAGTTGTGACTTGACAATGGTTCATGAGGGACTGCAACATTGTTACAAGATTTCTCTACTAAATGCGGATCATAGATGAATTTTTCCAGCCACGGTATTATTACTATTACCTTGTGTTGACTTTTCAGAGGATTAGTGGAGCAGTAAGAGTAATAATGCTGCTAAGAAGGACGATCCATCTGGTGACTTCAATCATTCTCTTGGGGAATCAAGAATGTGTTTGGGGTTATACTTGCAAGACATGATTTTGTGACTAAAATACAACTGCAATGGAACAGATGATGTTAACACTTGTGTAATACGAAGAAACAGCTGCTCAAATCACATAGATTGAAGTAAGGTGCAGTTAATCATGTACGAGTGACAGGAACATGAGAGTGACAGGAATAGGCAAAGGTGTCTCGAAGCTGCCACCGCCCAGGTCTCAAATACCATCAAACAAGACAATCGGGGCTTCACCACAATCAACGTAAAACCGGTAACTCGCAGTATTTTAAAACATGGCGTTCAACGGAATTATTCTCATGCAGACACTAAGTTCCCCTGACCCACCGTGTGTCACCTACACTTCCCCCCAACTTACTTCACCTAATCTGCAACGTATCTCTCATTGCGCTGCCCTTGTTACCCGAGCCAACCTTCCTCTTCGCATCTGTGGGCTTTCACAGGGAGGGAGTGCATAGTTTTCCATGTAACTTAAGAGGCACGTAAGGAACTTACGTGCCTCTTAAGTTACATGTTCATTTTTCCACTATAACCTACCTTGTCTATAATTACTATTGCATTTGCTTTGTCTGTTTGGTAAGGATCTTTCTTTAATTCATGGTATAACTTAACAAATCTTTCAGGACAAATGTGTTGCAATAAAGCTCTGAGCGAACCGTTTTAATCAAAACTTGCCATGTCAACGTGTTCTTGAGTCACACCCCTGGTCACTGCCGGAGTGCTGGTGAGGCTGATACATAACTCTCAGTGTCACTTGTAGCATGCGTATTTAAGGTCAAGAGTAGGTAAATGAGACGAGAGTCTTGAAGAGCGAGCTCATACAGTGGTTTCCCTCCTCCTTATTTTGTTTTTATTTCTATTTTCACTACCAGACTTTAAAGTCAGGTGCAGGCTGGGTATCTTAGAATACTTACAAGAGAATTTAATCACCATCAAGGTCCTAATAACTAGCCCTTAAAATCAACAAGCCTACCCCTTAAATCTAATTACTAAAAGTTCTTAAAGTATTTGTTAGTACAAAGTCCTGACACAGGTCTTGAGTACATCTCCTCTAACTCTCCATCGATAAATTTCGCAGTAATAGATACTGTACAAGTGAGAGCTATGAACCACAGGGTACAACAAGGAGGTGAGAGCGTTCTTCTGCCTTCGAGGACGAGCTGTACACGGAGAAGACCCGGGTTGGGACCCGTCCCAATGACCCTACTCGATCTCGCAATATTTTTGGTTTTGTTAGGTAAGACACATATGCAACAGTTAGGTATCTTTATTTCGAAATACTGAGGGACTGACCACCTCAAAACTTTAAGGGTGATGGACTGATTACATCGTCTTCAAGTATCTTCTGCTTCTATCAACTTTTCTGTACTCGACTGAAGAAGCCTACTGTGTAGGCGAAACGTTTCGAAATAAAGATACCTAACTGTTGCATATGTGTCTTACCTAACAATCTGTCGGTATTTTATACCATTTTAATGTTCATTTTTGGTTTTACTTAGAGCTGATCAAACTTTAGCAAGGAAGGAGTTACCGTACCAGTGATCATAATGTAAATAACTTACTTGTATGAGCGTAATTGTTATATATAGCATGCATAACTGCTGGCCAATTCTGAAGTTATGTTTCTGCCAGTGATATAACTACGACCTGCTCCTCCAGCGTGACTTACTGTACCTGACTCCTGCGACCTGTTGCTCCAGTGTAACCTATTGTACCTGACCCCTGCGACCTGTTATTCCAGTGTAACCTACTGTACCTGACCCCTGCGACCTGCTGCTCCAGCGTGCCCTACTATACCTGACCCCTGCGACCTGTTATTCCAGTGTAACATACTGTACCTGACCCCTGCGACCTGCTGCTCCAGCGTGACCTACTATACCTGACCCCTGCGACCTGTTATTCCAGTGTAACCTACTGTACCTGACCCCTGCGACCTGCTGTTCCAGCGTGACCTACTATACCTGACCCCTGGGACCTGTTATTCCAGTGTAACCTACTGTACCTGACCCCTGCGACATGCTGCTACAGCGTGACCTGTAGATGTCTCCAGCAACCTGCTTCTCCAGTGTGACCTGTAACTGTTTCCAGTGACCTGCTTCAGTGCGACATGTTGCTATCTCCTGTGACCTGCTGATCCAGAGTGACCTGTTCCTGTCTCCTGTGATCTCCAGTGTGACCTGTGCCTATCTCCTGTCACCTACTACTCTAATGTGACCTGTAGCTATCTCATGTAACCATATGTTCAAGTGTGACCTGTAGCAGTTCCCTGTGACCTGCTGCTCTAATGTCACCTATTGCTGTCTCCTGCAACATGCAGCTCCATTGTGACCTGCTGCCGTTTCTTCTGATGCTGCTGCTCCAGTGTCACCTATAGGAGTCTCCTGTGATCTGTTGATCTAGCGTAATGTGTTACTATCTTCTATGACCTACATCAGTGTGACCTAATATAGCTGAACATTTCGACTTCATCCAGTGTGACCTGTAGCAGTCGCCAATGACCTGATTCAGAGTGACCCAGAGTAGCTGACCCGATGGACTTGTTGAAAGGGTGGAATGTATGTACCGAGAGTAGAGTGTAGGTAGCGAAAATGGAGCGCAGGTAGCGAGGGTGGAATGTAGGTAGCGAGGGTGGAGTGTAGGTAGTGAGGATGGAGTGTAGGCACAAGGGTGCTGTGTAGGTAGCGAGGGTGCAGTGTAGAAACCGAGGTAGGAGTATAGGTAACGAGGGTGAAGTGAAGGTAGTGAGGATGGAGTGTAGGCACAAGGGTGCTGTGTAGGTAGCGAGGGTGGAACGTACGAAGAGAGGATGGAGTGTAGGTAGCGAGGGTGGAGTGTAGGTAGCGAGGGTGGAGTGTAAGTAGCGAGCGTGGAGTGTAGGTAGCGAGATTGGAGTGTAGGTAGCGATGGTGGAACGTACGAAGAGAGGATGGAGTGTAGGTAGCGAGGGTGGAGTGTAGGTAGCGAGGGTGGAGTGTAGGTAGCGAGGGTGGAACGTACGAAGAGAGGATGGAGTGTAGGTAGCGAGGGTGGAGTGTAGGTAGCGAGGGTGGAGTGTAGGTAGCGAGGGTGGAGTGTAGGTAGCGAGGGTGGAGTGTAGGTAGCGAGGGTGGAGTGTAGGTAGCGAGGGTGGAGTGTAGGTAGCGAGAGTGGAGTGTAGGTAGCGAGAGTGGAGTGTAGGTAGCGAGAGGTGGAGTGTAGGTAGCGAGAGTGGAGTGTAGGTAGCGAGAGTGGAGTGTAGGTAGCGAGAGTGGAGTGTAGGTAGCGAGAGTGGAGTGTAGGTAGCGAGAGTGGAGTGTAGGTAGCGAGGGTGGAGTGTAGGTAGCGAGAGTGGAGTGTAGGTAGCGAGAGTGGAGTGTAGGTAGCGAGGGTGGAGTGTAGGTAGCGAGGGTGGAGTGTAGGTAGCGAGAGTGGAGTGTAGGTAGCGAGAGTGGAGTGTAGGTAGCGAGAGTGGAGTGTAGGTACGAGAGTGGAGTGTAGTAGCGAGAGGTGGAGTGTAGGTAGCGAGGGTGGAGTGTAGGTAGCGAGAGTGGAGTGTAGGTAGCGAGGGTGGAGTGTAGGTAGCGAGAGTGGAGTGTAGGTAGCGAGAGTGGAGTGTAGGTAGCGAGAGTGGAGTGTAGGTAGCGAGGGTGGAGTGTAGGTAGCGAGAGTGGAGTGTAGGTAGCGAGAGTGGAGTGTAGGCAGCGAGGGTGCAGTGTAGGTACGAGACGTAGGGAGGGTGGGGGTAGGTAGCGAGGGATGGAGTTCGTAAGCGAGATGAGGTAGCGAGGGGTTGCGAGTGTAGTAGTACGCGAGGGCATGTGGGTACAGGGACAGTGTAGGTAGCGAGTGGATAGGATGTGGAGTTAGGTAGCGAGGTGCAGTGTAGGTACGCGAGGGTGCAGTGTAGTAGCGAGGTGCAGTGTAGGTAGCGAGGTGCAGTGTAGGTACGTAGGGTGTACGTGTAGGTAGCGAGGGTTGAGTGTTAGGTAGCGAGTGGAGTGTAGGTAGCGAGGGTGAGTGAATGCGTAAACTAGTGTGCAGTGTAGGTGCGAGGGTGCAGTGTAGGAGCGAGGGTGCAGTGTAGGTACGAGGAGTGGGTGTAGGTAGCGAGGGTGGCAGTGAGGTACGAGGGATGCAGTGTAGGTAGCGAGGGTAGGGTAGTTAGGGAGTTAGGTCGAGGTGGAGTGTAGGTAGCGAGGGGCAGTGTAGGTAGCGAGGGTGCAGCGTAGGTACCGAGGGTGCAGTGTAGGTAGCGAGGTTGCAGCTTAGGTAGTTAGGGTGTAGTGTAGGTAGCGAGGGTGGAGTGTAGGTAGCGAAGGTGGAGTGTAGGTAGCGAGGTGGAGTGTAAGGTAGCAGGTGTGCAGTGTAGGTAGCGAGGTGCAGTGTAGGTAGCGAGGGTGCAGTGTAGGTTACGAGGTACAGTGTAGGTACGCGAGGGTGGGAGTGTAGGTAGCGAGGGTGCAGTGTAGG
The DNA here is from genome assembly GCF_026875155.1 of Cherax quadricarinatus. Taxonomy (NCBI): domain Eukaryota; kingdom Metazoa; phylum Arthropoda; class Malacostraca; order Decapoda; family Parastacidae; genus Cherax; species Cherax quadricarinatus. The sequence continues at coordinate 5,307,839 of NC_069478.1, read as the reverse complement.
TAGCGAGGGAGTGAGGTACGGTGCAGTAGGTAGCGAGGGTACAGTGTAGGTAGCGAGGTGCAGTTGTAGGTAGCGAGGTGTGTAGTCGACGTAGTGCTAGCGAAGGGTACAGTGTAGGTAGCAAGGATACAGTGTAGGTAGCGAGTGAGTATAGCAGGTGCATGTAGGTAGCGGAGGGTGACAGTGTAGGTAGCGAGGGTCAGTGTAGTAGCGAGGTGCAGTGTAAGTAGCGAGCGTGCAGTGTACGTAGCGAGGGTACAGTGTAGGTAGCGAGGGTAAGTGTGTACGAGGTAGTGATAGATGGAAGGTAGGTAGGTAGCGAGGGTGCAGTGTAGGTACAGGGTACAGTGTAGTAGCGAGGGTGCAGTGTAGGTAGCGAGGGTGCAGTGTAGGTAGCGAGAGTGAAGTGTAGGTAGCGAAGGTGCAGTGTAAATACCGAGGGCAGCAGTGAAGGTAGCGAGCTTGCAGCGTAGGTAGTTAGGGTGTAGTGTAGGTAGCGAGGGTGGAGTGTAGGTAGCGAAGGTGGAGTGTAGGTAGCGAGGGTGGAGTGTAGGTAACCAGTGTGCAGTGTAGGTAGCGAGGGTGCAGTGTAGGTAGCGAGGGTGCAGTGTAGGTAGCGAGGGTGGAGTGTAGGTAGCGAGGGTGCAGTGTAAGTAGCGAGGGTGCAGTGTAGGTAGCGTGTTTGCAGTATAGGTAGCGAGGGAGCAGTGTAGGTAGCGAGAGTGCATTGTACGTAGCGAGAGTGCAGTGTAGGTACCGACCGTGCAGTGCCAGTAGCGAAGGTACAGTGTAGGTAGCGAGGGTACAGTGTAGGTAGCGAAGGTACAGTATAGGTAGCGAGAGTGCAGTGTAGGTAGGGAGGGTACAGTGTAGGTAGCGAGGGTACAGTGTAGGTAGCGAGGGTGCAGTGTAAGTAGCGACCGTGCAGTGTACGTAGCGAGGCTACAGTGTAGGTAGCTAGGGTACAGTGTAGATAGCGAGGGTGTAGTATAGATAGCGAAGGTGCAGTGTAGGTAGCGAGGGTGCAGTGTAGGTAGCGAGGGTCGAGTGTAGGTAGCGAGGGTGCAGTGTAGGTAGCGAGGGTGCAGTGTAGGTAACGAGGGAGCCAGGGTGCAGTGTAGGTAGCCAGGGTGCAGTGTAGGTAGCCAGGGTGCAGTGTAGGTAGCCAGGGTGCAGTGTAGGTAGCCAGGGTGCAGTGTAGGTAGCGCAGGTGCAGTGTAGGTAGCCAGGGTGCAGTGTAGGTAGCGCAGGTGCAGTGTAGGTAGCCAGGGTGCAGTGTAGGTAGCCAGGGTGCAGTGTAGGTAGCCAGGGTGCAGTGTAGGTAGCCAGGGTGCAGTGTAGGTAAGCAGGGTGCAGTGTAGGTAGCCAGGGTGCAGTGTAGGTAGCCAGGGTGCAGTGTAGGTAGCCAGGGTGCAGTGTAGGTAGCCAGGGTGCAGTGTAGGTAGCCAGGGTGCAGTGCTGAGATGTAAATGAAGACAAAATTCCCTACGATGTCTCTGTATTGTGATTCTTTGCGCTATAAATTTAACGCTGTACTAATCAGTACATGACTCACGTAATCGTAATAACAGGATTACAAACAGATCTCTGAATGGTTCAGGTTCGATCCCATGATCTCAGCGACGCCCTTCCTTTATTTCTTTGTATAGAAATATTCCTAGTTGGGTGAAGCTCATAAAAACCAGCTGACCGAATGGTTAAAGCTCTGGCCTGTTTGGTTTAAGAAATACCATGAGTTTTAAGCCTCATCCGTTCCCTGGTTTATCAGCACAAATGACCCATTATTTTATGCCTAGTTGGTGTATCAGTTAGCATAAGGTATGTTTCTGATGGTCAACTTGCTCACCAAAGAGGCTACATAATTATATGTAAGAAATTTTTGTGTATACGTCGAGAGTTTAATCCGTATTTAAAGGTTTATTTTATTCTTGTCTGGTGGTACGCAGGTTACACGATTATTGAATAACATTCGTGTATATAAGAACATAAGTCACTGGCCTAGTTGTTTACGCACTGGCCTAGAGATTTATGATCACTTGCCATGAGTTCGAGCCCCACCCGCACCGAGGTTTCCATACAAGGCAAGTCCTTATCAACCTACAAAGTGTCACCCGGAGACAAACACAAGATAACATCTGGCACTGTGGGAGTCAGGAAGGTAGTGAGAAACAAAATAACTTCTGGCACTGTGGATGTCAGGGAGGTAGTGAGAAACAAGATAACATCTGGCACTATGGGAGTCAGGAAGGTAGTGAGAAACAAGATAATATCTGGTACTGTGGGAATCAGGGAGATAGTGAGAAACAAACTAATATCTGGCACTGTGGAAGTCAGGGAGGTAGTGAGAAACAAGATAACATCTGGCACTGTGGGAGTCAGGAAGGTAGTGAGAGACAAGATAACATCTGGCACTGTGGGAGTCAGAGAGATAGAGCGAGGCCCTTATTGGAGCAGCAGTCACGGAGTATTGAGAGGTGAACAAAAGACTAGAGGGAGAGGAGTGGGGAAGAGAGGACAAAGGAGAAAATTTACAGATACCGGGCAAGCAGAGGGAGAAGCCTCGTTAGAGAAGTGAAGAGAGAGAACAGATAAGAAGTGAAATATCAAGAAACGTAGCAAAAGAAAGTATTTAGCGAGACAACGTTTCACTGATAACACTAATAACAGCTTGATCTGGAAGCAGTGTGTCTTCATACCAGGAATAACAAAAGGTCCTCAGAGGCAGCAGACTCTCTGAACACCGTAGAGAAAGAAATTGACTAGAGAAACTGAAAACTCTAAAATCAAACCGAATAGTTCAGTCTAGAAGAGACAAAGATCAACCCAAAATACTAATTCTCTTCAGTAAAATACAAGGCAAAGACAACATCTAGTATCGGGCCTTTGATTCAAGGAAATGGAACATACGTTGATAACAACAAAGAAATTAATAAAATACATAAATGCCAATACGACTCAGTGCTCAGCGAGTTATTAATCAGCTTAAAGACTGAAGACCCAAATGAGTTCATGAACGAGAAGAAGAACTCGACATATGTCTCCGTAATACTGGATATAAAGCTAATCTCACTTGATATCGAAGAAGCATGTCCATCCACTCGTTCCCAGGACCTAACTTTTGAAACTCAATGTTCATCAAGAATTGCAAGTAGCCATTATCACGTGCCTTAAATACTCTGTGGATAAGGAACCTAAACACCGAACTCATCCCACAGTCATTAAAAATACACTGATGTAACCAAACTCCACAAAGGTGGCAGCAAAGCAATTGCAAAAAAAAAAATATATAGGCCGATAGCACCGATGTCCCATATTATCAAGATTTTTTAAGACTGCACATCACATGGAACTGCAGCAGTTACACAGTCACCCTGGTCACAGACCGGCCAGTGGGGGGCGTTGACTCCCTAAGCCCTCTCCAGGTATATTCCAGGTATGGGTTCTTAACATGTCACTCCTGCCTTTCGCAAATGCTGGACCATTACATGGTTTGGATATACTGGAAGACAAGAAAAATGTAAATGTAGTGTACACAGACTTGGCAAAGTCTTTGACAAATACAACCATAGAGAATTACTCACAAAATACGAGCATAAGGAATGGAAAAGTAGGCAGATGTACATTTTAACTTCGTTACTGATAAAACCCATAGTAAAGAGAGTGAAATCAGAGGCTGTCCAGTAAGAGCTGTGTTCCCTAAGGCACAATACTCGCCCCACCTCTCTTTCTCTTTCTCATAACTGACAGCCAGGGACATTAGAATCTGTATGATTATTATCCATAGAAAACACAGCAAGGATCCAAGCTGACATTGACATCGAACAGTGTTTCACTGGCAGTTTGATGTTCAATGAGGATCAATTTCAGTTACTACATTACAGAAGTATAGAGGAAAATTAAACAGAAAAAGAGTGCATGGCAAACTCAAATCACTCAATAGAACATAAGTCTGATGCGATATACCGGGAGTGACAAAGTCAGTTCTCACGTTCAAGGAACATAACAATGTCTGCATCACAACTGCAAGAGAAATGATAGGCTGGATAACTAGAACTGGTTACTATACCTTGCAGGTTACCTGTTCTCTCTAGCTCGGAATACTGGTCGTATTTACAGTCCCCTTCAAGGCAGGTGAAATTGCAGACCTAGAAAATGTACAGAGAACTTTCACAGGTTGATAGCAAGCAAGAAAGAGGAGTGATAAGCTACTCCCTGGTGATTCTGGAGGGATTTGTCCCAAATCAGCACACCGAAATTATAAATGAATATAACAGGCTTGGCATATGGTTCAGGATACCTCCATTGAAAAGTAGGGACCGTGATTCTTCAATGCTCTCTATATTACTGTGTCTATAATACTGAAGCTGAGGTTGTGGACTCTGGTGGCCTGGTGAGTAACGCTCTCGCTTCACACGGCGAGGATCTGGGTTCGATTCCCAGCCAAGGTAAAAACACTGGGCGTGTTTATTTACACCTGTTGTCTATGTTCCCCCATCAGTAAATGGGTACCTGGGTGTTAGTGGACTGGTGTGGGTCGCATCCTGAGACACTGACCTAATTTTCCCGAAATGCTAATCATAAAAAGGGGCTTTCTATATTGTAGTATGTCATTGATATCAGCTATGGTCTGTATACCTTGTACATGTACTTGTAGTAAGTAAAATATTATTATAGTGAGGTAGACAGCAGAGAGTACGACCACCACACAGTGTCACTACACCACAGCGAGACCACCACACAGTGTCACTACACCACAGCGAGACCACCACACAGTGTCACTACACCACAGCGAGACCACCACACAGTGTCACTACACCACAGCGAGACCACCACACAGTGTCACTACACCACAGCGAGACCACCACACAGTGTCACTACACCACAGCGAGACCACCACACAGTGTCACTACACCACAGCGAGACCACCACACAGTGTCACTACACCATAGTGAGACCACCACACAGTGTCACTACACCACAGCGAGACCACCACACAGTGTCACTACACCACAGCGAGACCACCACACAGTGTCACTACACCATAGTGAGACCACCACACAGTGTGACCACCACACAGTGTCACTACACCACAGTGAGACCGCCACACAGTGTGACCACGCCACAGTGAGACCACACAGTAAGACCACCACACCACCATACAGTGTGACCACCACAGTGAGACCACACAGTATGACCACACAATCACAGTGTGACCACACCATCGCATTGTGGCCACATCACTACAGTGTGACCACACCACGACAGTGACCACACAGTGTGGCCACAACGATACCAGTGTGACCTCCACACCATTACCACAGTGTGACCACCACACCATCACCACACTCTATAGAATGTGTTACTTCCTGACAGATCTAAGGCAGTGTGTGTGTGTGTGTGTGTGTGTGTGTGTGTGTGTGTGTGTGTGTGTGTGTGTACTCACCTATTTGTGATTGTACTGGTCGATCCATAGCTCCTGGCCCCGCTTCTTCACTGATTGCTACTGGGTCCCCTCTCTCACCCTGCTCCATGAGCTTCATCAAACTTTGTCTTAAAACTATGTATGGTTCCTGCCTCCACTACATCACTTGCCAGATTATTCCACTTCCTGACAACTCTGTGACTAATGAAATGCTTCCTATCATCACTCTGATTCATCTGAATCTTCATCTTCCACTTGTAAACTCTTGTTTCTGTGTCCCATCTCTGAAACATCTTATCTCTTGTCCACCGTGTCAATTCCTCGCAGTATTTTGCATGTCGTTATCATGTCTTCCCTAACCCTCCTGTCCTCCAGTGTCGTCAGGCCAGTTTCCCTTAACCTTTCATCCTAGGACATTCCCCTTTGCTCTGGAACTAGTCTTGTTGCAAACCTTTGCACTTTCTCTAATTTCTTGACGTGCTTGACCAGGTGTGGGTTCTGAACTGGTGCTGCATACTCTAGTATGTGACTGACGTACACAGTGTTCAGAGTCTAGAATGATTTCTTACTGAGGTATCGGAACGCTATTCTCAGGTTTGCCAGACGCCCGTATATTGCAGAAGTTATCTGGTTGATGTGTGCCTCAGGAGATGTGCTCGGTATTATACTCATCCCAAGCTCTGTTTCCCTGAGTGAGGTTTGCAGTCTTTGGCCACCTAGTCTATACTCTGTCTGGGGTCTTCTTTGCCCTTCTCCGATCTTCATGTCTTTGTATTTGGCAAGGTTGAATTCGAGAAGCCAGTTGCTGGACCAGGTGTCCAGCCTGTCCAGGTCTCTTTGAAGTCCTGCCTGATCCTCATCTGATTTAATTCTCCTCATTAACTTCACATCATCTGCGAACAGGGACACTTCTGAACCTATCCCTTCCATCATGTCATTCGCTTATACCAAAAATAGCACTGGTCCTAGGACCGACCCCTGTGGGACCCCGCTCGTCACAGGTGTCCACTGTGATACCTTATCACGTACCATGACTCGTTATTGCCTTCCTGTCAGGTATTCTCTGATCCATTGCAGTGCTCTTCCCGTTATACGCGCCTGATCCTTTAGTTTCTACAATAATCTCTTGTGAGGAACTGTGTCGAAGGCCTTCCTGCAGTCCAAGAAAATGCAATCAACTCACCCCTCTCTCGTGTAACTCTGTCATAAAAGTCCAGCAGGTTTGTGACACAGGATTTGCCTTCCATGAATCCGTGCTGGTTGTCGTTTATAATCGTGTTCCATCCCTCCTGATAATCTTCTCCCTGGCTTTGAATATTATACACGTCAGTGCCACTGGTCTGTAGTTTAGTGCCTCCTTTCTGTCTCATGTTTTAAAAGTGGGAAAACTACATTTTTCCCCCTATTTTAAATTTTGGGAAAAGGGTTTAATCCCCCACATGGGTCGTTTTCCCCTTTCCCCTAGGACCCGGGGAGTGCCCGGGGTTCCAATGGCCTTTAAAGTCCAAAACCTTACCCCCTTCATTTCCTGCCCATTGAGTGTTTTCCCAAACCCCAACCTTTTTTAAAAAATCCCTGGGTTGTCCCCCTTCCGAGTCCAAAAAAATCTTCCTCCCCTCCCTGAATTTTCCTTAAACCCCCGGTTTTAAAAGGTTTTCCTTTCCTACCTCTTGTCGTTTTTGTGTTCTCCCCCTTCTTTCCCGCAAAATATTTCCCTTGACCGGGTTGTTTTTGTTTTTTTGTTTTTTTTGTGGGTTTTGGTTTTTTTGGGTTGGTTTTTTAAGGACAAAATTTTCCCCCCCTTTAAAACTTTTTAATTTATTTAAAAGTCATTGAGATTTCACCCCCCCCCCCCCCCCCCCCCAAATTGGCCATCCAAACAAATATTTTTTGTCCCTTTTCCCCAGCCCCCCCCGTCCCCTTGCCCACAAATACCCCAAATTTTTGGCCCCCGCAACCCTTTCGTTCCTTGATTTTAAAATCCCCCTCCCGAATGGGGCCGGGTGTTTTGTTTTTGGGTTTTTTTTTTTTTTTTTTAAAACCCCTTTTTTTTTTTTTTTTACCTCTTGAGCACAAACCACTCTTCTAAAAAAAAAAAACCTTTACCAAAAAAAAATTTTTTTTACAAAAAAAAAAAACCACAAACCTCTAAAAAAACCTCCCCACTAAAAACCTCCACATTTTCTCCATTTAATCTTTTTACTCCACAAAACCAAAAACCCATTTTTCCTTATTTATTTTTCCCCCCCCCCCCCCTCTTTCTTTTTTACCTCCCCACCTACCTACTACCTCCCCAAAAACCTTACTACTCCCCATACTCTTCTACCTCCCCACACCTTACTACCTCCCCACACTCTTAACCTCCCCACTACTTTACACCTCCCCACTACTCTTACTCCCCTCCCCACTACCTTACTACCCCCACACCTTACACCCCCCCCACACTCTTACTACCCTCCCCACTACCCCTTTACTCCCCCCACTACCTTACACCTCCCCACTCCCTTTTCTACCCCCCACTACTCTTTACCTCCCCACTACCCAAACTCCCCCCCACTACTCTTCTCCCTCCCCACTATCTTAACCCCCCCACCTTTTAAAATAACTCTTACTCCCCTCCCCACTACCCTTACTACCCCCCCACTACCTTAAAAACCTCCCACTACTCTTACTCCCTCCCCCCTATTTTACTTACCCTCCCCACACTCTTACTACCCCCCCACTACCTTACTACCCCCCCACAACTCTTACAAACCCCCCCTACTCTTACACCCCCCCATCTTTACTACCCCCCCACTCCCACTTTTCCCCCCCCTAACCTCCCCCTACCTTCTACCTCCCCACCTCTTACTACCCCCCACTACCTTACTACCTCCCCACTACTCTACAAAACCTCCCCACAAACTCTTACTACTCCCCACTATCTTAACAAACCTCCCCACTACCCCTTACTACCTCCCCACTACTCTTACCCCTCCCCACTACCTTACACCTCCCCACAAATTTTACTACCCCCCCCACTACTTTACTACTCCCCACTACCTTACACCCCCCCTACTCTTACACCTCCCCCAAATCTTACTCCCTCCCCACTACTCTTACTCTTTCCCCACTACTCTTACTACCCCCCCCCCCACTACCTTACCCCTCCCCCTACCTTACTACCTCCCCACTCTCTTACTACCTCCCACACTCTTATACCTCCCCCTACTCTTACACTCCCCTCTATTCTTACCTCCCCTCTACCTTTTAAACTACCTCCCCACTACTTTTAAATTCCCCCCTACCTTAAATACCTCCCCACTACTCTTACTATTTCCCCCTACTTTTATACCCCCCACACCTTACTACCCCCCACTACCTTACAAACCCCCCCACTCTTACACCTCCCAAAATTCCCCCTACTACTCCCCCTTATCTTACTACCCCCCCACTACTTTTACTACCCCCCCACCCCCTCCCCCCCTTACCACCCCCCCTACTCTTCTACCCCCACACTTTACTACCTCCCCACTACTCTTCACCTCCCCACTATCTTACTACCCCCCCAAACCCTTTAAACTACCTCCCCACACTTTTTACTCCCTCCCCACAATCTTACTACCTCCCCATCCCTTTTACCACCTCCCCACTACCTTACTACCTCCCACTACTCTTACTCCCCCCACTACATTTACTACCTCCCCACAAACTCTTACTACCTCCCCACTTTTAAAAAAAAAACCCTCCCCACTACCTTATCCCCCCCCCTACTCTTACAAACCCTCCCCATTACCACTACCCTCCCCACTTTATTTCCCCCCTCCCTTTTTCCCCCCACACTCCCTACCCCCCCACTACTCTTACACCTCCCCCTACTCTTACAACCCCTCCCCACTACTCTTACTACCTCCCCACTACTCTTACCCCTCCCCCTACTCTTACTACCTCCCCACTTCTTACTACATCCCACTACCCGAACCCCCCACTACTCTTCTATCCCCCCTCCCTTTTCAACCTCCCCACTACCTTACTACCTCCCCCTACTCTTATTTAACCCCTCCCCACCCCCTTTTTAACCTCCCCCCCTACTCTACTCCTCCCCCTACTCTTACAACCTTTCCCACTACTCTTACTACCTCCCCACTACTCTTACTACCCCCCACTACCTACACCCCCCCACTCACTATACCCCCCCACCTACTACTCCTTCCCCACTACTTTACAAACCTTCCCCACACCTTAACTCCCTCCCCATCTTTTTACTACCTCCCCCCACTACTCTACTACCCCCCACCACTATTTCCCCCCACTACTCTTAAAACCCCCCCCTACCTTACACCTCCCCCTACTCTCTACCTCCCCCACCCAAAACTACCTCCCCACTACTCTTCCCTACCTCCCCACCTCTACTACCTCCCCAACTCTTACTACCTCCCCCTACCTTACTCCCTCCCCCTACTCTTACTACCCCCCCCATTTCCTTAAACACCTCCCCACTACTCTTACACCTCCCCACACTTTTACACCTCCCCCAACTCTTACAAACCTCCCCACCCCTTTTACTACCTCCCCACTACCTTATACTCCCACTTTTTACTACCTCCCCACTACCTTAACCTCCCCTACTCTTACTACCCCCCCCCTCCCCACTAAAAAACCTCCCCACTCCTTCACCCTCCCCATTTCCCCCCCTACTCTTAAAACCCCCCACTACTCTACCCTCCCCCCCACTTTACCCCCCCCAAACTCTACTCCCCCCCCAACTTTTACACCCCCCACTACTAACTACCCCCCCACACTCTTACAAACCCCCCCAATACCTTACCCCTTCCCCACTACCACTACCCCCCCACTACTCTACTACCTCCCCATACTCTTACTATTCCCCACACTCTACCCTCCCCACTACTCTTACACCTCCCCCACTCTCTTACTACCCCCCCCACTACCTTACTACCTCCCCACTCTAAAAACCCCTCACTACTCTTACTACCCCCCCCACACTCTTCTACCTCCCCACTCTCTTACACCTCCCCCTACTTTTACTACCTCCCCACTCCCTTTTACTACCCCCCCCTCCCACCTACTACTCTACCTCCCCACTACTCTTACTATCCCCACACTTTTACTACCCCCCCCACCTACTCCTTCCCTTTTTACTTTCCCCACTACTCTTACCCCCCTCCCCACAACTCTTATCCCTCCCCATCCCTTTTACTACTCCCCTCTCTACACCTCCCCACTACTCCTTACTACCTCCCCACTACTCTTCAACCTCCCCACTACTCTACCCTCCCACTACCTTCTCCCCTTCCCCACTACTCTTTATTTCCCCCCTACTTTTACTACCTCCCCCTACCTATTTACCTCCCACTACTCTTACTACCCCCCCATACTCTATACTCCCCACAAAACCTTAACCCCCTCCCACACTCACTACCTCCCCAAAACTACACTACCTCCCCCAATACTCACACCCCCCCCACCCCCTTACTCCCCCGAAACCCTCCCCACTACTCTTATACCTCCCCACTTACTCAAACCTCCCCACTATTTTACTACCCCCCCACTACTCTTACTACCTCCCCACTACTCTCTACCTCCCCACACCTTACTACCCCCCATACTCTTACTACCTCCCCACTACTACTATACCTCCCCACTACCTTTTACACCTCCCCACTACTCTTAAAACCCCCCACTACTCTTACTACCCCCCACCCCTTACTACCTCCCACTACTTTACTACCTCCCCCTATCTACACCTCCCCACTACTCTTATACCCCCCCCACTCCTTACAACTACCCATTTCCACTACACCTCCCCACTACACTACTCCCTCCCCATACTACTACTCCCATCCCCCCTACTCTTACTACCTCCCCACACCCTACAACTCCCCAAACTACTCTACCTCCCACTACTTTATTTTCCTCCCCCATACCCTACTACCTCCCCACACCTTTTTAATCCCTCCCACTACTCTTACTACCCCCACTGACCTTTACCTCCCCCACGCACTACTGCCCCCCAAAATTTACCCCTCCCCACACTCTACTCCCTCCCCACTACTCTTACCCCCCTTCCCCACACCTTACACCTTCCCCACTACTACTACTCCTCCCCATACTCTTACTACCTCCCCACTCACTACTCTTCCCCCCACTACTCCCCCCTTCCCCATACTACACTCCTCCCCCACTCCCTTTTACAAACCCCCCCATACCTCTACCCCCCCCACTACTCTTACACCCCCCACTACCATAAAACCTCCCCCCTACCACTCTACCTCCCCATATTCTTACACTCCCCACTACTACTATACCTCCCCCTACTCTTACACCTCCCCCTACACTACACCTCCCACACTCTTACACCTCCCACACTACGCAACCCCCCCCACTACTTTTACTACCTCCCCACTATTTTTACTACCTCCCCCCACTACCACTACTACCCCCCACTACCACTACACCTCCCCCATAACCCACTACCCCCCATTTCCCCACTACTACCCCCCCACTACTCTTACTACCCCCCACTACTACTACTGCCTCCCCAGACACTACTCCCCTCCCCACCTTTTTACTCCTCCCCATACCACACTACCTCCCCACTACTCTTACTACCCCCCCACACACAACTACCCCACACTACTTTTATTTTCCCCCCCCAAAACTACACAAAAACCCTCCGCACTACTCTATACTTCCCCCCCCACTATACTACTACCTCCCCACTACTCTTCTACCTCCCCACTACACCCCCCTTCCCACTACACTACTCCTTCCCCACACTACTACTACCACCCCCCCCACTATACTACTACCTCCCCACACTCTTACTACCTCCCCACTACTCTTACTACCTCCCCCAACTACTACCCCCCCACATACTACAAAACCACCCCTCCCCAGTACTACAAAACTACCTCCCCACTATTTTCTTACACCTCCCCACTACTACGCTACCTCCCCACACCTTACTACCTCCCCACCTACTCCCCCCCACTACTACACTCCCTTTCCCACTACTACACAAACCACCTCCCCACTTTTACACCTTAAAACCCCCACACCACTACAAACCTCCCCACTACACTACTACCTCCCCACTACTACTACACCTCCCCACTACACTCACTACTACCCCCCACACACACACCTCCCACATACGCTACCTCCCCACTACTACACCTCCCCCCTACTACTACAACCTCCCCCTACTACTACTACCCCCCACTACTACTACCCCCTCCCCACTACTACTACTACACTCCCTCCCCACACTCACTACCCTCCACATGACTGCAAACCCCCCCAACTATACTACCTCCCCACTACAAATACTTATCCCCCCTACTACTACTCCCCCCCACAACTACTACACCTCCCCACTATGACTGCTCCTCCCCCTACTACTACCTCCCCACTTACATACCCCCCCACACTATACTACCTCCCCATACCCCTACTACCTCCCCAATGACTTTTACCTCCCCACTACTACTATCTCCCCACTCACTCCCTTTCCCCCTCCACTACTACTACCTCCCCCCACACATACACTACCACCACCACCACATACTACTACCACCACCACCACCCTACCACTCTCCACCTCCTGCCTAATATACCCATCCACTCTCCTTTTCGTCTGAGACTTTTAAATGCCCAAACTGACCGAAACTGTCGTAAGCTCCTCTCTTTCTACGTGCGGTTATTTGTGTGTATTTTCTGTATCACAAACATTCTACAATAAGTCACATTAAACTTGAAATTATAACTAAACGACAAATTAAGATTTTGTCAAATAGCTGAGCTAACTTACCTAAAACTTAATAACATAAACCCCGAACAATTAAAAATTAATTGAAATAGCCGAAATCATGATGGATTATTTTAAAACTCCCGACAAAGATTCGTGGAATAAACGATTTAAAAAAACAAATGAAGAAACCATTGTTTGGGCCAATTTTTCAGAATAAATTTCCCAATATTGCGTAATGCCATTTATCAACAAAGATTTGTAGATGTTGAGTTTAGCCCTTCGTGGTGTTTAAGTCAAATGAGGTTTCTGAAGTCACGTGTCTCTGCTTGCTGTGTTAGAAGGTTTTATGACAGAAGGAGGTTCTGAATCACAGGTTTCCTCTTGCTGTGTTTAAAAGTTTTTTTGACAGAAGGAGGTTACTGAAGTCACAGTTTTCTCTGTTTTGGGGTTAGACAGTTTATGGCAGAAGTGAGGTTGCTGAAGTCACAGTTTCTCTGCTTTCGTGTTTAAAGGTTTAGACAGAAGTGAGGTTTCTGGGAAAATCACAGTGTTTTCCGCTTTTCTGTTTAGACCTTTTAAAACAGAAAGGGGGTTACTGAATCACGTTTCTCTGCTTGCTGTTTAGACAGTTTATACAAAGGAGGGGTTTCTGAATCACAGTGTTCCGCTTGCTGTTTAGACAGTTTAAGGCAGAAGTGAGGTTTCGAAGTCACAGTGTTCTCTCTTTTGTGTTAGACGGTTTTTTGACAGAAAATGAGGTTTCTGAAATCACGTGTTCCTCTTGTGTTTAGACAGTTTAGACGAAGGAGGTTAAAAGTCACAGGGGCCTGCTTGCTGTGTTAGACAGTTTTACAAATGAGGTTAGAAGCCATATGTTTTTCTGTTGCTGTGGTAAAGGTTTATGACAGAAGGATTACGAAGCACAGGTTCTCTGCTTTCCGTGTTAACGGTTTATGGCGAAGGAGGTTGCTGAAGTCAAGTGTTCTCCTGCTTGCGTGTTGACGGTTTTTTACAGAAGTGGGTTTCTGAAGCACGTGTTCTCGCTTTTCTTGTTAGACGTTTTTTGACAGAAATGAGGTTTCTGAATCACAGTGTTCCTGCTTGCTGTGTTAGACGGTTTTATAAAAAAAGTGAGGGTTTCGAACCAATGTTCCGTTGCTGTGTTTAAAACGGTTTATGACAGAATTAGGTTTTGAAGTCACAGGTTTTTTTTGCTGTGTTAACGTTTATGACAGAAGTGAGTTTTTTGAATCCAGTGTTCCTTTTCTGTGTTAGACGGTTATGACAAAGGAGGTTTTGAAGTCCCAGTGTTCTCTGCTTCTGTTTTTTTTTTTTTTTTTTTTTTTTTTTTTTTTTTTTTTTTTTTTTTTTTTTTTTTTTAAATTTTTTTTTTTTTTTTTTTTTTTTTTTTTTTTTTTTTTTTTTTTAGACGTTTTTTGACAGAATGAGGTTGCGAAGTCACGTGTTTTCCCGCTTGCTGTGTTAACAGTTTAAGCAGAATGAGGTGCTAAGTCACAGTTTTTCCCGCTTTCTGTGTTAGACAGTTTAGACAGAAGTGGGTTCGAAGTCAAGTGTTCTCTCTTGCTGGTTAGAAGTTTTTTTTGCAGAAGTGAGGTTCTGAAGCACAGTGTTTTTTCTGCTTCTTGTTAGACAGTTTATGACAGAAGTAGGGTTTCGAAGTCCAGTGTTCTCGCTTGCTGGTTGCAGTTTATGACAGAAGGAGGTTGCTGAAGTCACAGTTTCTCTGCTTGCTGTTGACAGTTTAGCAAAGTGAGTTCGAAGTCAAGGTTCTCCTTGCTGTGTTTTGACGTTTTTTGACAGAATGGTGCGAAGTCACCCAAAAGGGCTCGCTTGCTGTGTTAACTTTTATGACAAAGTGAGGTTTTTTGAAGTCCAGTTTTCTCTCTTTCTGGTTAGAAGTTTTTTGACAAAGTAGTTTTCGAAGTCCCAATGTTTTTCCTGCTTGCTGTGTAACAGTTTTAGACAGAAGTAGGTTTGAAGCACAGTGTTCTCGCTTGCTGTGTTAGACTTTTTTGACAAGTGAGGTTGCGAAGTCACAGTGTCTCTGCTTGCTGTGTTAGACGTTTAGACAGAATGAGGTTTCGAAATCACGTGTTCCTGCTTGCTGTTTAGACAGTTTATACAGAAGTGAGGTTGCTGAAGTCACAGGTTCTCTGCTTGCTGTGTTAGACAGTTTATGACAGAAGTGAGGTTGCTGAAGTCACAGTGTTCTCTGCTTGCTGTGTTAGACAGTTTATGACAGAAGTGAGGTTGCTGAAGTCACAGTGTTCTCTGCTTGCTGTGTTAGACAGTTTATGACAGAAGTGAGGTTGCTGAAGTCACAGTGTTCTCTGCTTGCTGGTTACCTTTAAGACAGAAGTGAGGTTGCGAAGTCCAGTTTCTCTCTTTCGTGTTAGACAGTTTTTTTACAGAATGAGGTTTTTTAATCACAGTTTTCTCTGCTTGCTTGTTGACAGTTTAGACAGAAGTGAGGGTTCTGAAGTCAAGTGTTCTCTCTTCTGTGTAGACGGGTTTTTAAAAAAATGAGGTTCGAAGTCACAGTGTTCTCTGCTTTGTGTTAGACTTTTTTGACAGAATGAGGGTTTCTGAAGTCACAGGTTCTCTTCTTCTGTGTTAGACGGGTTTTTTGACAGAAGTGGGTTTTTTTAAGTCACAGTGTTCCTGCTTGCTGTGTTAGACGGGTTTTTGACGAAGTGAGGGTTCGAATCACATGTTTCTGCTTGCGTGTTAACGGTTTTTTACAGAAGTGAGGTTCTGAAGTCACAGGTTTTCCCGCTGCTGTGTTAACGTTTATGAAGAATGGGTTTCTGAAGTCCGTGTTTCTCTGCTTCGGTTAACGGGTTATAAAGAATGAGGTTCTGAAGTCACGGTTTTCTCTTGCTGTTTTAGACGGTTTTTGACGAAGGAGGGTTTCTAATCACAGGTTTTTTCCTGCTTGCTGGTTAGACGTTTTTTTGACAGAATGAGGTTTCTGAAATCACAGTGCCCGCGCTTGTTAAAAACGGTTTAGACAGAAGTGAGGTTTTCTAAACACAGTGTTCTCTCTTGCGTGTTTGACGGTTTATACAAAGTGAGGTTCTGAAGTCACAGTGTTTTCTGCTTGCTGTGTTTTGACGGTTTTTACAGAAGTGAGGTTTTCTGAATCACATGTTCTCTCTTTCTGTGTTAAAGGTTTTTTACAGAAGTGAGGTTTTGAAATCACATGTTCTCTGCTTGCGTGTTTGACGTTTTTTTACAGAAGTGAGGTTTCGAAATCACAGGTTCTCTGCTTTGCTTGTTTAGACGGTTTAAAGACGAAGTGGGTTTCTGAAGTCACAGTGTTCTCTGCTTTCGTGTTAACGGTTTAAAGAAGAAGTAGGTTTCTGAAGTCACAGGTTCTCTGCTTGCGTTTAGACTTTAACGAAGTAGGGTTCTGAAGTCACAGTGTTCTCTGCTTTCTGTGTTAAGGGTTTTTGACGAAGTGAGGGGGTTTTGAAGTCACATGTTCTCTGCTTCTGTGTTAACGTTTAGACAGAAAGGGGGTTTTTGAAGTCACAGTGTTCTCTGTTTTTGTGTTTAAAAGGTTTATGACAGAAAGGGGGTTTGAAACACAGTGCTCTGCTTGCTGTTTAGACATTTTTGACAGAAGGGGGTTCTGAAGTCACAGTTTTTCCTGCTTCTGTTTTTGACTTTATGACAAAAAGGAGGTTTCTGAATCCAGTGTTCTCTGCTTCTTGTTAACGTTTTACGAAGGAGGTTGCGAATCACAGTGTTCTCTGTTCTGTGTTAACGGGTTTTTGACAGAAGGGGGTTGCTGAATCACAGTGTTCTCTGTTGCTGGTTTTGACGTTTATGACAGAAAGATTGCTGAAATACAGGTTTTTCCCGTTGCTGTTTAGACTTTTTTTGACAAAGGGTTGCTGAATACAGTTTTTCTCTGCTGTGTTTAGACGGTTTATGACAGAAGAGGTTGCGAAGTCACAGTGTTCCCCTGTTGCTGTTTTGCGGTTTAAACAGAAGTGAGTTTTCTGAAGTCACAGTTTCTCGTGCTGTGTTAGACGTTTTTTGACAGAAGTGGGTTGCGAAGTACATGTTCTCTGTTTCTGTGTTTTAAGGGGTTTTATTTTAAAAAAAAAAGGAAAGGTGCGAAGGCCCCCGTTTTCCTCCCCCTCCGGTTAAACCCAAGACCCCCCAAATAGGGCAGGCAATGCTTGGGAGGAAAAAGGAAAGACAGAAAATTTTGGTCAATCACACCCCCCCCCCTTCTGTTTAAACCTTTATTAAAGTAAAATTGGCCCCCAATAAAGGTCTTGGGGTTTGTTTTCCCCCCAAAACCTATTAAAACCCTAATTTTTAACCCCCAAGAACCAAATTAAAACCAACTGGGCCTTTTGTAAAATTTTGCCCAAAACATCCCCAATTTCCCTTTTCCCTTAAAAAACCAACAACCCCCCCCAATATCCTTTCTAGGAGGCAGCAGGGGGTTAGCACCCAAGGGAATTTCTAACAAAAACCACCCCTTTTAACAATTTTCCAAAATTTTTTTTTAAAGGTACAAAAAAATTGGCTCTAAAAAAGGTAACCTTTTAAAATGCCCCCCTAATCCAAAAACTTTTATTAAAACCCAAACCATACTTTATTCCCTTGAATTGATTTTTTCAAAACCCCAAAAAACCCAAATTTTTTTCAATCCTTTAAAAATAAAAATAAAAATTTTAATTCCCTTTTTTTTTTAAAAAAACTGCTTTTCTTATAAAACTCAAACTATCCCCCCTAAAATTTTACTCTTTTTTGGAGGCCGAAGCCTGTCAAAAAATTTTAAGGGAGGTTTCTGAACATGGATCCCCTTTTATCCCCCCTTGTCTTTTGAATTTAACCAGGGGCCCAAAAACCCCCGTGGAAAAAACCCCCTTGAGGCCCCCCCAAGATTTTTTTTGAAACTCCGGCCCCATTTTTAAAGCCTCAAACCAGGAAAAAAATTTTTTATTTATTGCAAACCTAAAGCCTGTTGGGGCCCCCGTCAAAATTACTGAAGCCCCAAACCCAAACTTTTTTCCATGAATATTAAAACCTATTAAAAAGTTTAAAAAAGTGGCAGGTTTTGCCCCGCAACTTTTTAAATTTTGCTTTTCAATTTAAATGCTCCAATTTTTTCCAAAAACCACATTAACAAAATTTCCAAAATCCGATGTCCCCGTTTTTTGGAAAATTAAATTCCCAAACGGCCCTATTTTTTGGTGTAGGAAAAATTTGCCAAATGTCGCCCCCTTTGTCTTTTTCCAGAAATTTTATATCCTTCTGTAATACGGTCCCAAAACTGTGCAGCATTCTAAATGGGGCCTAACCAAGGTGTAAGATTAAGAACAACCTGAGGACTCCTATTATTTAGCTTTTTTATATGAACCAAAGGTTCTTACTTTTTTTGCAACACTTTGCACTGTTGTTTTGGGTTTCAGATTACGCTAACCAAACCCCAAATCTTTTTCGAAATCCGAAATTTTAAGATCTACATTTTTTATTTTTATATTGGCATGGTTATTGTCCGTCCAACATTTAGAACTTTGCATTTGTCTATTTTAAACTGCATCTCCAATTTTCTCCACCACTGCTTTCATCTTTTCAAATTTTCCGGAGTGCTCAAATTTCCTCCGAATGAATTCGAGGGCCTTTTTTTTGGTGTCATCGGCAAACTTGCCGAGTCGCTCTTTATGCCCTCATCTATTCGTTTTATGAAATTTGTGCAGCAGGGGCCCAACACTGACCCTGGGAACACCGCTCGTGACCTTCCCCACTCTATTTCTCCCCTTTTTATGCAAACTCTCTGCGCCTATTTGTCAACCTGCCTCATCCAGGAAAAAATTTCTCCTCCTTTCCATTTTTTTTTAAATTTTTTCCTCAATAGTCTCTATGGGGGAAACCCCCTGCAAACCCTACAAAGTCCAATACACAAATAAATTTTCTTCCATGATCTACCTCCCCAAAACCTTAGGAAAAAGTTAAAAAATTCGAAAGGGCAGGAACCCCCCTTTGAAAAACCCATGCGAGATTCTTGATTAATTTATTTTTTTAAAGGTGGCTACGAATTTCCCGGGCAATTTTGTTTCCATAAATTTCCCACTAGGGATTTTGGGGCTTATTGGTCTATAGTTCAACAAAGGGACCTGTCACCTTTTTGAAAATAGGTATCACATTTGCCTTTTTTCCACTTACGGCCCCCAGCCAGTTTGTAGTGATATTTAAAAAGATTAACCAAAGGGGTGCTAACTCCTCTTTACATTCCTTTTGAACCCTTGCATACAGTTCATCAGGGCCTGGGGGTTTGTTTGGTTTTAATTTATCTATTTGCCTAAGGACCAGCCCTTGTGACCCAATATGCCAGTTTTTTTATCGTCCTGTTCTACATAATTTATCATTACGGGAAATCAGGATCCTCCTGTGTAAAAACTGAAGGAAGTATGTGTTAAAAATTCTACACATTCCTTATCCTGTCAGTGAGCTGACCCGAGGAATTTTATGGGGCCCACTGTCCCTGATCTTACTTCGTAACCTAAAGAATCCTTTTGGGTTAGTCTTCGATTCTTTTGAAATTTTTAACCTCATAATCTTTTTTTTGCTTTTCTAATTCCCTTTTTATTTCTCTTTTTAACTGAATTTTCGATTTCTTAATTCCCCCTCTCCTCTTTTGATTTCCAATATGCCTCTCTTTTGACCAATCAGATTTTAAAATCTATTGTTCATCCTTTTAGGATCATTTTTTTTTGATCTATTTCCCTTTTTGGGAACATAATTTGACTGAGCACTAGAACTATGCCCTGGAAAGCATCATATGGGCAACCACACCACCTACCTGACCCCTAGTCAGGTCATTCCAGTTCACCCCACCTAAGAAATTTTTTTTCATCCTATGAAATCAGCCAAGCGAAATCAGGACGGAACTTGATTGCCATTTTTAGGAATTCCATGATATTTTTAAAACGGTGATTTGGATCACTCCCCCCAAAGCTCATCTTAACCTCAAGATTTTAATTAGTTTTTCCCTACTGGCAAAAACCCAATCAAGGAGGTTATTTCCCCTTTTGGCTCTGTCACAAACTTTTTTTAAAAAAACCATCCGGTCGTATCAAAAAGTCCCCCGACTCTAAATTTCCTTCAAATTGCTCCATCAATCTGTCTAAGTTAAAGTCCCCCCTTTACAACATTTTCGTTGTAGATCCCTTTTACGAATTTCGTCCCATAAATTTTACTGAAAACCCTATCAAGTTTTGGGGGGCCCCGTAAATCACACCCAAAATTATTTTCCCTGGGCCCTCGAAAGCGGTTAAACCAAACAGTTTCAGTGCTGCGCTTCTAATTTAATATCTTGTCAAACCCCAAAACAATTTAAATTGTCTCTGACATACTCGCTACCCACCCCCTTTTCCTTTACCCGTCAGTGGGAATAATTTATAGCCTTATGGACATTCAGATGGCATCTCCTATTTTTTCGTTGACCCAGTTCTGTTATAGAAATAAATTCATGTTTCCCTGCACTTGCAAAAAAATCTTAGCTCATCTACCCTTATTTCTAACCTCCTGCTTTTAGTAAAAAACCTTGGGGGGAGCTAGCCCTTGCTCCCCTCTGCTGCCCCCTTTGTTTCTGACCTTTTTCTATTTCTTTTTTTATAACTTCATGCTGAATCCTTTTTTAATACATTTACTGTTTCCAACCCTATGTTGCAACCTCTGTTTCCCACACACACCCATACCCCATCTTTCCATCAGTTTTAAAAACATAGGGATTTCACCATGGCCTTCTCAATCGAGTCTGCAAATGTACCACCCCTGCCCCAGGAGATAACCCCCTCCCTTGCATACATATCAGTTTGCCATAAAAGTTTTCCCTTGTCAATGAATGGATTGCAATTCCTTGCAACTTCTAGCCAGCAATTTACACCAATTGCTCTAGACAACCATTCATTTCCTACTCCCCCTTTTAGGGAAGATCTACATATGATTGGATCCCTCCCTTAACTTTAAAGAATCTATAGCTGACCTGTACTTTTCTAGCAGCTTCTTTTCCCTACCCTTCCCAAAATCATTTCCACCAGCACTGAGACAGATAATGGGGTTGTTCCCATTACCTGACATGATATTATCCAGTCTGTTGACAATGCCCCAAAACCACCCAGGGGAAACACACCTATCTCTCATCTTTTAATTCCTATTTCAAAAAACACGGTCAACAACTTACCTAGAGTCACCAACCACAAAATTTCGCTTTCCTTCATTAGCAGGGGCAGTAGACCCTTACCTTCACTGGCCACGAAATACATTCATCCGGGAACAGAGAACGATTTTCCCACCTTTAGATCTTCACTCTTAACTTTCCTTCTCTGATGCGCCTCCATTACTGTAAAAACTCGCCATTTTAGCAGGGGCTGGGCTGCACCCACTGCTGGTACCCGTTGCTTCCTTTCCCCCCCTACAGCCCCCACAGTGAGGCAACTGCACCCACTGCTAGAAGCCTCATTCCCCCCCATCTCCAACCACCTCACACACTCTCCCAGGGGCCCCTTTAGGTGGACCTTCACCTCCTAATCTTGATTTAGGGAAATTGGGTCGTGCTCCTTTTCCCCGAATTAAGCCAAATGCCTTCCACATCCCCCCCCCGGGCGCTAAAATAATCCTCCTTTAGCGCTTCCCCCCCTTGATTATAATAATAATAATAAGCTTGCTGTGTTAGACGGTTTATGATAAAGGGTTTAATGGGGAAAACCTCTACCCCTAGCTCCGAAATACGTTATTTAGATTTCAGCTGGGGTAGCCACATAGGAAACGTATTGAACACGAGTTGGAACACTGTAGTTGGAAACTGTATTTTGGAACACTGTATTTTGTAACACTGTATTTTTTTTTGGAACACTTATTTTAACACTGTAGGGAACACTGTGTTGAACACTGTAGTTGGAACACGTATTTGGAAACACGATTGGAACACTGTATTTGGGAAACATGTATTGGAAAAAACGGATTGGGAACACTGTTTTGGAACACTGTAGTTGTACACTGTATTGGAACACTGATTGGAACACGTAGTTGGAACACTGTATTGGAACACTGTATTGGAACACTTAGTTGGAACACTGAGTTGGAACACTGTATTTTGGAACACTGAGTTGGAACCTGTATTGGAACACTGAGTTGGAACACTGTATTTGGGAACCTTTAGTTGTAACACGTATTTGGGAAACCAAGTTGGAAACTGTTTTGGGAACACTGTATTGTAACACTGTAGTTGGAACACTGATTGGGAACACGAGTTGGAACCTTTTTGGGGAACACTGTATTGGAACACTAGTTGGAAACACTGAAAGTTGGAACACTGTAGTTGTAACACGTATTTTTGTAACACTGTAGTTGAACACTGAGTTGTAACACTGAGTTGGAACACTTAGTTTGGGAACACTGTAGTTGTAACACTGTAGTTGTAACACTGATTGGAACACTGTATTGGAACACTGTATTTTGGAACCTGTAGTTTAAACACTGTAGTTTAACACTGTATTGGAACACTGTAGTTGGAACCTGAAGTTGAAAACCTGAGTTGGAAACTGTAGTTGAAACACTTATTGGAACACTGAGTTGGAACACGTATTTTAACACGTAGGGGAACACTGATTTGGAACACTGTATTGGAAACTGATTTGAACACGTAGTTGGAACACTGATTAAAACACGTAGTTGGAACACTTATTTTTGGAACACTGTAGTTGGAACACTGTAGTTGGAACCTGTTTTGGAACAAGTATTGGAACACTGTTTTGTAACACTGTAGTTTGGAACACTGTATTTTGGAAACCCGTATTGTAACACTGAGTTTGAACACTGTAGTTGGAACACGTAGTTGGAACACGATTGGGAACACTTTAGTTGGGAACACTGTATTTTAAAAACTGTAGTTGAAAACTGTATTTGGAACACTGTTTGGAACACTGTTTTTAAAACACGTATTTTGAACACTTAGTTGGAACACTGTAGTTGGAACACTGTAGTGGAACACTGTAGTTGGAACACTGTATTTGGAACACTGTATTGTAACACTGTTTTTGGAACACTGTATTGGGAACCGTATTGGTACACTGTATTGGGAACACGATTTGGAACACGAGTTGGAACACTGAAATTTGTAACCTGTATTGGAACACTGTATTGGAACATGTAGTTGGAAACACTTAGTTGGAACACTGGTTGTAAACACGTAGTTGGAACACGTAGTTAACACTTTTTGGAAACACGTATTTTAACACTGTGTTTGGAACACTGTAGTTGTAACACTGTGTTGGAAAACACGATTGGGAACCTGTAGTTGGAACACTGTGTTGGAAAAACTGTATTTTGAACACGTATTTGGAACACTGAAAATGGAACACTGGTTTTGGGAACCGTAGTTGGAACACGTAGTTGGGAACACTGATTTGGGAACACTTGTTGTAACCTGTATTTGGGAACCTCTATTTGGAACACTGTATTGGGAACATGAGTTGGAAACTGTATTGGAACACTGTATTGGAACACTGAAGTTGGAACACTGTAGTTGGAACACTGTAGTTGGAACACTGTAGTTGGAACACTGTAGTTGGAACACTGTAGTTGGAACACTGTAGTTGGAACACTGTAGTTGGAACACTTCAACAGATGACACCGGGTCTGGTCACAGGCCAGAGGATCCATTATTTAATACTCTACCAATCGAGCGATTATTTTTTTTTTTTTTATTTTCACACGGCCGATTCCCACCAAGGCAGGGTGGCCCCGAAAAAGAAAAAAACTTTTCTCCACATTCCTCCATCACGTCTTGCGTTACCTACAGTTTTTTAAAAAAGCAACATTAACCCCCTCCTTCAGAGGCAGGGACTGTACTTCCCATCTCCAGGGCTCCCAAATTTTTGCCTGCCGGGTTTCCTTTTAATCCCTTCATAAATGTTATTTGCACACCCCAACAGCACGTCAAATTTAAAAACCATTGTCTCCATTCACTTCATCAAACACCTCACGCAATGCCCCCCTGGAAGCCAACCCCTCGCACACAAAGCCCCTTTACCCCCCCCCTCCAACCTTTCCTAGGCCCCCCCTCCCCGCCTTCCTTCCACTACAGACGATACACTCTTTAAGGGCGTTTTTGTTTCGCTCCATTCTCTCTACATTCCGAACCACCCCAACAACCCTTTTCCCCACCCTCTGGGCAACATTTTGGTAACCCGCGCCTCCTCCTAACTTCCAAACTACGAATTCTTTTCATTATATTCACACCACACATTGCCCTCAGACATGACATCTCCACTGCCTCCAGCCTTCTCCTCGCTGCAACATTCATCACCCATGCTTCACCACCCATATAAGAGCGTTGGTAAAACTATACTCTCATACATTCCCCTCTTTGCCTCCAAGGACAAAGTTCTTTGTCTCCACAGACTCCTAAGTGCACCACTCACCCTTTTCCCCTCATCAATTCTATGATTCACCTCATCCTTCATAGACCCATCCGCTGACACGTCCACTCCCAAATATCTGAATACATTCACCTCCTCCATACTCTCTCCCTCCAATCTGATATCCAATCTTTCATCACCTAATCTTTTTGTTATCCTCATAACCTTACTCTTTCCTATATTCACTTTTAATTTTCTTCTTTTACATACCCTACCAAATTCATCCACCAACCTCTGCAACTTCTCTTCAGAATCTCCCAAGAGCACAGTGCCATCAGCAAAGAGCAACTGTGACAACTCCCACTTTATGTGTCATTCTTTATCTTTTAACTCCACGCCAATTGCCAAGACCCTCGCATTTACTTCTCTTACAACCCCATCTATAAATATATTAAACAACCACGGTGACATCACACATCCTTGTTTAAGGCCTACTTTTACTGGGAAATAATCTCCCTCTTTCCTACATACTCTAACTTTAGCCTCACTATCCTCGTAAAAACTCTTCACTGCTTTCAGTAACCTACCTCCTACACCATACACCTGCAACATCTGCCACATAGCCCCCCTGTCCACCCTGTCATACGCCTTTTCCAAATCCACAAATGCCACAAAAACCTCTTTAGCCTTATCTAAATACTGTTCACTTAAATGTTTCACTGTAAACACCTGGTCCACACACCCCCTACCTTTCCTAAAGCCTCCTTGTTCATCTGCTACCTACCCTCCGTCTTACCTTAATTCTTTCAATAAAAACCACTCCATACACTTGCCAGTATGCTAAACAGACTTACCCCCCTATAATTTTTGCACTCTCTTTGTCCCCTTTGCCTTTATAAAAGGAACTATGCAGCCTCTCCCAAATCCCTGGGACCTTCCCCCTTTTCCCATACATTTTTTTAAATAATAGCCCCAACCACTCCAAAACTATATCCCCACCTGCTTTTAAATTCATTTTTATCCCATCAATCCCGGCTCCCTTTACCCCCTTTCTTTTTGCCTACTCCCCTCACGAACCCCCCACACTCAAAAATGGCCCTTCCTCACTCCTAAAAATTTTATTCCTCCTTGCCCTATACACGAAATCACGCTTCCCTATCTTCATCAACATTTAAAATTCCTAAAAATATTCTCTCCATTTTCCCCAATACCCTAACTCTCCATTTAAAATAACTCTCCCTCCTTTTTTTAATTGACAAACCCTTTTTGTTCTCTAGGCTTTTTTTAACTTTAATCTCACTCCAAAAAAAATCTTATTTTCAACAAAATTGTTGAAACATCCCCCACTCTCTCATTTGCTCTCTTTTACTTTTCTTCACCACCACTTAACCTCTCCTTTTTCCCCATATACTCTTCCCTCCTTGCACCCTTTCTACTTTGTAAAACTTTCTCATATGCAACTTTTTCCCCCTTACTGCTCTCTTTCATCACATTCCACCAATCGCCCCCTTTTTTTCCCCCCCCGCACCCACTTTCCGTAACCACAAATTCTGCGAACACTCTAACACTACATTTTAAAAACCCCGTACCTCTTCGACCCCATTGCCTATGCCCATAGCATAGGCATTTAATGGCTCATTAGCAAGCCACCTCTGTGCGCTTGCCCTCCCTCAGGGGGCACCTAGCTCTTTTGCAGTGCCCCCTTCCTTTTGTATTTGACTGGCTCGTCCCCTTTTTCCCACTTCTCCACCCCATACTACTCCCTCTCTACTATACTACACTACTACAACTACTGAGAAATTAAGACACATGTGCGACGTCTGGCTGCCCTTTGTTGTGGACGTTTCGCCACCCAGTGGCTGGCGATGGCGAAACTTCTGCGATAGGGATCCCGGTGTTGCGCGTGCTTAATTCATCTTGTCGGGATTAATACTACTATTCTTTTACTACTACTACACTCTACCACCTCTTCCTGCCTATACATAGCGTCCTGCCCACTTCTGGTTAGTTGACTTTATCAAGGTCCAATCAACCGAAAACCCGTCGTAAAATTCTCTCTTTTATGTGCGGGTTATTTGTGTATACTATTTTTATCTTACCCTAACTGCCTCCTCTTTTAGTTTTAAACCTTCACCTCTCTCTTCCCCGATGCTTCTATTTTCCTTGTACCCACTACCTTTTACCCAGGACTACAACCAAAAAGTGATCTGATATATCTGGGCCCCTCTATAAAAAATGTACATCCTGAATCTACTCATAATCCCAAAAAAAATAATCCAACAAACACTGTCATTTCGCCCTACAAACAATCTTGTATACTTTTTACCTCGTTTTCTTAAAAAATGTTTACCTATAATAAACCCCTTTTAACAAAGTTCAATCAAAGGGCTCCCCTTATCATTTACACCGGGGACCCCAAACTTACCTACCACACCCCCTAAAAATTTCTCTACTTTGCATTCGGGCCCCTACCACAATTACCCCCATCCTTGGTTTAAAGGTTCCATACATTCACTTAAAATCTCCCAAAAAACTCTCTCTCCCTCTACATTCCTCTCTTCTCCAGGTGCATACACGCTTATTATGACCCACTTTTTCATCCAAAACCTTTTCTTTAAAAACCCCAATTTCTTGAATTTACACATTTAATTTTCTTTTTTCCTTCCATAACTGATCCCTTTAAAACAGGGAACACAAATTTTAAACCTAACATACGGGGAAAAGTTCCTTAAATATAAAGTAATTCCATGGAATATGAAAACTTTAAAATTTCCCAAATAGTTTAATGCAGATGTGTCTTGAGGAACCGGTAGTGTTGGATAATGCCAAAATCTCCCAGCCCCAGAGCTGGGGTCGTGCCCAGGTACAGCATGCATACCCCGCTGAGTCCTAGAACAGAAAACTAGCTGCCCTGGGATCCCTAGTTACCCTATGAGACTTTGCCTAGCCCTTTAAAGGGAAATTTTGATGCACTCTTTCCCCATGAACAAGGGTCTCTGAGCCTGTGGGGAAAAAGTATATAATGAGGGCAAGTTCTCGTATTTCTGACTTTTGGGACCCCGAAGCTGGTAGCTCTCCCCTTCTCCCCGGTGTATTGGAGATAGGTATCCCAAGGTAGATGCACATGTTAGTCCCCACCACCTTTTCTGCTGTACTTT
>NC_069478.1:5258301-5279598 GCF_026875155.1 Cherax quadricarinatus | reverse complement strand
GGCCCTCTGGGCACTGGGAAACTGTGGGGCAAGTGGGTGCTGGGGGTTTCCTGCGGAAAACCGGGTGGTCCAGTGGGGCTCTGGGTACTGTGGGTCCTGGGGCACACTGTGGGCCCTAGGTACTGTGGGTCCTGTGGACACTGTGGGTCTTTTGGGCACTGTGGATCCTTTCGGCCCTGTGGGTAGAGTGAGCACTGTGGGTCCTGTCTGCCCTGTGGGTACTGTGGGTGCCGTGGGCACTGTAGGTATTATGGGTTCTGTCGACCCTGTGGGTACTGTGGGTCCCGTGGGCACTGTGGGCACTGTGGGCACTGCGGGTCCTGTGGATACTGTGGGTTTTTGTGGGCACTGTGATCACTGTAGGTTTTGTGGGCCCTGTGGGTCCTGTGGGCACTGTGGGTCCTGTGAACACTGTGAGTACTGTGGGTCCTGTGGGCACTGTGAGTCCTGTGGACACTGTGGGCACTGTGGATCCTGTGGGCCCTGTGGGTCCTGTGGGCACTGTGAGCACTGTGGGTTCTGTGAGCACTGTGTGTCCTGTGGGCCCTGTGGGTCCTGTGGGCACTGTGGGTCCCGTGGACACTGTGGGCCCTGTGGATCCTGTGGGCACTGTGGGTCCTGTGTACACAGTGGGCACTGTGGGTTCTGTGGGCACTGTGAGCACTGTGGGTTCTTTGGGCACTATGAGTCCTGTGGGCACTGTGGGTCCTGTGGACACTGTGGGCACTGTGGGTCCTGTGGGCACTGTGGGTCCTGTGGGCCATGTGGGTCCTGTGGGTCCTGTGAGCCCTGGGGGCACTGTGGGCACTGTGGGCACTGTGAGCACTGTGGGCACTGTGGGCACTGTGGGCACTGTGAGTCCTGTGGGCCCTCTGGGTACTGTGGGTCCTGTGAGCCCTGGGGGCACTGTGGGCACTGTGGGCATTGTGGGTCCTGTGGGCCCTATGGGTCCTGTGGGTCCTGTGAGCCCTGTGGGCACTGTGGGTACTGTGGGCACTGTGGGCACTGGGCACTGTGGGCTCTGTGGGCACTGGGGGCACTGTGGGCACTGTGGGCACTGTGGGCACTGTGGGTACTGTGGGCACTGTGGGCACTGTGGGCACTGTGGGCACTGTGGGCACTGTGGGCACTGTGGGCACTGTGGGCACTGTGGGCACTGTGGGCACTCTTCTCGGCTCCGGAGAAAGCATGCTCCCCGGTCGTCAAAGGTGTTTGCAATATCAGAAATAACAACTCTGCTTGAGTCCACAACTTGTCAGCTGACTTCAATAACCAGTGTGGAGACAGCACGCTATGATCTCCACGGGAATAATGACTGCTCTGACTTGCACAGGTGTCTAATTCATGACCTGCGTTGTACACACAGGTACTTATACCACACACAGGTACATGTACTACACACAGGTACCTATACCGCTCACAGAAACCTATACCACACACAGGTACCTATACCATACACAGGTACCTATACCACTCACAGGTACCTGTGCCACACTCAGGTATCTATACAACACACAGGTACCTATGCCACACACAGGTACCTTTACCACACATTGGTACCTATACACATCGTACCTATACCACATATAGGTAATATAACACACAGGAAACTATGAAAAACAGGTACCTTAACAAACGGGTACCTAAAACAAACGGGTACTTACCACACAAAGGATATACCAAAAGGTACTACACCTTCACACCATTCCCCATGTGTTTATGGTCCCCTGTGTATGGTCCCATGTACCAACAAGGTACCTATAACAAACATGGTAATATACACCAGGTCCCTTTCCCCACAAGGTACCTATACCCAAAGGTACCTAACCCACACAAAAAGGACCTAACCGCATAGGTACCATACCAACACAGGTCCCTATCCCAACACATTTTCCTGATCACATTCAGGTACTTTTTACTAGACACGGAACCTATACTATACGCAGGTACCATACCACAGTTTACGTTATAATAAGAAATAAGAAATAACCCGCGCGGGCCTACGGGCCCCATGGGGGCAAGTCCACGTACCTAGGCTTAAACCAGGACTACCTAGTAAAGACAAGTCACACCCACCCACACCCAATCATTATTTATAAACCCATTTTTTTGATCTACACAAGATCTTGTTCTATGACAGTATCGGGGAGTTTGTTCCACCATCCACAATCTTTTACCAAAACCCGTGCTTTCCTTTAAAACCTTCCTGAATCTCAATTTTTTCCGCTTAAACCATTGGCGGTCTGTCTTGGCTAGTTTTTTCAGCACACTATTTTCTCCTCTTTATTTATTCCCGTTTTTCCATTTTACACCTCGATCATTCCCCCCTAATTCACCCCTTTCGAGAGAGTGCAGATTAGGGCCCCCAGCTATTCTAGGGAAGATTTCTGTCATGGGTTTATCTTTGTTCCCCCCTCTGTACGTTTTCCAGGCTTTATACCATTCGTAAACGGGGACCAGAAAAAAGCAGCATAGTTTAAAAGAGGGCCCAATAAAGATATATAGAGTTTAAGAAAACCCAGGACTCCTATTATTTATACTTTTTGTATGAACCAAAGATTCCTTGCTTTTTTTGCGAAAAACTAATGCCCGTTGTCTTTGGTTTTTAAATTTTGGTAACCAGAACTCCTAATCTTTCTCGCAGTCAGAAAATTTTTAAAATTTATTATTTGTTTATGTTGGAGGGGATTTTCCTGTTCCTAGGATTTCCCTGTCCCCAGAATTTAACAAACAAAATTTACAAACGAAAAAAAAAAAAAGCAAAAAAAGGGGCCACAGTAAATTGTTTAGTCTGTACCCTCAGGATGTAAAAAAAGTTAAACAGAAACTCTTTTTTGTAAAATTTTGGGAAAAAAAGTTGTGAAGGAACAGAGGTGAATTTTCAAGCCAGATTAATTGTACCCCTTGGATAAAAATCTCAAGTTGGTCATTAAAAAGTTTACCTGGTTAAAATTTTCAGGTTTTTAAAGTGGGGTTTGAAGAGTTTTGGGATTACCCCCCCCCCCAGCGAGGTCTCTCAAAATTTCCCGTTTTGTAAAAAAATCTTTAAGAAATTTGGAAGTTGTGTCTTTCTTTAGCGGGGAAAAATTTTTTCTAAGGGGCACGTAAGTTCCCCCGTCTTCTTAAGAGGACGTAATTTCCCGTCTTTTAAGGACAGAAAGCCCCCCCGTCTTTTAAGAGCACGAAAGTTCCCGTTTCTTAAGAGACACGTAATTTCCCCCCGTTTCTAGAGGCACGTAATTTCCCACCGTCTTCTTAAGGGGACACGTAAGTTCCCCCGTCTTCTTAAGAGGCACGTAAGTTCCCCAGTCTTCTTTAAGAAGGCACGTAAGTCCCCCGTCTTCTTAAGAGGCACGTAAGTTCCTCCGTCTTCTTAAGAGACACGTAAGTTCCCTGTCTTCTTAAGAGGCACGTAATTTTCCCCCGTCTTCTTAAGAGACACGTAAGTTCCCCAGTCTTCTTAAGAGGCAGGGTAAGTTCCCCGTCTTCTTAAGAGGCACGTAAGTTCCCCAGTTTCTTAAGAGGCACGTAAGTTCCCCTGTCTTCTTAAGAGGCACGTAATTTCCCCCCGTCTTTCTTAAGAGACACGTAAGTTCCCCAGTCTTCTTAAGGAAACGTAAGTTCCCCCGTCTTCTTAAGGGGCACGTAAGTTCCCCAGTCTTCTTAAGAGGCACTTTAAGTTCCCCTGTCTTCTTAAGAGGCACGTAAGTTTTCCCTGTCTTCTTAAGAGGCACGTAAGTTCCCCCGTCTTCTTAAGAGACACGTAAGTTCCCCAGTCTTCTTAAGAGGCACGTAAGTTCCCCCGTCTTCTTAAGAGGCACGTAAGTTCCGCCGTCTTCTTAAGAGGCACGTAAGTTCCCCTGTCTTCTTAAGAGGCACGTAAGTTCCCCCGTCTTCTTAAGAGACACGTAAGTTCCCCAGTCTTCTTAAGAGGCACGTAAGTTCCCCCGTCTTCTTAAGAGGCACGTAAGTTCCCCAGTCTTCTTAAGAGGCACGTAAGTTCCCCTGTCTTCTTAAGAGGCACGTAAGTTCCACCGTCTTCTTAAGAGGCACGTAAGTTCCCCCGTCTTCTTAAGAGACACGTAAGTTCCCCGGTCTTCTTAAGAGGCACGTAAGTTCCCCTGTCTTCTTAAGAGGCACGTAAGTTCCCCCGTCTTCTTAAGAGACACGTAAGTTCCCCCGTCTTCTTAAGAGGCACGTAAGTTCCCCCGTCTTAAGAACATAAGAAGAACATAAGAACATAAGAACGAAGGAACACTGCAGAAGGCCTACTGGCCCATGCGAGGCAGGTCCAAGTCTCCTACCGGCTTAAGCCAATGCACCCAACCTAGTCAGGTCAGGTCACATTGACTTAAGGGAGGAACACGGCAACCGACCTGGTAGCACAAGCTATCAGGTCTAACTCACACCCACCCACATCCACTCATGTATTTATCCAACCTATTTTAAAGCTACACAACGTTCTGGCCTCTATAACGGTACTTGGGAGTTTGTTCCACACATCCACAACTCTATTACCAAACCAGTACTTTCCTATATCCTTCCTGAATCTGAATTTTTCCAACTTAAAACCATTGCTGCGAGTCCTGTCTAGGCTAGATATTTTCAGCACACTATTTACATCCCCTTTATTTATTCCTGTCTTCCATTTATACACCTCAATCATATCCCCCCTAATTTACGTCTTTCTAGAGAGTGCAGTTTCAGGGCCCTTAGTCTATCCTCATAGGGAAGGTTTCTGATACATGGGATCAACTTTGTCATCCTCCTTTGTACATTTTCCAGAGAATTTATATCCATTCTGTAATACGGTGACCAAAACTGTGCAGCATAATCTAAATGAGGCCTAACCAAGGATGTATAGAGTTGAAGAACAACCTGAGGACTCCTATTATTTATGCTTCTTGATATGAAGCCAAGGATTCTATTAGCTTTATTGCAAACACTTATGCACTGTTGTCTTGGTTTCAGATTACTGCTAACCAGAACTCCTAAATCTTTTTCGCAATCCGTAATATTAAGATCTACATTATTTAGTAAGTTCCCCCGTCTTCTTAAGAGGCACGTAAGTTCCCCCGTCTTCTTAAGAGACACGTAACTTCCCCCGTCTTCTTAAGAGGCACGTAAGTTCCCCCGTCTTCTTAAGAGGCACGTAAGTTCCCTCGTCTTCTTAAGAGACACGTAAGTTCCCTCGTCTTCTTAAGAGACACGTAAGTTCCCCAGTCTTCTTAAGAGGCACGTAAGTTCCCTCGTCTTCTTAAGAGGCACGTAAGTTCCCCAGTCTTCTTAAGAGACACGTAAGTTCCCCAGTCTTCTTAAGAGACACGTAAGTTCCCCCGTCTTCTTAAGAGGCACGTAAGTTCCCCCATCTTTTTAAAGAGGCACGTAAGTTCCCTCGTCTTCTTAAGAGGCACGTAAGTTCCCCAGTTCTTAAGAGGCACGTAAGTTCCCCAGTCTTCTTAAGAGGCACGTAAGTTCCCCAGTCTTCTTAAGAGGCACGTAAGTTCCCCAGTCTTCTTAAGAAGCACGTAAGTTCCCCAGTCTTCTTAAGAGGCACGTAAGTTCCCTCGTCTTCTTAAGAGGCACGTAAGTTCCCCAGTCTTCTTAAGAGGCACGTAAGTTCCCTCGTCTTCTTAAGAGGCACGTAAGTTCCCTCGTCTTCTTAAGAGGCACGTAAGTTCCCTCGACTTCTTAAGAGGCACGTAAGTCCCCTCGTCTTCTTAAGAGGAAACGTAAGTTCCCCAGTCTTCTTAAGAGGCACGTAAGTTCCCTCGTCTTCTTAAGAGGCACGTAAGTTCCCCAGTCTTCTTAAGAGGCACGTAAGTTCCCTCGTCTTCTTAAGAGGCACGTAAGTTCCCTCGTCTTCTTAAGAGGCACGTAAGTCCCCTCGTCTTCTTAAGAGGCACGTAAGTCCCCTCGTCTTCTTAAGAGACACGTAAGTTCCCCAGTCTTCTTAAGAGGCACGTAAGTTCCCCCGTCTTCTTAAGAGGCACGTAAGTTCCCCAGTCTTCTTAAGAGGCACGTAAGTTCCCCAGTCTTCTTAAGAGGCACGTAAGTTCCCCAGTCTTCTTAAGAGGCACGTAAGTTCCCTCGTCTTCTTAAGAGGCACGTAAGTTCCCTCGTCTTCTTAAGAGGCACGTAAGTTCCCTCGTCTTCTTAAGAGGCACGTAAGTCCCCTCGTCTTCTTAAGAGGCACGTAAGTTCCCCAGTCTTCTTAAGAGGCACGTAAGTTCCCTCGTCTTCTTAAGAGGCACGTAAGTTCCCCAGTAATGAATGTTGTGGTCTGAGACCTCTTCTACACAATTGTCCTCATAAATTTGTTAAGTTATACCATGAATTGATAAATTAGACACATGTGCAACACTTGGGTATCTTTAATGAGGAAACGTTTCGCCACACAGTGGCTTCATCAGTCCATACTAAGGAGAATCGTGAAGATCAGGAGGAGTTTGAGGTAATCAGTCCCTCAACCTTGATTACATCAACTCAAGGCTGAGGGACTGATTACCTCAAACTCCTCCTGATGTTCACGATTCTCCTTAGTATGGACTAATGAAGCCACTGTGTGGCGAAACGTTTCCTCATTAAAGATACCCAAGTGAGATACCCAAGTGTTGCACATGTGTCTAATTTATCAATTCATGGTATAACTTAACATATTTTTGAGGACATTTGTGTAGCAGAGGTCTCAGACCACAACATTCATTACGCTGAGTACACTGCAAAGCATTTGATCAACAGAGACAGTAGAGGGCAGAGAGTGACTAGCTCCCTTAAGGTTTACTATACTAATAGATTACTTGCATAGATTACTTGCATATGCAGGTAATATAGATATTATTAGTATAACAGAGACCTGACTCAATCTGAAAGATAGTGAAATGCTTTCTGAATGCAACATACAGGGTTATAAACTATTCCACACTAATAGGGTCAACAGGAAGGGTGATGGAGTAGTGATGTATGTCTGAGATAATTTAAATTGTCGTCTTAGACAAGATATAAGATTAGAAACATCGAACACAGACTGTGTTTGGCTACAGTTTCTCGAGGGTCGTGACAAATTAATTTTAGATGTGATTTATAGGCCCCCAAGTCTTGACAGAGAGTGCAGTAAGCTGCTATAGGATGGAATTCATAAGGCATTTAGATATGGAAATGTTGTATTTGGGAGATTTTAACTGTAGACAAATTGGAACAATATGATAGGAAATCTTGAGTCTAGTGACTTTCTTGCTACGGTTCAGGATTGCTTTTTAAAACAGTTTGTGATAGAACCAACGAGAGGAAATAACCTGCTTGGCTTGGTTCTTGCCAACAAGGACTCGCTAATTAATAATCTTGAGGTTAATGATGAGCTTGGGGAAAGCGATCACAAATCATTTAGTTCGAAAATATCATGGAATTACCTAGATAACTGTAATCAAGTCTCTGTCCCAGGTTTCCGCTTGGCTGATTTCATGGAACCGAGACATTACCTGGGTGGACTAAATTGGAACAACCTGACTATGGGTCAGGTAGGTGGTGTTGGTTGCCAATATGACGTTGTTCACAGCATAGTTCTAGCTGCCCAGACAACTTATGCTCCAAATAGAGAAATCAGATCAACCAAAAATGATCCCAAATGGATAAACATTAAATTAAAACATCTCAGTGGTCAAAACAAAAGCGTATATAGGCGTATGAAAAGAGGAGATGGGTATTTAAGAAAACAGTACATTTAATCAATGAGAAAAATAAAAAAGGGAATGAGAAAAGCTAAAAGAGATTGTAAGGCTATAGTGGCAAGGGATTCGAAAACTAACCCAAAAGATTTCTTTCAGGTATATATAAGTAAGATTAGGGACAAGACTGTCCCACGCAGAAATAACTCAGGTCAGATCATTGACAGTGATAAGGAAATGTGTGAAATTTTTAACTCTTATTTCCTGTCAGTTTTTACTCAGGAAGATACAAGCGAAATTCCAGAAATAATAAATTACATAGAACAGGATGATAATAATTAAAACCTAACAAATCCCCAGGTCCTGATGAACTGTTTGCAAGGGTGTTAAAGGAATGTAAAGAAGAACTTAGCAAACATTTGGCTAATCTTTTCAACATATCACTACAAACTGACATAGTGCCAGACAAGTGGGAAATGGAAAATATAATACCTATTTTACAAGGCAGGTGACAGGTCCTTAGCTTCGAACAATAGACCAATAAGCCTTACCTCCATAGTGGGAAAATTTATGGAATCAATAATTGCCAAAGCAATTCGTAGCCATTTTGAAAGGCATAAATTGATTAATGAATCTCAGCATGGTTTTACAAAGGGGCGTTCCTGTCTTTTAAAATTACTAACATTTTTCACCAAGGTGTTTGAGAAGGTAGATCATGGCAATGAACGTGATGTTGTGTACATGGACTTCAGTAAGGATTTTGATAGTTTCACATCAGAGGCTATTGAGGGAAATTAAGGCACATGGAATAGGAAAAAAAATTCCTGGGTAGGGTAGAGACTTCGTTGACAGGCAGAAGAGAGTTTGCATCAATGGGGAAAATCAGAATGGGGGCACGTCACGAGTGGTGTTCCACTGGGGGTCAGTGTTGGGCCCCCTTGTTGTTCACAACTTTATATAAACGACGTTGATGAGGGAATAAATAGTAACATAAGCAAGTTTGCTGATGACACCAAAATAGGTCGCCTAATTCAATCTAACGAGGACATTAGAGCACTCCAGGAAGATTTGAATAGACTGATGCAGTGGTCGGAGAAGTGGCAGATGCAGTTTAATATAGACAAAATGCAAAGTTCTAAATGTTGGACAGGAAAAATAACCATGCCACATATAAACTAAAAAAATCGTAAATCTTAATATTACTGATTCCGAAAAGGATTTGGGAGTTCTGGTTAGCAGTAATCTAAAACCAAGACAACAGTGCATAAGTATTCGCAATAAAGCTAACAGAATCCTTGGCTTCATATCAAGAAACATAAATACTAGAAGTCCTCAGGTTGTTCTTCAACTCTATATATCCTTGGTTAGGCCTCATTTAGACTATGCTGCTCAGTTCTGGTCACCGTATTACAGAATGGATATAAATGCTCTGGAAAACGTTCCGAGGAGGATGACAAAGATGATCCCATGTATCAGAAATCTTCCCTATGAGGATAGACGAGGACCCCTGAATCTGCACTCTCTAAAAAGGCATAAAATTAGGGGGGATGTGATTGAGGTGTATAAATGGAAAACAGGAATAAATAAAGGAAATATAAATAGCGTGCTGAAAATATCTAGCCAAGACAGGACTCGCAGCAATGGTTTCAAATTGGAAAAATTCAGATTCAGGAAGGAAATAGGAAAGCACTGGTTTGGTAATAGAGTTGTGGATGAGTGAAACAAACTCCCGAGTACTGTCATAGAAGCTAAAACCTAGTGTAGTTTTAAAAATAGGTTAGACAAATACATGAGTGGGTGTTGCCATTTTCTGATGCCACGCTGCTTTCTTAATTGGATGTGACCTGACCTGACTAGGTGGGTCATTGGTTTAAGCCGGGAGGTGACGTGGACCTGCCTCGCATGAGCCAGTATGCCTTCTGCAGGGTCCGTTCCTTATTATGCTCTAATGTTCTCTTACTATAAATCCAACCTCTTTTTGTGTATATGAGAAAGAAAACTGACTCGGATTTAACGTTTGAGTCATTAGAATAAGATGTATAAAATACTCTAAAGAAATGATAGACTAGAGAAAGAGAGAGACTGGTCGCGAGGTTGAAAATAGGTAGAGTAGGGCAGAGTTTTTGAGAAAAAAACAGATATGCGGGTTGGGGATGTCAAGAAGTACTTCTTCAGCCTCAGAGTGGTGTGGAAGTGCTATGACCTGGACGAGGAGGTGATGGAGACGGCTACATAAATAGCTTTAAGAGCAGGAACGACAGGGCCCCTCCACACACACATACACAAACACACACACACACACACACACACACACACACACACACACACACACAATACACACACACACACACAAAACAAAAGGAAATTAGATGATGACAGTTCAGGTGTTGCCTTAATGTCTTTCCTACCATAACCAAAACCCCACCACCACGACTCTAACAAAACACACCCTGACTCCTGACACCGTCAACCCGACTCCTGACACCCCAACCTGACTCCTGACACCCCCAACCTGACTCCTTGACACCCCCAAACCTGACTCCTGACACCCCAACCTGACTCCTGACACCCCAACCTGACTCCTGACACCCCCAACCTGACTCCTGACACCCCCAACCTGACTCTGACACCCCAACCTGACTCCTGACACCCACAATCCGACTACTGACACCCTCAACCCGACTCCTGACACCCTCAACCCGACTCCTGACACCTTCAACCGACTACTGACACCCTCAACTGACTTCTGACACCCTCAACCCAAACTACTGACACCTTCAACCCGATTACTGACACCCTCAACCCGACTCCTGACACCCTCAACCCGACTCCCGACACCTTCAACCCGACTACTGACACCCTCAACCTGACTCCTGACACCCTCAACCCGACTACTGACACCTTCAACCCGACTACTGACACCCTCAACCCGACTCCTGACACCCTCAACCCGACTCCTGATACCATCAACCCGATTCCTGACACCCCCAACCCGACTACTGATGCCCCCTACCCGACTACTGACACCCAACCCGACTACTGACACCCCCAACCGACTACTGACACACCCCAACCCAACTACTGACACCCTACCCGACTCCTGACACCATCAACCCGACTCCTGACACCCCCAACCCGACTAATGACTCCCCTAACCCGACTACTGACACCCCCAACCCGATCTACTTACACCCCCAACCCGATTTACTGACATCCTCAATCCGACTACTGACACCCCCAACACGACTACTGACACCGTACACCCGACTCCTGACACCCCCCAACCCGACTACTGACACCTCAACCCGACAACTGACACCCTCAACCCGACTACTGACACCCTCAAACCCGACTACTGACACCCCCAACCCGACTATTGACACCCCCAACCCGACTACTGACACCTTCAATCCGACTACTGACACCCCAGCAGGGACTACTGACACCGTGCATTCGACTCTGACACCCCAACCCGACTACTGACACCCTCAACCCGACTACTGACACCCTCAACCCGACTACTGACACCCCAACCCGACTACTGACACCCCCAACCGACTCCTTACACCCTCAACCCGACTACTGACACCCCCAACCCGACTACTGACCCCCCCAACCCGACTACTGACACCTCAATCCGACTACTGACACCCCCAACACGACTACTGACACCGTACACCCGACTCCTGACACCCCCAACCCGACTACTGACACCCTCAACCCGACAACTGACACCCTCAACCCGACTACTGACACCCCCATCCCGACTTCTTGTAGACAGCCTGTACTGTCTGCACAGACAGCTCATGCTGTCTGCCAGCTTAGTTCATATTTCGCGCCACTAAAGTGCTGCACTCTGGGCCTGTCCAGGTCTGTGGGAAGCTGGTCCCACACTCTCTCACTCACACAGCGGCCTAGCAGGAAGACACAAGGCCTATATCTCGTGGGATGGCCCTCCCGGGCCATGGGCACAACACACAAGCCTGCATACCCACCACGACATTAACAATAAAGTAAGAAGCCTCAGAAGACGTATCATTGAACCCCGCTACCATAATACCAATTATTCGTGGTTCACATTGGTTCACATTGGTGGCAGCGGTGGGAACGTGTCACAAGCTTCAGTGAGCAGCCTGCACAAAGATGATCTCACTTTGACTGCTAGCTTGCTCACTGCAGTCTGGTGTATGATGTTACGACTCCCAGATGTTTCGCCCAGTCGTCTCTGCCATGACTCGCTCCACAACTCGCTCCACGCTCGCCGGCAGTGACAGCCCAGCGACAGTACCAGTCGAGAAGTGTCCTCCTGAGTCGCTTGCCAGAAGTCCTGCCCAGTTGCCGAGTTTTGTCGACGCCTCACTCGAGGGCACCAGCATGTCGTGCCCCAGGTTGAGTGAAAACCTGCAGCGACTCCTACGATGACTGC
This sequence comes from Cherax quadricarinatus, assembly GCF_026875155.1. NCBI lineage: Eukaryota > Metazoa > Arthropoda > Malacostraca > Decapoda > Parastacidae > Cherax > Cherax quadricarinatus. The sequence goes on along the minus strand of NC_069478.1, from coordinate 5,267,508 downwards.
TTCACCGTTCCAGAGGAGACCGTAACCTGTTACGTCACAGCTCAGCCGCAGCGATGTCTCCTTGCGTTGCAGAATCTGTCCAGACGCAGGAAGGCGTGCAGTGATGCCATCGACGCTCACTGCCTATGACCACGATGTTTAGCACACCCCACATGTTTTTTTCTTCCCTCCCTGTAGGAAGTTTTTTTTTCCACGTTCATATGTATATACATGTTTTTATTTTGTGTTCTGTGCCCTGTTCCTACGAAGAGAGACCGAGTTCCTTTTACCACCAGTATTGTCGCGTCGGGACGACGCGCGGTAGGTGCCGCGAGCGTATGTAGACAGCCTGTACTGTCTGCAAGACAGTCATGCTGTCTGCCAGCTTAGTTCTATTTCGCGCCACTCAGGTGGCTGCCCTCTGGGCCTGTCCAAGTCTGTGGGAAGCTGATCCCACACTCTCTCACTCACACAGCGGCTAGCAGGAAGACACAAGGCCTACTATAGCTCTCTCTCGTGGGATGGCCCTCCCGTGCATGGGCACAACACACAAGCCTGTGTACCACACGACATTTTCAATTAGTAAATAAAGCCTCGAAGACGTTTTTAAATTTTACCAGCGCTTGCCCAATCACCATAAACCCATTAACACATATTCCCTACACACCCACTCTCAACTTCTACACACCCACTCACACTCTACACACCCACTCTTACTCTAACAACCCTCTCATACTTCCTCTACACACTCTCACAACTCCTACAACACTCTCCCAAACTCATACCCCACCCACCACATCCTCTACCAACACACTACTAATCCTACACACCCTCCAGGCCCTTTCCATCATCTACATTCTCTTTCACACACCAACCACAACTCCTTATACAACCTCCACAACTCCTCACACTCCCACTACTAAACCTTAAACACCCCTCAACAAACTCCTACTACACCCACTACTACTTAACCCCACTCTCCACACCCACCTACTCTACACCCCAACACATTCCAACGCACACTACTATCTACACACCCATCACAACTTCTAACACCACTACTATTCCTACTACCACCAACCAAACAACTCCTACACACCCCACTACTACTCCTACACATACACCACAACTCCTATACACCCACTACTATCTACGCACCCACTACTATCCTCCTCCCACCACAAACTCTACCACACCCACACAACTCCTAACCACCCATACTATCCACACACCATCACAAACTCCCCATCACCCACATATTCCTACACACCCCACCTTCATACTTCTACCCACACCAAACTCCTACACACACCATCTTCCACTCCTACACCACCCTCAAGCTCTACACCCCACTTACATTCCTACACACACCCACCACAATCCTATACACCCACCACAACTCTGCACACATAACTACTATTCCTACACACCCACCACAACTCCTACACACCACTACTATCCTACACTCCCACTACTACTCCTACACACCTCTTCCACAACTCATTCACACCCACCACAACTTCCTACACACACCCTACATTCCTACACACCCACCACAAACTTCTACACACCCAAAACTCCTACACCCTCTCTCTACACACCCCAACTCTACACACTCCTATCACACCTCATACTCCTAACCCCACCAACCCTACTACTCCTACACTCTCCTGCCACCCACAACTCCTACACACCACCACAACTCCTACACACCCACTACTATTCCTACACACCCACCACAAACTCCCACACCACCTACTACTTTCCTACACACCCTCCACTTCACTCCTACAACCCCCACTCACACCCACTCCTACTACACACCAAATTACTATACTCCTACACACCCACCACAACTCCTACACACCATACTACCCTTTCCCTACACAACCCCCACATTACTCAACTACCCACTAACCTTCACTCCCAACTCCTACACACCACTACTTCTACACACCCACTCAACTTCTACAAAACCACCACAACTCCTACACACCCACTACTCTCCTACACACCCACCACTACTCCTACACACCACCACAACTCCTTCACACACCACACTCCTACACACCCATATTACTCCTACACACCCACCACAACTCCTACACACCCACATAACTCCTACAACCCCCAAATCCTACACCACCACTACTACTCACACCCTCCAAAAACTCCTCAACACCCACCACACTCCTCTACCCACCCAACTCCTACACCCCACCACAACTCCTACACACCCACTACTACCTCCTACACCCCCCACAACTCCTACACACCCCACCACAACCACACACACCACTACTACTCCTACACACCCACCTCAACTCCTACACACCCACAATACTCCTACACACCCCTACAACTCCTACACACCCACCACTAACTCCTACACACCCACATAACTCCTACACCCCACTCTACTCCTAACACTCACACCCCAAATCCCACAACTCCTACACACCACTACGTCCTCACACCACCTAAACTCTACACACCCACCAAATCCTACACACCCATCTTCTCCTACACACCCACACAACTTCTTTACACTCACCCTACAACCCTCCACTCCACTCACAACTCCCAAACACCCTTATCTATCCTCACCCCACACAATCTCTACACACCACCAACTCTACACTGACCCACAACTCCTATCTCCAACAATTATCAGTCTCACCCTTCCTACACAGAAGCTTAATCTACCTCAACCCAGTCTATACTTCCATCTACTACTGTTTTCACTTTTCCAGTTACAAATGCTTCTCACCTCCTTGCTTATTGTCGGTCTAGCAGCACAACACTCCTCCCAGCCTCTTCACTTCTACAGGTTCCAACATCAGAGCTTCTGTAATCACTTCTACTATCTACTCACCACTCTATCCTCACATCACACACTCTCCTACACTTCTAACTTCTACTCCTACAACCCGACCAACTCTTCACACTTCCACATAACTATGTTGGTTTCTGCCACACCTCTGACTCTCTAATCTCCTTCACGTTACATCCTACAACTTGTTTGTCCCATATCCACACCACCTCTCTGTCCCTATCATCCCGACGTTGGATCTTCACCCTTCTCTCCTAGTATCTACTTAACTCCGTTTCCTAGTCTGGTAGTTCTTACCTTTACACTTTTTCTAATTTTTCGACGTGTTTAACCAGGTGTGGGTTCCAAACTGGTGCTGCATACTCCAGTGTGGACCTGACGTACACGGTGTACAGAGTCTTGAACTATTCCATACTGAGGTATCAAAATCTACTCTTACATTTGCCAGGAGCTCATATGCTGCAGCAGTTATTTAGTTGATGTACGCCTCAGGAGATATCCTCGGTATTATACCTACCCCAAGATCCTTTTCCTTGAGTGAGGTTTGCAGTCTTTGACCCCCTACTCTGTACTCTATGTGCGGTCTTCTTTGCCCTTCCCCAATCTTCATGACTTTCCACTTGATGGGGTTAAACTCCAGGAGCCAGTTGCTGGACCAGGCTTTCAGCCTGACCAGATCCCCTTGCAGTCCTGCCTGATCCTCATTCACTTGAATTCTTCTCATTAGCTTCACGTCGACTGCAAACAGGGACACCTCTGAATCTATGCCTTCCTTCATGTCATTCACATATAACAGAAACAACACTGGCCCATGTGGCGGCCTTCTGCCAAACTAGTGGTTAGATTGTTAACCTGCCGGCCTGCAGTACCACGGGTACGTCATCAAACCCAATGTGGGGACTAGATAATAGGTGATTATCAGATGTTATTATATTGAAGGTAATTTATTAAAGAATACCTCTAGACCAAAGATTTTTATATATGATAGTAAAGATAATAAATTGTTTAATGTTTATTCAGTATCCCGAACTCTCATATTACTGCACTAGTATAAGGCCAACTAGTGTTTTTGTAATAGTCCTAGAACTGACCCTTGTGGAACCCCGCTTATCACAGTCGCCCACTCTGACACCTCTTCAAGTATGATTATTAGTAGTAGTAGTAGTAGCAGCAGTAGTCGGCAAAGTGAGCTACTGGGAAGGTTGAACTTAGGAGCTAACATGGGACAATAATATGTGAAGATTAATACATATACGTCATATACCTGTGTGTGTTCAAGATTATTTGCAAATGTTACAGTTTATCCAAAGGTGACAGAGACCTGGTGTGTTTCACGGACAGGTTGTCTGACGCCTGTCTGTGTGACAGACGTGCGTTGAAAAATTAGACACCTGTGGAACACCTGGGAATCTTTAATGGGGGAAAACATATCGTCAGTAAGTTGCTTCTTCAGTCCAATACAGAGAAGAAAAGTGGTAATGAGGAGGAGGAGGAGAACGAGGTAATCAGTCCCTCAGCCTACACGTTAACTTAATTGTGTCAACATGGATGATAGGAAGGATTGTGGGAATGATTGGTAAGAATGATAGGGAGATGGTAGCTATCATTCTGATTATTCACCACTTCCTATGACAGCAAGACTCTTCAGGAGATATAGCATTTCCCCGATGAAAAGCAGAGGCACCACGAATACATTGAGACAACACCATAAGTGTCCGGGGCCCAAGACTGTTCAATTTCCTCCCAGCATACATAAGGAGGATTACCAATAGACCCCTGGCTGTCTTCAAGAAGGCATTGGACAGGCACTTAAAGTCAGTGCCTGACCAACCGGGCTGTGGTTCGTACGTCAGTTTGCGTGCGGCCAGCAGTAACAGCCTGGTTGATCAGACCCTGATCCATCATGAGGCCTGGTCTCAGACCGAGTCGAGGGGGCGTTGACCCCCGAAACCTTCTCCAGGCAAACTACCCAACCGTGGCTCGTTCATACACTGTAACCACCTTAGCTACAATAGGATACACCAAAAACCCCCCACATAAGAATGAAAACAACGTTTCGGTCCTACTTTGACCAATAAACTATGATCCAAGCCGGACCGAGACGTCGTTATTAATTTCATTCTCCTGTTTGCGGATTATTTGTGTTTTGTTTCGATCACCTTATTATGCATCTCATTCCTTAAATATGAAGTGAAATGACATGTCATAGAAGTGCTGGTTGTCTTCACAACCAGCACTTCTAAGACATGTACACATTTACCTCGGTTCGAGTCCCGTGGATTCTTTTCATTCAATATTTGAAAGTTGTTCCTTACGACTTGAGGTTATGGGCTGTCAGGGGTGTGAGCAGGTCAGGGGTGTGAGCAGGTCAGGGGTGTGAGCAGGTCAGGGGTGTGAGCAGGTCAGGGGTGTGAGAATAAATGTTATATGTGAGAAAAACGTTATCACATTACCGCTGATATAATCAGCACTGAAATGCATTTCAGTGCAGATTACATATCTTATTGTAACCTCTATGGGTGATTGAATTCACCCATGCATATATATATTTATATATATTATATATATATAATATATATATAATATTATATATATATATATATATTATATATATATATATATAATATATATATTTTTATATTATATATATATATATATATATATGCAAAACAACCACTGTGAAAGAGTAGTGAAATTCCAAGAGCTTTCGTGACTACTAGTCCAGATTTCATAAAAGAAGAAATATCCAAAATTTACGAAATAGCCATTGATCTGAAATACCCGAGAAATGTAATTGATAAATCATCTAAAATTGCTAGAAATACTTTTTACAACCCAAAAAGGGACAAACCAACCTTATTCAACTAAAAATATGTTGGTTCTCCCTTACCATGAAAACTTGGTTGATATGCCTTCTCTTCTTAAGACTTTTAATATTAAAGTTGTATTTAAAAATCTTGATACAGTAAAAAAAACTTTTGATAAAGAATTCCCCCAAAATGCTGACGGATGTGTCTATAAGATTCCTTGAAAAATTTGTGATAAAGTTTATTACGGTCAAACTGGTAAAAATCTCGAACTAAGATTAAAACAACATAAATATAGCATTAGAACTGGACAAGATTCCAAATAAATGGTATAAAATAAATGGTATAAAATACCAACACAATGGAAACATAAACACATATGCAGTTTAATGTGATCCTCTATTGAAAACGTTTCGCCCACACAGTGGGCTTTTTCAAGTCACAAACAGATCTACCTGGGGTGGAAGGTACGTGAGTATTTATAGTCAGGTTCAGAATGTTGAGGTCAGGTGGAGAATGCGGGCATCTGATGATCTACCGGGTGGGGTTATAGAGTCTTGGGGTAGCTTGGCAGGAGTATTGGACTCCCGTGCCTTCCACCCCAGGTAGATCTGTTTGTGACTTGAAAAAGCCCACTGTGCGGGCGAAACGTTTGTCAATAAAGGATCACATTAAACTGCATATGTGTTTGTTTCCATAATTGAATCTTGTTTCATAAAAACAGTTTTGAAAATAATAGAATATTTCCGTTGGTTTATATAAATTAGATTCATTAATAATTAATAAAATTTGGGAAGAGTTTAATAATACATTGGACAAAAATAAAAACCTTATTTCTTGGGTAGAATATTTTGTTAGTGGGACGTCATGAGGACCTGTCTAGTTGGACCAGTGGACCTATTGCAGTGTTCCTCTTTTCTTATGAGTCCGGTATTGTCCCGCGTCAGGGGTTTCTTTGTTGTGGGAGTTGACTGTGAGTGTAGTCCAAGCCATTTAATTGCCTTCCTTTGATGTATTACTTTCATAGTTCCTTGACAATGTGAGTAGTCACGAAAGCGCTTGGATTTTCACCTGTTTACTGTGATCTTATTGCATATATAAATATATTATTTTATATATATATACTATATATATTATATATATATATATATATATATATATATATTATATATCTATATATATATATATATATATATTATATATATATATATATAGTTATATATACAATATATCTTGTTATCAAGAAGTTCAGTGTAACAAAGAAAGTTGTATATATCTCAAGGAAATTATGTAAAATGACGTATAACAGCTGTAGGTAATGAATGTCATTAATATACCCCAGCAATATAACATTCCTAATAAGTACTTTAAATAATAATTTGGAGAGGGTCACCCATTGACATACCAAACATTCTCAGAGCGAAGTTAATATTATTACTATTACGTTCTATATGGTATATCAGGCATTTCAAATCATGATTTTGGGAAATGTGTATTAAAGTTAATTCTAGTGGGAGTCAGAGAGGTGTTCAACAAGTTGTGAGAGTGTTCCTGCAGGTGGTGTGATGGTGGTGGATGTTCAGGACTTGTACACTAAGTGTTGGTGTGTTCCCACAGGTGCTATGGTGATGGTGGGTGCTGGCTGGGTCGTTGGTGGTGATGGTTCGTTTCTTCTTCACCAGGGGAGGTCGACACCACCCTCTCATCCTCCTCTCTTTCTCACTACCCACAGGTTTAAATTCTCTCACACTGCTGGTAAGTTTCTCTCACACTGCTGATAAGTTCTCTCACACTGCTGGTAAGTTCTCTCACACTGCTGGTAAGTTCTCTCACACTGCTGGTAAGTTCTCTCACACTGCTGGTAAGTTCTATCACACTGCTGGTAAGTTCTATCACACTGCTGGTAAGTTCTGTCACACTGCTGGTAAGTTCTACCACACTGCTGGTAAGTTCTGTCACACTGCTGGTAAGTTCTATCACACTGCTGGTAAGTTCTACCACACTGCCCGGTAAGTTCTGTCACACTGCTGGTAAGTTCTACCACACTGCTGGTAAGTTCTACCACACTGGTGGTAAGTTCTATCACACTGCTGGTAAGTTCTCTCACACTGCTGGTAAGTTCTATCACACTGCTGGTAAGTTCTACCACACTGCTGGTAAGTTCTGTCACACTGCTGGTAAGTTCTATCACACTGCTGGTAAGTTCTACCACACTGCTGGTAAGTTCTGTCACACTGCTGGTAAGTTCTACCACACTGCTGGTAAGTTCTACCACACTGGTGGTAAGTTCTATCACACTGCTGGTAAGTTCTACCACACTGCTGGTAAGTTCTGTCACACTGCTGGTAAGTTCTATCACACTGCTGGTAAGTTCTACCACACTGCTGGTAAGTTCTGTCACACTGCTGGTAAGTTCTACCACACTGCTGGTAAGTTCTGTCACACTGCTGGTAAGTTCTATCACACTGCTGGTACTACACACAGACGTAGTCAGTGACGGTCTTCAAGAGTGATGGACTGATTACATCGTGTTCGCATCTTCGCTTCTTCTACTAAGTCCTCTGTACTCGCACATATAAGCAGCAACAACTATATCGTCCAGGCAGACCGCCGTGCCTTCAAGTCTTTTAACAGACTGATGAATCAGCTTGTGGAACGAGGCGGACGAATTGCGTATCCCAAAAAAGGTCATAGTGTATTGATAGTGACCTCCTGGTATTACCAAGGCAGAAATCTCCTTCACTTTTATCAAATTCCTCGTTAAAAAAGGCAGGTTGCTCCATGGTGTACCCCAGACTGAGTTGAGCTAAATCAAGCACTACCTGACTCACGAAATCGTAATGACACGATTGCAAACAAACCATACCACGGGTGGGATTTGAACCCGCGGTCAGAGAGTCTCAAAGCTCGAGGGCCGTCTGGTCCAGTGGCTAACGCGACGGTCTGGAGTTTTGAGACTCTCTGACCGCGGGTTCAAATCCCGCCCGTGGTATGGTTTGTAAGCACTACCTGTTTCCACAGGTGGAGAGTTGTCCTCTTCCGGAGTTCCTTCTACATTATTACGACTTAGGTATTCAAGCTGTAGACAGGCGATTAGTAGCTCCTGTAGCAGCTGAAGTCTCAGGATCAAACACAATGTTACACAAGTACTATATACTCACGAAACTGGGACCATTAGAGTGGTCGGGAACCACTTCACTGAGGACCAATACAGTGGTCTGGAGACTACTAAAGTGGTCTCGGGATTACTACAGTGGTCTGGAGACTACTACAGTGATCTGGAAACCACTATAAAGGTCTATGACCACTACAGTGGTCTGTGACCACTAAGTGGTCTGGGACCACAACAGAACTCTGGGACTACTACAGTGGTCTCCGACCGCTACAGTAATCTGGGGCTACTACAGTTGTCTGGAATCAGCACAGTGGTCTTGGACCACTAGAGTTGTCTGGGATTCTACAGTGGTCTGGGACCACTAGAGTTGTCTGGGAACACCACAGTCGTCTAAGACCACTACAGTGGTCTGGAGACCACTACACTTGTCTGGGACCATTACAGGGGTCTAGGAACCAATAAAAAGCTTCCCT
>NC_069478.1:5237077-5257801 GCF_026875155.1 Cherax quadricarinatus | reverse complement strand
TTTTAAATTTCCCACTCCTCTAAAAAACCCAACGTACATTTTTTTGGGCACATCCGAAAAAATATTAGGATATGACTGTAGAAGCTCAGTTAAATTTGTTGCTTGCGTTTCAGATAGTCCCTCCATTAAAGGGCTAGGATCCTTGAGGAGGACAGAATTTGAAAGTTTAATATTAATTTCAGAGATAGAGTGCAAAGAATCAGAGTCGTCCTCAGAGGTAGAGGACAGAGTCATTACTGGGACTTTATCTGGTGTATGAAATATTTTAATTGATTAATGTGGTAAGTTTTAGTTTTTGAGGTCTTATCAATGGGAGCTACCACATAATTTACATCAGATAATCTACTTACAATCTGCATAGGTCCCGTAAATCTAGCTTTCAAGGTGTGGCCAGGTATAGGTTCCTGCACCAACACCTTGTCTCCTGGATGGAAGGAGCGGAATTGTGCACTTCTGTCATACCTCTGTTTCATCTACCTTTGAGCTGTCTTTAGGTTAGCCTTGGCTAACTGACGTGCCACCTGCAACCTTGAAGACGGGTTGTAGAGTGTTGAGCTAACGTCTTCTCCCATCCTTCTTTGAGCACCCGAAGAGGACCTCGTACATTGTGCCCAAAGATCAACTCAAACTGACTATACCCTGTAGACTCTTGCACCGTCTCTCGTACTGAGAACAGCAACAAAGGTAGTGATTCATCCCAGTCTGTAGAAAAGTGCATGCAAAAAGTTCTCATCATGGTTTTTAACGTCTGATGGAATCTTTCCAAGGCGCCTTGGGACTGAGGATGATAGGCAGTGGATAAGTTGTGGATTATCCCTAACCTAGTTAATACTTCCCTAAATGCTTTGGCAGTAAAGTTAGTACCTTGATCACTTTGAATAGTTTTAGGAATGCCAAAACAAGAAATGAATTTTGTTAAAGCTTTGAGAATAGCTTTAGTATTAATACTACGCATGGACTTCAGGATATCTGGTTACTTTATCCATAATCGTAAATAAATATGATTTCCAGACTTTGACCTAGGTATGGACCTACACAATCTATAATTAAATCTGCAAAAGGTTCTCCATCAGCAGGTATAGGTTGGAGAGGTGCAGGTTTAATGGAATGTCCAGGTTTCCACTTGCTGACATTCTCGGCAACACCTAATATGATTCTTCACATCTTTCTTTAATTTTGGCCAATAAAATTCTTTTGTGATTCCATACAAGGTTTTTGTAATTCCTAAGTGACCTCCTAATGAAGTATTATGAGCTATATTTAATATTTGAGGTCTAAACTTGGTTTGGAACCACTAACCTGTCTAAACAATTGCCGGCCCTCTATCTCCTTACCAGTCTCAGTGCAGATCAAATAATAGTTTTTAACTTCATACTTGACCGGATGACCCAAAGAGGATTTACCCATGGCTGCCTGAAAAGCGAATTTTAAAGAAGGGTCCTTTCGTTGTTCCTCCCGGAAGGACAGTCCCTCGGGCATGGAAACAGAGACATCTGGCAATCCTGCAACCTGGGAATAGGAAGGCTTGATCGGGGTCTGTTCACTTGATTTACGAGGCTCCGGCCGTGTGCCTCATAAAACAACGTGGCTATTCCGAGATCGGAGTCGTCCAAGGATAGGTCAACATTCTCTCCAGACAACCCTTGGGATGTTGCCCGAGTTATGGCCAACACCGGAGAAGAATTACTCATTATAGGTTCAGGACAACGACTTAACAGTAGTAATGTTATTACCCAGTAATAACATGGCATCTTTCATGGGGAATCCTTTTGAGACACCTACAGTCAAGTACCCAGTGTAATATTTGCACTGTACATAAATTTTATGCAAAGGGACAGAATATATAGCTCCTCCAAATGCTTCCAATAAAACAGAGGAATTCAAGGAAGTGTTCTTTGAAAGGGGTAATATTCCTTCTCTTACAAGTGAGCAATATGCTCCAGTATCTCTAAAGGTCTTTACTTCATGTTGTTTCTGAGTTTTCCTGAAGGGAAATAAACTTTGCAATAATAAGGGGCCATACCTTTTTCTACTTCTCTAGGGGACATGTTACTAGGGATATTAGAGATTTTCCCAATGGGTTGGGTTTATGGGGCAGTTGGGACGGATGTGACCTACTTTATTACACAGGAAACAGACGACAGGCTTGCCCTTTACTCCCTGCTGACGTTGCAAATGGTGTCGTTCTGGCTGGTGTCTCTCTGGATACTGTTGTCGAGATGCACCATGAGTAGTTTGCCTCTCCGCAGGTGGACCATAAGTTGAGACGCGTGGCTCACCAGGTGACTTAGTTGCTGACCGTAGACGTTCTCCCTCCTGCTGGACGTCATTCTCCAAGTTGACGATCTTTGCTCATGCCAGGCTGTTGAAAAAAAGAGAGCGGCCCGACCGCTCGGACAAGGAGCGCGTTAGAGTTTCGAAGGTATCAGCCAACCTGGCTGCCTCCAATGCAGTGGTTTAAGTCACGAGCACTGCAGAAAGACTCGAACCTCTCGCAGTTCCCACAGACCCAGCAGGTTATCAAATCAGAATAAGCTGTACCTGCTCCTCAAAGGTTGAGGGACACACTTGCTTATTCCAGCTGGTTAAAAGTTTGGTTTGCTGTCTCACAAAGTCCACTAGGGATTTTGACCAAGCTATGCCGCCTGCTAAATTTAAAAAAGCTTGCGGTTATTTGGCTGGGATACATGTATATGCTCCCAACACTGTTGGTCTTCACTACTTTGAATAATCAAGAAAAATTCCCGCGTCATTTAATACTGGACGTAAATTCCTGTGCCTTACCAATTATGCTGTAATGAACCAACGATTGCCCAATGCTGTTCCGGCCACCTCAAGGCTCGAGACTGAAAATTTTCGAAACCTTCTCGAAAATTTGTTCTGGTTCGGCCTTCATTGAAGGCGGGGAACAAGCTGTACTGCTTTTTGTAAACTAAAAATCCATTTACGAAAAATGCGAAAACTGCCCTCCTTTCTCTTTCCTATCAAATTCTTCCTTGGAAATGCTCTTCTGTCTCCCTAGTTTGCTCCAAGATTGATTTTTTGCCCAGCTCAAGTGCCAACGACACGCTGATTCCCCTGGACCTTGAGACAACCCAGCTGCAATTTACTGACCATTTTGCTCCGTAGGAGTATCATCTTCCTCGTGCGAAGCAACATAGGAGTTTTTGCCTAGCTCCCGTAGAGGGAGGAGTCTGATGCTGCCATCTCTTCTTCTATAAGTTGGTCAGCAATATGTTGAACGCAGTTGCACAGCTGTAAGAGTGCGTTAAATGTAATACAATGGAACGGCAATTTGCCATCAACGCTGTAGGGACAATTTGATAGGTAGGGTATGCAAATGTATATGCCGACACCGGGACGTCTGATCGTCTAGGTGGCAAAGTTATTCGTATGCACAGTACGATTGCAGAATACCCAACGTAAACACGTTAATTTGCAGAACTGCTTAGCTATGCACAGTACGATTGCAGAATACACATAAAGCAAATCTGACTGCAAAATTCTCCACACCGAACAGTGCTAGTAAACAAATGGACACGCAAAATTTGTAAAACAATGCCAGCAAGCTACAACTGTTCTAGAGATTGACCGTAGCAGAAGCGGCACACCAGAACAAGCTAGTAGCGAGTCTGTTGAACGATCACACAAATAGCAGTGCGACCATAAAGCAAACTGACACGCAAAAATTTGTTTATAACAAAATGCCAGCAGCAACCTGCACAATGTTCCGATACGAGCTTCACCCTAAGCTCAACCGTTTCTCTAAGTCCAAGCTCAAGCTCCCAGGACAGGCCCCCCATATTACAACCAGGATCCAAATGGCCTGTTTCCGGCGTGTAATGGGAGCAAAATAGAACAAGCAGAAAAAGTTTAGACTTATATTATCTTCACAATTTAGAACAGCAATATGTATTCTACACTATGTTACAGAATAAGTATAGTGCACTCCACGGTAAGCAAGGCAGAAATAGAAGCCACAAGATAGCAGACCGTGCTTCAACCAGCTCTAGAATGGGAATGACAAGGGCAGACAGGAGAGCGGTACCCACATAGCCTCTGCGATTGCCAAAACCATCTTCTTATTGGCTAGAACCTGGTCACTAGTTGAACGACGGGGCCCCATCATCAACTCTTAGCAACCTGGTTCGCTGGTTGGGGGAGATAGCCTGTAAATGAGGGTGTGTACATGCGCCGAATAAAGGTTACGTACTCTTTGCATGCCACAGGGGGTGTCCTCACCTCGCCTGAAGTATTCAGTCTGGTCTAGACTCTCTTGGTGGTTGGACAGATTGTCTGTCTCATTATTCTTGTTAGTTCTGTAGAACTCTGTTCACAGAACATTGTATAGACTTAGTGATTTTCGACGTTGTACTGAGGTTGTGTCACATAGACACTCGAAACATCTCAGGTCCTGAGCTGTAGCTTCTGACCTAATTTGTACTGGTATCTGTGTATTATCACAGTCGGGGATTTTCTTATGCTGAACTTAGATTCAGTAGTATGGGAGTTTCGTGACTTTTGTGGAGGATCTGCAGATGGTCCCTACTTAGTGTCGTTATATTATCTCCTTGTTCCTGATTCTGTGTCGCAGTTGCTTGTTATATTGCTATTGGGCTTAGCATTCTTTTTATTGTTCAAGCAGACTGTTCTGGTTGCCAGTCGGTCAAGAAGTTAGTTTATTTGAGGACTTTGTCAGTCACTTGTTTAAGTCTAGTCGAGTCGTGAGACATAGCGAACTACTTAGAGCACTTACACACATACACACTTACTTGTACATATTTGTAATATCTTATTAAATGTTAATGTACCAGACGGTACTTAAGAATTATAAATGTGATATGTGCTTTCAGCACATGAACTCGAGAGAAGTGATATTATTTTGATTACTGTGATTAATTTAATTTAATTTGATAATATACCTCTAGACTTAATAAATTTATTAAATTTTAATTTCTCTAGTTAGTAGCCTACCAGTTGTAATCCTGAAGCACTACGAACAAAACTGAATTCTAAAGGTAAATTGGGCAAGGATATGATAATTTTTACGAAAACCCGTAACGTGGAGCTAGAAGGGCAGTCCTTTTCTGTATTCCGGAGGATCCTAAGCTTTTAGAATCGCGTTTTTTTTTAACATAGTGGGAGTGGTGGTGGTGGTGGAGTGGGAGTGATGGTGGTGGGAGTGATGGTGGGGGGTGGTGGTGGAGTGGTGGTGGGGGAGTGGTGGGGTTGGTAGTGAGGGGGGTGGTAGTGTGGTGGGGTGTTTGGGGGTAGTGGGGGTTTTTGGTGGGGGTTTGTGGTGGTGGTGTTGGTGGTATGGTGGGTTGGTGGAGTGGGGTGGTGTGTTGGTGGTAGTGGGGTGTAGGGGTATGGGGTGGTGGTGTGGTGGTGTGGTGGTGTTTGGGGGGGTGGTGGTGGTGGGGGAAGTGATGGTGTTGGTGGAAGTAGTGGTGGTTTGGTTTTGGGGGATGGTGGTGTTGGTGGATGGTGGGTTGGGGGTGGGGGTGTTGGTGGTAGTGGTGTTTTGGTGGTGGTGGGGGAGGGGGGTGGTTGTTTGGGGGGAAAAATAGTGGTGTTGGTTGGGTTTTGGGGTGGGTTTGTGGTGTGGTTGGGGTTTTGTGGAAGTAGTGGGGGGTGTTGGTGGTAGTGGTGGGTTGGGGGTAGGGTGGTGGTGGTGTTGGTTTTGGGGGGGGTTGGGGGGGGTAGTGGTGGTGTTGGTGGTATGGTAGTGGTGGTGGGAGTGGGGTTAGGTGGTAGTGGTGGTGTTGGGGGTAGTGGTGGTGTTGGTGGGTGGTGGGGTTGGGGGGGGTTTTGGGGGGGTGTTGGTGGTGTGTGGTGGGGGTGTTGGGGGTAGGGTGGGGTTTGGGGGTAGTGGTGGTGTTGGTGGGAGTGGGTGGGGGGTTGGTGGTAGTGGTGTTTTGGGGGTAGTGGTGGTGTTGGTGGGAGGGTGGTGTTGGGGGTAGTGGTGGTTGTGTTTGGTTTGTGCGTTTTGTTTATTTTTTGGATTTGGGGAGTTGTGGAAAGCGTGGATGGGGTAAAGGTTTTAAAATAAAGAGCCCCCCCGAGTACAGGTAAAGAAAGGGGGGGGGTCCAACCCAGCAGCACCCCCAACAGCGCACCTCCCCCAAAAGCAGCACCTCCAACAGCGCACCTCCCCCCCAACCCAAAACAGCCCCTCCCCCCAAAACAGCAAATAACAGCTCAAACAGGAAAAACCCGGACCTTCCACCAAAAAGCACAAAATCAGAGTAAAAAAATTTTAGTTGACCTTTACCATTATCTTTCCCCCGTGTGAGTGGCCCCCTGATTTAAAATTTTTGTCTGTCCACCTTTAGGAGTGTACTTTGTGTGGCACTATGGGGCACTCAGATGGCGGTGGCATGTGTCCACTATAGTAGCACTGTGTTGGGATTAAGGGGGCACCCTGGAACTGTGAAGCACTGGGGTGGCAGGAACGAGGGGACACCCGAATTTAACAGTGTTAAAGACAGTGGTATTTTAAAGCCTCGTTGCTGTACCCACAAAACATTTTTTTGCAGGAATTTAAGCTTCGAGAACCAGCTTGCAATGTATTAAAACAAGTTGTATTTACAGCGGCAGACCTACAATTTTGGGATCCCTGAAGCTTACACTGTTATGGTCACCTTCAACCAGCCTTTGCTAGGCCTATATCATTCTTTAACAATCATTTAATTTATATTTTAACTATTATTTTGTATTCAATTACACTATATTATTTTATTATTATTATTATTATTATTATTATTATTATTATTATTATTATTATTATTATTATTATTATTATTATTATTATTATTATTATTTAAAAACCCTTCTCATACAGTAGATTCAAAATTTTTGAGCACTGTGGACTAAAGCGGCTTCTGGGGCCCCTCCGGTATTAGGGGCCCTAAAACTTAAGCTTCATTAGTTCCACATTAAATCCGTCCCTGGGTGTTTCTTTTAGTGAATTCCGTCCCCTGGAGATCTTCCAGCTCACCTTCGACAGTATTTAAGACTTCGTTCTCGTGCTTCACCTTCATATCGTTCCAGACCATGAAGCTGAGCTCTTCTCCAGGTTGAGGGACTGACCACCTCAAATACTGCTTTCCAAGGTTGATGGACTGATTGCATCGTTTTCATTTCATTGTTGTCTCTATATTTAACTGAAGAAGCCTGCTGCGTGTGTATTACTGATCAAAATTCACATCTCTGTACACACATACATAGGATACATACATAGTTTTGAGAATAAGTATGACAGAGTTCAGGAAGCCAGGAGAATGAACCCAGTAGAAGCTAGCAGCGAGGCAGGCCTAGGAGCAGTGACTCGACGTTTGCAACCACACGTCGGTGAGAAATAGATGAGTGCGCGCACACACACACACAAACAAACAAACACAGAGTGTGAAATAGTGTGGAACAGAATCCTACAGGAGAAACCATGACTAAAGGAATCAGTGACATACCAGAGGATGTTCGTAGACAGAGAACAGAGCGACAGCGGTTGAGACAGACACAGAGACAAAAGAGGTAAGAAAGAGAGACAAGGTTAGGGTTAGTAGAAGACAACCAGAGACAAGCAGAGCAACAAATGCAGACACCCACAGAACCACGCAGCCAAACACTATCCCAATACAAACCACACTCCACACACCCCTCCCCACTACACAGCAGAATCCCATGGCACCCTGCCAGGTCCCCCCACTCTCCCAGCCTCTACAAACTTCCCAGAATACAGCGTTGGAGAGGAAACTGAAGGTAAGGTACACCAACGCTGATGGGAAAAAAAGAATAAGTGGGGGGAAAATTTGGCCCCGAAAAAAACATAAGGGAAACACCAGACCAAAAGCTCTCTCCCGGGAAAACAAAGGGTCACAGGAATGATAACAGAGGGCCCTCTTTCCCCAAAAGGAAAATCAGTTTCCCGAGGGAAAGGGCCGAGGGAACAGAGGGGGTTTGGGGGAGTGGCACTGCTCAAACAAAAAAAATTGGGATTTTGAGAAGTTGGAAGGAAACAGAGGAAAAAACAAGAGGGCTATATAATAGGAAACCCCTTTGGGGCTGGAGATCCTAAAGGGATGATTGGGAGTGATGATAACCCGCTACAGAAAAGCAGGGGCCAAGACAAGAATATGATGAGAGTAACAGAAGGATAGGGGACACACTGGGTGAATGGCCAAAGGGGGTCTTTGGCAGAAACCAAGCTAATGGTTTTTGGGATTTACTTCAAACCCCAAAGAAAAAGAATGGGGAAAAAATGGAGCCACAGGGGGGGCCCCAAAAAAGTGGTGGAGGGCCCAAGGGAAGATGGAGGTGGAAATGGAAAAACCTTAACCTTTTACACGTTTGAGAGGAAAAGAGCGAACAAGCAAACTGGGCCAAATGTTCACCTTGGGGTAGTGCAGATATTTTAGGGCACATATATGAAAGGCCCCTCAGGGCTTTGATCACGGTTCCCGTACTTCGAATATACATAGTTTTAAAAATGGAGAGGGGAAACAAAGGGAAAAACAGGACGAAAGAAAACCGACTACAAAAGAGGGG
The DNA here is from genome assembly GCF_026875155.1 of Cherax quadricarinatus. Classification (NCBI taxonomy): domain Eukaryota; kingdom Metazoa; phylum Arthropoda; class Malacostraca; order Decapoda; family Parastacidae; genus Cherax; species Cherax quadricarinatus. The sequence goes on along the minus strand of NC_069478.1, from coordinate 5,249,254 downwards.
CTACACCAACATTTAGGAATTTTCCCGCATGAGGTTCAGTGGGTCAGAAAAACAGTCAAGGGGAAACAGTAAAAAAAACAAATGTAATATGTGAACAAATAATGCAAGGGCAAAGGGGAGGAAAGGTTTTTACCCAAGGGGAAACAGAAATAACGAGAAGGCAGGACAAGCCCTTGGTTTTACCCCGAGGTTAGAGGGGACCAAAACCCAAATGTGTAGAGAATGGAAGAATATGAAGGGGGGAAAGGGCCTAGGGAATAAAGACAGTATTCGGGGAAAAGCAAAAATGAATATCCAGGTAAGAAGGGAGGCCCCAACCCACAATATAAAAATGACACAGCTACAAACCAAATCTAACCCCAAAAATGTTGTAAGGCCCAATCAAAGGAGGGAAAAAAAACAGTCAAAAAACCAGGTAATCAGGCCTGGGGGAAAAGGAAAGGGGGGGAGATCCAAAAAACGACCCGGGAAAATATGTGAAGAGCTCTCTTTTGATTTTAAAAAAGTATTCACAGTGGAGACAGAAAGGTCTCCGGAAAAACCCAAGTGGAAGGTACCCCCCATCTATCGAAAAGACAAAATATTTGAGGTATGGAAGACCCGCAAAATGTATTTACAGTTTTTTTAAAAAAAGGGGGGGGAGGGGGGCACAACATTAAATAGAGTTTTGGAGCGGGGGACAACCCAGAAAGGAATAGCTTATTAACGGGCAAACACACGGATTTCCAAAGGGCCAAATCCCCCGATCAAAAAACTACTGGAGTTTTTTGATAAGATGGGCAGCATAAAAACAAGAGAGAGAGGAGTGGGTTTTGACTGCGTTTTCCCTTGGATTGTAAGAAAAGGGTTTTTTTGGGCACTGTTCCCACACAAGAGATTTTGCGCAAAAACTGGGGACCAGACAAGAATAACAGGGGAAAGGGACTTCAATGGATCAGAGAAACCTGACATAAGGCATCAGGGCTCCCCTTTTTATGTGAAAAAGGGCGCCTGGACGAGCCGGGTTCTGCGGGGGCGTCCCAGAGACAAAAATTTCGGGGGAAAAACAAAAATGGGCGAGGGGGGAAGAATACTGGGCAAGGCAAATTTCTGGGGCAAACAGAAACTGGGCAAGACAGAATACGGGGGGAAAAACAGAATACTCCCAAAACAAATACTGGGCAAAGGGAGAATTTCGGGCCAAAACAAATTTCTGGGGAAGAAAAGAATTTCTGGGCAAGGGAGAAAAGCTGGGCAAACAGAATTTTTGGGGAACAGAATTTTTGGGAAGACAGAATATGGGCAAGGGCAGAATTTCTGGGCAAAGGGGCCCGAAATTTCTGGGCAAGACAGGAAATTTCGGGCAAAAAACAGAATACTGGGGAAGACAGGGCTACTCAGAAGGGAGAAACCCGGAAAAAGGGGAAAATTGGGGAAAAAAAGAATACTGGGCAAAGCAGAAACTGGGGGAAGACAGAATACTTGGGGAAGGGAAAAATGCTGGGCAAGACAGGGAAAAATGGGCAAGGGCAAAATACTGGGGAAAAAACAGAATTTCTGGGCAAGACAGAATATGGGCAAGTCAAATACTGGGGAAGGGCAGAAAACGGGGAAGACAGAATATTGGGGAAGGGCAGAATACTAAGCCCAAAACAGAACACTTGGGGGGAGAGAACAAAATGGGCTAGACAAAACTGGCAAGAAAAATACTGGGCAAGACAGAATACTGGGCAAAACAGAAATTACTGGGGAGAAAGAACACTGGACAAACGAAACTGGGCAAAAACAGAATATGGGCAAGGGAGAATACGGGGAAGACAGAAACGGGCAAGGCAAAATACTGGGCAAAAAAAAGATTCTGGGGAAACAGAAAACTGGGCAAGGCCCGAATACTGGGCAAGAAAAGAATACTGGGCAAGGGAAAAAAAACTGGGCAAACAGAATACCCGGCCCAAAGGGGAAAACTGGGCAAGGGAAAAAACTGTTTCAAGGACAGGGAAAACTGGGGAAGGGGAGAAACTGGACAAGACAGAATAAGGGGAAACAGAAAAACTAGGGAAGAAAAGAATACTGGGCAAGAAAAGAATACTGGGCAAGACAGAATACTGGGCAAGACAGAATACTGGGGAAGGGAGAATTTCTGGGGAAGACAGAAACTGGGCCCAAGGGCAGAATACTGGGCCAAGGGCAGAATACTGGGCAAACAGAATACTGGGCGAGCCCCCAAAAACTAGGCAAGACAGAAAAAACCGGGAAGACAGAATCCGGGGGAAGACAAAAACTCGGCAAGCAGAATAAATGGGGTAGACAGAATACTCGGCAAAACGAAAAACTGGGCAAGACAGAATAAAAGGCCAAAAAACGAACCCCTGGGGATGACAGAAAAACTGGGGAAGACAGAATACTGGGCGAGGGCAGAATAATGGGCTAGACAAATACGGGCAAGACAGAAAACTGGGCAAACAGAACACTGGGCATTTACAGAACACTGGGAAAAAACAGAATATTGGGGGGAGACAGAAAACTAGGGAAGACAGAATACCGGCCCAAAACAGAATTTCTGAAAAAGAGACAAATTTCTGGGGCAAACAGATAACTGGGAAAACCGAAAAATGGGCAAGACAAAACTGGGCCCCCGAAAAGAAAAATGGGCCCAGACAGAATACTGGGCCCCAGACAGAATACGGGGGAAAGGGAGAAAAATTGGGCAAGACAGAAATTGGGCAAAGGGCCCCCGGAAAAACTGGGCAAGACAGAAAACTGGGGAAAAAACAGAATCGGGGAAGGCAGAATCTGGGCAAGACAGAATATTTTTTGGGGAAGGGGAAAAGTTGGGCAAGACAGAAACTAGGCAAGACAGAATACTGGACAAGGCCCCAATACTGGGGGAAAAACAGAATACTGGGCAAGACGAATTCGCGCAAGAAAAGACCCACCCCGGCAAGGCAGAATACTGGGGAAGGCAAAAACTGGGCCCAAAACAGGGAAAACTTTGGGGAAGGGCAGAATACTGGGGGAAGACAAAATACTGGGCAAGACAGAAACTGGGCCCCGACAGGGAAAACTGGGCCCAAATCAGAATATTTGGGGGAAAAACAGAAAACCCGGCAAGACAAATATTGGGCAAGAAAAATACTAAGCAAGACAGAAAAACTGGGGGGAGAGAGAAAAACTTTTGGGGTAGACAGAATTTTGGGGAAACCGAATTTAAGGGCAAGGGCAGAATACGGGCAAGAAAAGAAAACTGGGCAAGAAGAACACTCGGGCAAGACAGAAACTGGGGAAGACAGAATACTGGGCAAGGCCCAAAAACTGGGCAAGACCCGAAACGGGGAAGGCAGAAAACTGGGCAAAATAGAAAACTGGGCAACCAAAAATACCGGGGGAAGGCAGAATACGAGGGAAGAAAAGAATACCCGGGGGAAAAACCGAAAACTGGGCAAAACAGAAAACTGGGCCCAAAGGGAGAATTTCTGGGCAAGGGGAAAATAAAGTGCCCAAAACAGAATCGGGGCCCCGGCAGAATAAGGGGAAGACCGAATACTGGGTAAAACAGAATAATAGGCAAGGGCAGGGAAAAAGGGCCAAAACAAGAATCTGGGGAAGACCGAATACTGGGGAAGGGCAAATACTGGGAAAGGGCGAATGCTGGGCTGAAAGAAAACTGGGCAAACAGAATACTGGGGGGAACACAGAAAACTGGCAAGGCAGAATGTGGCAAAACAGAATGCTGGGCCAAAGGGCAGAATTTTCAGGGAGACAGGGAAAACTTAGCAAGGGCAGAACAATGGGCGAGAAAGAAAAAACTGGCGAGATAGAATACTGGGGGAAAACAGAACACTAGGCAAGACAGAATACTCGGCCAAAAAAAGAATAAATGGGCGAGACAAATAAATGGGCAAGGGCAGAATTTCTCGGCAAACAGAATTCTGGGCTAGACAAAATACTCGGCAAAAGGGCAGAAAAATGGGCAAGGGCAGAAAACGGGGGGAAAAAAAAAAAAAACTGGGGGCCCTGACAGAACAAAGGGCAAACAGAATTTCTGGGCGAACAAGGGAAAAGGGGCTAGACGGGAAAACTGGGGAAAAAACAGAATTTTCTGGGGGAAGGGAAAAAACACTGGGGATGACAGACCCCTGGGAAAAACAAAAAAATTGGGGGAGACAGAACCTAGGGCCCGAAGAATAATCGGAAGACAGAAAAACTGAACGGACAAAATTGGGGGTAAGACAAATAACTGGGCAAAAACAAAACTGGGCAAAAACAGAACACTGGGGAGACAGAACCAAAAGGGGGGAGCCCGGGAAAAACTGGACGAGACAAAAATACTGGGCAAGACAAAAATGGACAAAACAAAATACTGGGCAAGCAAATCCCGAGCAAGACAGAATACTGGGCAAGACGAATACTGGGGTGACAGAAACTGGGGAAAAACAGAATACTGGGCAAGACAGAAATTTCTGGGCCCAAACAGAATACGGGGGAGTAGAATACTGGGCAAGACAAATATGGGGGGAGGGCAGAAAACGGGCAAAAAAAGAATTTTCTGGGCGAGACAAACACGGGGGAAAACACAATACTGGGCAAGACAGAATACTGGGGGAGACAGAAACTGGACAAAAACAGAATTTTAAAACCAAGGAAGAACGCTGTACAAGACAAATACCCAGGCAAGACGAATTTTCTGGGCAAGGCAGAAACTGGGGAAGACAGAATCGAGCAAAACAGAACACTGTGCAAGGGCAGAATTTCTGGGCGAGACGGACACTGGGGCCCAGACAGAAAACTGGGCGAGACAGAATACTGGGGGGGAAAAAGAATACTGGGGGAAAAACAGAATACTGGGGAAGACAGAATACTGGGCAAGGGCAAATACTGGGCCCAGATGAAACGGGCCAAACAGAATATGGGCAAGAAAAGAACACTGGGGCAAAAACAGAATACTAAGGGGAGACAGAACACTGGGCAAGACACAATAAATGGGCAAGAAAGAATATAGGCGAAAGAACAAATGGCCCAAAACAAATACTGGGGAAAAACAGAACCCCGGGCAAGACAGAATTTCTGGGAAAGACAGAAAACGGGCAAAACAGTTTCTGGGGGAAGACAAAACACTGGGCAAGACGAATACGGGCAAGACAGAATACTGGGGAAGAAGAACCTGGGCAAAAAGAAAACTGGGGAAAACAGAATACTGGGGAAACAAATATGGCAAGAAAAAATGGGCAAAACAAATACGGGGAAGACAAATCTGGGCAAAAACAGAAATGGGGGAGACAAAACACGGGGGAGACGAATCTGGGGAAGACAGAAACTGGGGAAGAAAAACCCCCAAGACAGAATACGGCAAGAAAATCCCGGCAAACAGAAACTGGGCAGACAGAAACCCGGGCAAACAGAACGGGCAAAATAAACGGGGAAGTAGAAAGGGGGAAAACAGAAACTGGGCAAACGAAACTGGGCAAACAGAAAACTGGGCAGACAGAAAATGGGGGAGACAGAAAAATGGGCAAGACAAAAAACTGGGCAAGACAAAACTGGGGAAGACGAAAACTGGGGAAAACAAAATCTGGGAAGACAGAAATGGCAAAAGAACACTGGGCAAGGGGAGCCTGGGCAAGACAAAAACGGGCAAGAAAACTTTGGCAAGACAGAAATGGGCAAGACGAACACTGGGCAGAAGAAACTGGCAGACAGAACACTGGGCAGCAAAATGGGGAAGCCAAACGGGGAAGCAGACATGGGGAAGACAGAATACTCAAGACAAATGGGGGGGGGGGGGGGGGGGGGGGGGGGGGGGGGGGGGGGGGGGGGGGGGGGGGGGGGGGGGGGGGGGGGGGGGGGGGGGGGGGGGGGGGGGGGGGGGGGGGGGGGGGGGGGGGGGGGGGGGGGGGGGGGGGGGGGGGGGGGGGGGGGGGGGGGGGGGGGGGGGGGGGGGGGGGGGGGGGGGGGGGGGGGGGGGGGGGGGGGGGGGGGGGGGGGGGGGGGGGGGGGGGGGGGGGGGGGGGGGGGGGGGGGGGGGGGGGGGGGGGGGGGGGGGGGGGGGGGGGGGGGGGGGGGGGGGGGGGGGGGGGGGGGGGGGGGGGGGGGGGGGGGGGGGGGGGGGGGGGGGGGGGGGGGGGGGGGGGGGGGGGGGGGGGGGGGGGGGGGGGGGGGGGGGGGGGGGGGGGGGGGGGGGGGGGGGGGGGGGGGGGGGGGGGGGGGGGGGGGGGGGGGGGGGGGGGGGGGGGGGGGGGGGGGGGGGGGGGGGGGGGGGGGGGGGGGGGGGGGGGGGGGGGGGGGGGGGGGGGGGGGGGGGGGGGGGGGGGGGGGGGGGGGGGGGGGGGGGGGGGGGGGGGGGGGGGGGGGGGGGGGGGGGGGGGGGGGGGGGGGGGGGGGGGGGGGGGGGGGGGGGGGGGGGGGGGGGGGGGGGGGGGGGGGGGGGGGGGGGGGGGGGGGGGGGGGGGGGGGGGGGGGGGGGGGGGGGGGGGGGGGGGGGGGGGGGGGGGGGGGGGGGGGGGGGGGGGGGGGGGGGGGGGGGGGGGGGGGGGGGGGGGGGGGGGGGGGGGGGGGGGGGGGGGGGGGGGGGGGGGGGGGGGGGGGGGGGGGGGGGGGGGGGGGGGGGGGGGGGGGGGGGGGGGGGGGGGGGGGGGGGGGGGGGGGGGGGGGGGGGGGGGGGGGGGGGGGGGGGGGGGGGGGGGGGGGGGGGGGGGGGGGGGGGGGGGGGGGGGGGGGGGGGGGGGGGGGGGGGGGGCAGAAAAAAGAAAAATTCTGGGCAAAACAGAATCTGGCAAGAAGATACTGGGCGGCGAAAAATGGGAAAAAAAAAAAAAAAAAGAATACTGGGCAAAACAGAATACTGGGGGAAGACGAAACTGGGCAGAAAAACGGGGGAAGACAGAATCTGGGCAGACAGAAAACTGGGAAAAAGAAACTGGGGGAGCAAAAACTGGGAAGGCAAAACTGGCAAGACAAAACTGGGGGAGAAGAACACTGGCAAACAAAACTAGAAAAAAGAACTGCAAACAAAAATGGGAAGACAAATATGGGAAGGCAGAATCGGGCAAGAAGAAAAGGCAAGACAGAAACTGTCAAGAAGAATATGGCGGAAGGGACACTGGGGAGACAGAAAAGGCGGGGCGAATACTGGGCAAGGAAATACTGGGAGCAATTTCTGGGCAGACAGAAACTGGCAAGACAGAATAGGGCAAAAGATACTGGGAAAAACAGAATACTGGGCAAGACAGCACTGGGGAAGCGAATACTGGCGGAACAGAACACTGGCAAGAACAATACTGGGCAAGAAAATACTGGCGGACAGAAACTGGCAAGACAGAATACTGGGGAAGACAGAAACCCGGGCAAGACAGTATGGGAAAGACAGAAAAACTGGGAAAACAGAATCTGGGCAAGACAAAAACCGGCAAGCAGAATACTGGGCAAACAGAATACGGGGGAAGAGAACCTGGGGAAGACAGAAAAAACGGGAAAAAAGGGAAAATACTGGGCAAAAAATACGGGGGAAACAAAACTGGGGAAGACAAAAAACTGGGGAAGAAAGAATATGGGGAAAACAAACACTGGGCGAGACAGAACCTGGGGCCAACAGAATAGGGGAAAAGAATCTGGGCAAGAAAGAAATGGGCAAGACAGAAACTGGCAAGCAAAATACTGGGGAAGACAGAAAAAGGGGGGAGACAGAAATGGGCAAAAAGGCCTGGGCAAGAAAAACTGGGGAAGAAGAAACTGGGCCAAAAAGAAACTGGGCAAGACAGAAACTGGGCAGACGAAAGGGCAGACAGAACACGGGCAGACGAATCTGGGGAAGACAAAATACTGGCAAAACAGAAACTGGGCAAAACAGAATACTGGGAAGACAAATAAATGGGCAAAAAAGAACACTTGGGCAATACAAAAATGGGGAAACAGGAACTGGGCAAGACAAAACTGGGCAAGAAGAAAATTGGCCAAGAAAAACACTGGGCAAGACAGAACACTGGGCAGACAGAAAACTGGCAAAAAGAAAACTGGGCAGACAGAAATGGCAAACCAAATACTGGGCAAGCAGGCTGGCAAGACAGAATACTGGGCAAACAAAACTGGGCAAGAAAACACTGGGAGGGGAAAAGGGGGAAAAAAAAAAAAAAAAAAAAAAAAAAAAAAAAAAAAAAAAAAAAAAAAAAAAAAAAAAAAAAAAAAAAAAAAAAAAAAAAAAAAAAAAAAAAAAAAAAAAAAAAAAAAAAAAAAAAAAAAAAAAAAAAAAAAAAAAAAAAAAAAAAAAAAAAAAAAAAAAAAAAAAAAAAAAAAAAAAAAAAAAAAAAAAAAAAAAAAAAAAAAAAAAAAAAAAAAAAAAAAAAAAAAAAAAAAAAAAAAAAAAAAAAAAAAAAAAAAAAAAAAAAAAAAAAAAAAAAAAAAAAAAAAAAAAAAAAAAAAAAAAAAAAAAAAAAAAAAAAAAAAAAAAAAAAAAAAAAAAAAAAAAAAAAAAAAAAAAAAAAAAAAAAAAAAAAAAAAAAAAAAAAAAAAAAAAAAAAAAAAAAAAAAAAAAAAAAAAAAAAAAAAAAAAAAAAAAAAAAAAAAAAAAAAAAAAAAAAAAAAAAAAAAAAAAAAAAAAAAAAAAAAAAAAAAAAAAAAAAAAAAAAAAAAAAAAAAAAAAAAAATTTTTTTTTTTTTTTTTTTTTTTTTTTTTTTTTTTTTTTTTTTTTTTTTTTTTTTTTTTTTTTTTTTTTTTTTTTTTTTTTTTTTTTTTTTTTTTTTTTTTTTTTTTTTTTTTTTTTTTTTTTTTTTTTTTTTTTTTTTTTTTTTTTTTTTTTTTTTTTTTTTTTCTGAGCAAGACAGAATACTGGGCAAAAACAGATTTCTGAGCAAGACAGAAAATGGGCAAGAAAAGAAAAACTGGGGTGAAGGTACTGGGGGAAAAACGAATACGGGCAAGAAGAATACGGGCAAGACGAAAACTGGCGAGTAGAATATGGGGAAGACAGAATACTGGGCGAGCAGAAAAAGGGGAAAACAGAATACTGGGCGAGACAGAACACGGGCAAGAAAATACTGGACAAAACAGAATCTGGGCGAGAAAAAACACTGGACAAAACAGAAAACTAGCCAAGAAAGAACCGTGGGCAAAACGAAAACTAGGCAAGACGAATACTGGGCAAGGGAGAATACGGGCAAAACAGAAAACTGAGAAGAAGAAACTGTGGAAGACGAATACTGGGCGGACAGGAACTGGGCGAGACAGAATTGGACGAGACAGATACTGGGCAAGGGAGAAAACTGGAGAAGACAGAAAACTGGGGGAAGAAGAAATACTGGGCAAGAAGAATACTGGGCGAGATAGAAACTGGGCAAAGGAATTGGGCAAAACGAAACTGGGCAAAAACAGAATACTAGGCGAACAGAACACTGGGCAAGACACAATACTGGGAAGACAGAATACTAGGCGAGACAGAACACTGGACAAGAAGAAACTGGGCAAGACAGAAAGCTGGGGAAAACGAAAACTGGGAAAACGAAAATGGGCCAAAACAGAATATGGGCAAGCAAAACACTGGGCAAGACAGATACTGGGGAAGCAGAATTTGGGGGAAAACAGAACGCTGGGAAGACAGAATATGGGAAAAAACGAATACTGGGCAAAACGATATGGGGGAAAACAAAAAACTGGGCAAGACGAAAAACTGGGCCCAAGACGTGGGCAAGACAGAACACTGGGGCGAGACAGAACACTGGGCGAGACGAATACTGGGCAAGACAGAAAACGGGCAAGAAAAAAGACTGGGCAAAACAGTATGGGCAGACAAAATTTTCTGGGCAAGACAGAAAACCCGGGCGAGACAGAAACACTGGGCAAGGAAAAGCATGGGCAAGAATAACACTGGGCAAGTAAACAGGGCAAAAGACACTGGGCAAGCAGAACCTGGGCGGACAAATACTGGGGGAGACAGAACATGGGCGAGACAAAAAGGGGGAACAAAAAACTCAAGACAAAAGATGGGCAAAACAGAATATGGGCAAACAAAATACTGGGCAAACGAAACTGGGCCCAATCAAAACAAACATTTTCAAAACACGGTAAGACAGGGGCCTGGGCAAGACAGAACACTGGGCGAGACAGAATACTGGGCAAGACACAATACTGGGCAACGCAGAGCACTGGGCAAGACAGAATACTGGGCAAGACAAAATGCTGGGCAAGACAGAACACTGGGCAAGGCAGAACACTGGGCAAGACATAACATTGGGCAAGATAGAACACTGGGCAAGACAGAATGCTGGGCAAGACAGAACACTGGGCAAGACAGAATACTGGGCAAGACAGAATACTGGGCAAGACAGAATACTGGGCAAGGCAGAATACTGGGCAAGACAGCCTGTTGAGTAAGACAGAATACTGGGCAACACAGAATACTGGGCAAGACAGAATACTGGGCAAGACAGAATACTGGGCAAGACAGAATACTGGGCAAGACAGAATACTGGGCAAGACAGAATACTGGGCAAGACAGAATACTAGGCGAGACACAATAATGGGCAAGACAGAATACTGGGCAAGACAGAACACTGGGCAAAACAGAATATGGGCAGACGAAAAGGACAAGAAGAACCTGGGCAAGAAGAACATGGGAGGCAGAACACTGGGCAAGACATAACACTGGGCAAGATAGAAAAACTGGGCAAGACGAAAACTGGGCAAGACAAAAACTGGGCAAGAAGAATACTGGTAAGACAGAATGCTGGGGGGACAGAATATGGGCAAGCAGAATTTCTGGGCAAGAAGAAAACTGGGAAGACAGAATATTGGGCGATACAGAATCCCGGGGAAAACAGCCCTTCGGGCAAGACAGCCCACTGGGCAGACAGAATACGGAAAGACAGAATCTGGGCAACAGAATGCTGGGAAGACAGAGCTGGGCAAAACAGAATACTGGGGAAGACGAATACTGGGCAAAACAGAATATGGGCAAGAAAAACACTTTCGCAAGACAAAATTTTGGGGCAAGACAGAAAACTGAGCGAGACAGAAAAACTGGGCGGACACAATACTGTGCAAGACAGAATTTTCTGGGCAAGACAGAATACTGGGGGAAGACAAAAAAACCCGGAGAGACGAACACGGGCGATAGAGAAAAATGGGCGAGACAGAATACTGGCAAGACGAATGCTGGGGAAGAAAGAAAGACTGGGCAAGACAGAATATGGGCAAAACAAAAAATGGGCAAGAAGAAGACTGGGGGAAGCAAAGATGGGCAAGCAGATCACTGGACAAGACGAACATGGGCAAGACAGAACCTGGGCAAGGCAGAGCAATGGGCAAAAAACATAACACTGGGGAAGATAAAACCTGGGCAAGACAGAAACGGGCAAGAAGAACATGGGCAAGACAGGAAAAAACTGGCAAGCAGAACACTGGGCGAGCAGATTTTTGGGCTAGACAGAATACTGGGCGAGACAGAACACTGGCGAGACAGAATCTGGGCAAGGAGAAAAACTGGGCAAGACGAACAATAGGCAAAACAGAATATGGGCAAGACAAAATACTGGGCAAGAAGAACATTGGGCAAGCAGAAAACCCGGGGGCAAGGCAGAACACTGGGCAAAAACATAACATGTTCAGATAGAGACTGGGCAAGACAGAATATGGGGAAGCGAAATGGGCAAGAAGGGAAAACTGGCAAGGCAGAATACTGGGCAAAACGCCTGTTGAGTAAGACAGAATACTGGGCAAGAAAATACTGGGGGAAGACAGAATACTGGGCAAGACGAATACTGGGGAGACAGAATTTGGGGAAGACAGAATATAGCAAGCAGAATACGGGCAAGACAATATGGGCAAGACAGAATACAAGGCGAGACGAATACTGGGCAAGAAGAATACTGGGGGAAGACAGAACATGGGCAAGGAAAAATACTGGGAAGACAGAATGCTGGACAAGACAGAAAATGGGCAAGACAGAAAAACTTGGCAAGGAGAACACTGGGCAAGGGGGAACATGGGAAGACATAACACTGGGCAAAAATAGAACCTGGGCAAGACAGAACATGAGAAAAATAGAACACTGGGCAAGACAGAATACTTGGCAAAACAGAATACTGGGAAGACAGAATGCTGGCAAGAAGAATGGGGCAAGACAGAACACTGGTCAAAACGATATTGGGCAAATGAAAATGGGCAAGACAGAATGCTGGGTAAGACAGAATACTCGGCAAGACAGAATATGG
>NC_069478.1:5150400-5230400 GCF_026875155.1 Cherax quadricarinatus | reverse complement strand
TGTGGTTATCGTGAGGTGTGGTTATCGTGAGGTGTGGTTATTGTGAGGCTGGGTTATCGTGAGGTGTGGTTATCGTGAGGTGTGGTTATCGTGAGGTGTGGTTATCGTGAGGTGTGTGTTACCGTGAGGTGTGGTTATCGTGAGGTGTGGTTATCGTGAGGTGTGGTTATCGTGAGGTGTGGTTATCGTGAGGTGTGGTTATCGTGAGGTGTGGTTATCGTGAGGTGTAGTTTACCGTGAGGTGTGGTTATCGTGAGGTGTGGTTATCGTGAGGTGTGAGTTACCGTGAGGTGTGGTTTCGTGAGGTGTGGTTATTGTGAGGTGTGGTTATCGTGAGGTGTGGTTATCGTGAGGTGTAGTTACCGTGAGGTGTGGTTATCGTGAGGTGTGGTTATCGTGAGGTGTAGTTACCGTGAGGTGTGGTTATCGTGAGGTGTGGTTATCGTGAGGTGTAGTTACCGTGAGGTGTGGTTATCGTGAGGTGTGGTTATTGTGAGGTGTGGTTATCGTGATGTGTGGTTATCGTGTGGTGTGGTTATCGTGAGGTGTGGTTATCGTGAGGGTGTGGTTATCGTGAGGTGTGGTTATTGTGAGGTGTGGTTATCGTGTTGGTGTGGTTTATCGTGAGTGTGGTTATTGTGAGGTTTTGGTTATCGTGAGGTGTGGTTATCGTGAGGTGTGGTTATCGTGAGGTGTGGTTATTGTGAGGTGTGGTTATCGTGTGGTGTGGTTATCGTGTGGTGTGGTTATGTGAGGTGTGGTTATCGTGAGGTGTGGTTTTTATCGTGGGAGGGGTATGTTTACCGTGTGGTGTGGTTATCGTGAGGTGTGGTTATCGTGAGGTGTGGTTATCGTGAGGTGTAGTTACCGGGGGGAGGTGTGGTTATCGTGAGGTGTGGTTATCGTGTTTTGTGGTTATCGTGAGGTGTGGTTATTGTGAGGTGTGGTTATCGTGTGGTGTGGTTATCGTGAGGTGTGGTTATCGTGAGGATGTGGTTATCGTGAGGTGTGGTTATCGTGAGGTGTGGTTATCGTGAGGTGTGGTTATCGTAAGGTGTGGTTATCGTGAGGTGTGGTTATCGTGAGGTGTGGTTATCGTGAGGTGTGGTTATCGTGAGGTGTGGTTATCGTGAGGTGTGGTTATCGTGAGGTGTGGTTATCGTGAGGTGTGGTTACCGTGAGGTGTGGTTATCGTGAGGTGTGGTTATCGTGAGTGTGGTTATCGTGAGGTGTGGTTATCGTGAGGTGTGGTTATCGTGAGGTGTAGTTACCGTGAGGTGTGGTTATCGTGAGGTGTGGTTATCGTGAGGTGTAGTTACCGTGAGGTGTGGTTATCGTGAGGTGTAGTTACCGTGAGGTGTGGTTATCGTGAGGTGTGGTTATCGTGAGGTGTGGTTATCGTGAGGTGTGGTTATCGTGAGGTGTGGTTATCGTGAGGTGTGGTTATCGTGAGGTGTGGTTATCGTGTGGTGTGGTTATCGTGAGGTGTGGTTATCGTGAAGTGTGGTTATCGTGTGGTGTGGTTATCGTGTGGTGTGGTTATCGTGTGGTGTGGTTATCGTGTGGTGTGGTTATCGTGAGGTGTGGTTATCGTGAGGTGTGGTTATCGTGTGGTGTGGTTATCGTGAGGTGTGGTTATCGTGTGGTGTGGTTATCGTGAGGTGTGGTTATCGTGAAGTGTGGTTATCGTGTGGTGTGGTTATCGTGTGGTGTGGTTATCGTGTGGTGTGGTTATCGTGAAGTGTGGTTATCGTCTGGTGTGGTTATCGTGTGGTGTGGTTATCGTGTGGTGTGGTTATCGTGAGGTGTGGTTATCGTGTGGTGTGGTTATCGTGAGGTGTGGTTATCGTGAAGTGTGGTTATCGTGTGGTGTGGTTATCGTGTGGTGTGGTTATCGTGTGGTGTGGTTATCGTGAAGTGTGGTTATCGTGTGGTGTGGTTATCGTGAAGTGTGGTTATCGTGTGGTGTGGTTATCGTGTGGTGTGGTTATCGTGTGGTGTGGTTATCGTGAAGTGTGGTTATCGTGTGGTGTGGTTATCGTGTGGTGTGGTTTATCGTGTGGTGTGGTTATCGTGAGGTGTGGTTATCGTGTGGTGTGGTTATCGTGAGGTGTGGTTATCGTGAAGTGTGGTTATCGTGTGGTGTGGTTATCGTGTGGTGTGGTTATCGTGTGGTGTGGTTATCGTGAAGTGTGGTTATCGTGTGGTGTGGTTATCGTGTGGTGTGGTTATCGTGTGGTGTGGTTATCGTGAGGTGTGGTTATCGTGAGGTGTGGTTATCGTGTGGTGTGGTTATCGTGAGGTGTGGTTATCGTGAGGTGTGGTTATCGTGTGGTGTGGTTATCGTGCTCCTGTGTCTAACTCGTCACCCAACATGGCTATCTTTCATGTGTACAACCTATTATCATATCTCATTTTTATCTCCGGACGCCATTTGGCAGCTATTCTTTAGATATTTTTCAAAGTCATTTATGTGTTTTGTACAGGTGTGGGCACCACATAACCTCTGCTGTATATTCCAGAGTTTACTCGAATGTGAGTTGTATACCATATCACGGGTGGGGTTAGAACTCGCGGTCATAGAGTCACAAAAGTCCCGACCGTCGGGTTAGTTAGCTGGCCCAGCTGGTTACAATAAGATTCAACCATAATAAGGTTAGTATAGGCATCACTGTGACCACAAATGCAAGTTTTGGATGAATCTTATTGTAACCAGCTGGTCCAGTGCCACTCTGGTGGCAGTGTTGCCACCAGAGTGCTGGCAGTCACGTCAGTGTTGCCACCAGAATGCTGGCAGTCACGGTAGTGTTGCCACCAGAGTGCTGGCAGTCACGGCAGTGTTGCCACCAGAATGCTGGCAGTCACGGTAGTGTTGCCACCAGAGTGCTGGCAGTCACGGCAGTGTTGCCACCAGAGTGCTGACAGTGACGGCAGTGTTGCCACCAGAGTACTGGCAGTCACGGCAGTGTTGTCACCAGAGTGCGGACAGTCACGGCAGTGTTGTCACCAGAGTGCTGACAGTCACGGCAGTGTTGCCACCAGAGTGCTGGCAGTCACGGCAGTGTTGCCACCAGAGTGCTGGCAGTCACGGCAGTGTTGCCACCAGAGTGCTGGCAGTCACGGCAGTGTTGCCACCAGAGTGCTGACAGTCACGTCAGTGTTGCCACCAGAGTGCTGGCAGTCACGGCAGTGTTGCCACCAGAGTGCTGGCAGTCACGTCAGTGTTGCCACCAGAGTGCTGACAGTCACGTCAGTGTTGCCACCATAGTGCTGACAGTCACGTCAGTGTTGTCACCAGAGTGCTGACAGTCACGTCAGTGTTGCCACCAGAGTGCTGGCAGTCACGTCAGTGTTGCCACCAGAGTGCTGACAGTCACGTCAGTGTTGCCACCAGAGTGCTGACAGTCACGTCAGTGTTGTCACCAGAGTGCTGACAGTCACGTCAGTGTTGCCACCAGAGTGCTGGCAGTCATGTCAGTGTTGCCACCAGAGTGCTGACAGTCACTTCAGTGTTGCCACCAGAGTGCTGACAGTCACGTCAGTGTTGCCACCAGAGTGCTGACAGTCACGTCAGTGTTGCCACCAGAGTGCTGACAGTCACGTCAGTGTTGCCACCAGAGTGCTGGCAGTCACGTCAGTGTTGCCACCAGAGTGCTGACAGTCACGTCAGTGTTGCCACCAGAGTGCTGACAGTCACGTCAGTGTTGTCACCAGAGTGCTGACAGTCACGTCAGTGTTGCCACCATAGTGCTGACAGTCACGTCAGTGTTGTCACCAGAGTGCTGACAGTCACGTCAGTGTTGCCACCATAGTGCTGACAGTCACGTCAGTGTTGTCACCAGAGTGCTGACAGTCACGTCAGTGTTGTCACCAGAGTGCTGACAGTCACGTCAGTGTTGCCACCAGTGTGCTGGCAGTCACGTCAGTGTTGCCACCAGAGTGCTGACAGTCACGTCAGTGTTGTCACCAGAGTGCTGACAGTCACGTCAGTGTTGCCACCATAGTGCTGACAGTCATGTCAGTGTTGCCACCATAGTGCTGACAGTCATGTCAGTGTTGCCACCAGAGTGCTGGCAATCACGTCAGTGTTGTCACCAGAGTGCTGACAGTCACGTCAGTGTTGCCACCATAGTGCTGACAGTCATGTCAGTGTTGCCACCATAGTGTTGACAGTCATGTCAGTGTTGCCACCAGAGTGCTGGCAGTCACGTCAGTGTTGCCACCAGAGTGCTGACAGTCACGTCAGTGTTGTCACCAGAGTGCTGACAGTCACGTCAGTGTTGCCACCAGAGTGCTGACAGTCACGTCAGCGTTGCCACCAAAGTGCTGACAGTCACGTCAGTGTTGCCACCAGAGTGCTGACAGTCACATCAGTGTTGCCACCAGAGTGCTGGCAGTCACGTCAGTGTTGTCACCAGAGTGCTGACAGTCACGTCAGTGTTGCCACCAGAGTGCTGACAGTCACGTCAGTGTTGTCACCAGAGTGCTGACAGTCACGTCAGTGTTGCCACCATAGTGCTGACAGTCATGTCAGTGTTGCCACCATAGTGTTGACAGTCATGTCAGTGTTGCCACCAGAGTGCTGGCAGTCACGTCAGTGTTGCCACCAGAGTGCTGACAGTCACGTCAGTGTTGTCACCAGAGTGCTGACAGTCACGTCAGTGTTGCCACCAGAGTGCTGACAGTCACGTCAGCGTTGCCACCAAAGTGCTGACAGTCACGTCAGTGTTGCCACCAGAGTGCTGACAGTCACATCAGTGTTGCCACCAGAGTGCTGGCAGTCACGTCAGTGTTGTCACCAGAGTGCTGACAGTCACGTCAGTGTTGCCACCAGAGTGCTGACAGTCACGTCAGTGTTGTCACCAGAGTGCTGACAGTCACGTCAGTGTTGCCACCAGAGTGCTGACAGTCACGTCAGTGTTGTCACCAGAGTGCTGACAGTCACGTCAGTGTTGCCACCAGAGTGCTGACAGTCACGTCAGTGTTGCCACCAGAGTGCTGACAGTCACGTCAGTGTTAGTGTCAACAGCTCAGTATAACACTGTTTAAGACACGTTTACAACAATTAACTTTAAATCCTGGCGACGCCACGTGAAAACAAGTACATGTCTTACATTCCTGTGTGGGGGGGAGTGGGGTGTTGCAGGGGTCGAGTCACAGCTCCTGACCCCGCCTCTTCGCTGGTCACTACTTTGTCCACTCTTTTCCTGCTCCATGAGTTTTGTCGTATCTCCTCTTAAAGCTGTGTGTAGATTCTGCTTCCACTACATCACTCTCTAGATTGTCCCACTTCCTGACAACTCTGTGGCTGAAGAAATACTTCCTAACATCCCTGTGACTCATCTAAAATTTTTACTTACAGCTGTGACCCCTTGTTGTCCGTACCCACCTTCTCAATTCTTCTCAGTATTTTGTATGTCGTTATCATATCCCCCCTATCTCTCCTGCCCTCCAGTGTCATCAGATTGATTTCCCTTAATCTCTCGTCCCTAGCTCCTGGACTAGTCTTGTTGCAATCCTTTGCATTTTCTTGTTGCAATCCTTTGCACCATACCGTCCGTGGTATTGTTTCTTGCGTTCGCCTATATGCTGCGCAGTTATTTGGTTGATGTGCGCCTCAGGAGATGTGTTCGGTATTATACCCACCCCAAGATTCTTGTCTTTGAGTGAAGTTTGCAATCTTTGGCCTCCTAGCCTGTACTCTGTCTGCGGTCTTCTGTGACCTTTCTCATTCTTCATGACTTTGCACTTGGTGGGGCTAAACTCGAAGAGCCAGTTGTTGCACCAGGCTTGCAGCCTGTCCAGATCCCTTTGTGGTCCTGCCTGATCTTCGTCCACTTGAATTCTCCGCATTGGCTTTACACCTGCAAACAGGAACGCTTCTGAATCTATCCCTCCCTTCATGTCATTCACACATATCAGAAACAACACCGGCCCTACGACTGACCCTTGTGGAGCCCCTCTCGCCACAGGCGCCAACTCTGACACCTTGTCACATACTATCACTTGTTGTTTCTTTCCTGTAAGGTATTCTCTGATCCATTGCAATGCCTTTACTGTTATTCCTACGTGTTCCTCTAGCTTTTGCATTAATATCCTGTGCGGAACTCACGAAAACCTTCTTACGGGGGAAAAAATATGCTGTCTACCCACCCCTTTCCCTCCTGTCTTACTTCTGTCAACTTGTCGTAAACCTCCAGTAGGTTTGTGACAAAGGATTTTCCTTCCTTGAAACTGTTCTAGTTATCATTTATAAGCTCATTCCTTTCTACGTGCTCCACTAGTCTTTTCCTGATAAACGTCTCCTTTACTTTACATATTATACATATCAGCGGCACTCGTATGTAGTTTAATGATACCCGCATGTTTCTTTCTTAAAGATAGGAATTACATTTGCTGTCTTCCATACTTCAGGTAGTCGCCCTGTTTCGATAGATATGCTGAAGATTGTTGTTAGTGGTACACACAGTGTCTCTGCTGCCTCTCTCAGGACCCATGGAGAGATGTCCGGCCCCACCGCCTTTGAGGTATGTAGTTCACTTAGCAGCCTCTTTACTTCCTCTTCGGTTGTGTGCATTGTGTCCAACACCTGTTGGTGCACCTTACTATTCCAGTTTGCTGTAGTCCAGTCTGTCTCCATTGAAAATACTTCCTTAAATCTCGTGTTTAGCTCTTCAAATAATTCTTTGTCATTTCTGGCGATCTCTCCTTCCTTCCTCAGCCTAATTGCCTAGTCTTTGACTGTTGTTTTCCTCCTGATATGGCCGAACAACACCTTTGAGTCAGATTTGTCTTTTGATGCTGTGTCATTCTCGTATTGCCGCTGGGCCTTCTGTCTTATCCATGCATATTCATTTTTGCCTCTTCAGCTAATCTCCTTATTTATCTTGGTCCTTTGTCTTTTATACTTTTTCCATTCTCTAGTAAACTTAGTTTCGGCCTCTCTACATCTTTGGGTGAACCAAGAGCTCGTTCTGATATTTCCAGTGATTCTGTTGCTCTTTGGTATGAGCCTCTCTCATCTGCCTCCTTGCATTTTGTGGTCAAGTACTCCATAATTTCAATCATTGTTTTTTTTTTCCCACCATCCTACTCGTGCTGCTTCTCTCTTTATGTTTAACTCTATAATGTATTTGAAGCTCAAGTGTACATGCTCACTAGCTCCAAGGGGTCTTTCATATGTGATGTCACCAATCTTTGATCTACTCAAGGTAAATATGAAGTCAAGCCTTGCTTGTTCATCCTCTCCTCTCTCTCTCTCTGGTAGTGTTCTTAACATGTTGATGCATAAGGCTTTCCAAGACCACTTCTATTCCTTCATATTGGCCTTCCACGTTTCTGGTCCCCAGTGTGGCTCCAGGTTTTCCCAGTCAACCTGCTTGTGATTGAAATCACCCACAATTAGTAACTTTGCCCTACCCATATTAGTTCTTCTAGCAACCTCAGCTAGTGTATCAACCATTGCTCTGTTGTTCTCAAAGTACTCTTGTCTTGGCCTCCTGCTATTCAGTGGCGGGTCATACATCACTGAAATTACCATCATGGGATCCTCAGTCTACAGTGTTCCTACTATGTAGTCCCTTGCCTCTCTTTTGTCACCTTCCAACTCCTCAGAAATCTACTGGTTTTTGATGAGCAGTGCAACTACTCTGCCCACTCTGTTCCTTCTATCTTTCCTCATGATCTGATATCTAGTTGGAAAGATCGCATCTGTTATCATTCCTGTCTGTTTGGTTTCCGTGAGTGCTATGATGTCTCTTGATGCCTCTCTGGATGTCACTCCTCACACTTATTCGTTATTCTGTTTGCATTTCCAGGATTGAATTCTGGGGGGTTTGTGGAGGCTGGGGTGGCAGGTGACCTGCATGACATTAAGCTAATTTGTTTGGTTACTGTGTTGTGTGGGTGGTTCTGTGGGTGGATATGTTTGCTGGTGCTCCCGACTCTGGGTGCCCCTGCCTGTCTCTAGCATTGTCTCTCTTGTTCCTTGTGTTTTTGTATTCTTTCAATACTCACCTGCTTTTATTTTGTTTCCTTTAGCTGTGGTTTCTGCTGCATGAACCTGTTTTGCACAGTTTCTGCCCTAACTAATATGACTGGTTGAATTTTTACCTCGAATATCCTGATTCTCTGAAAATTTATCAACTCACTCATGTCCTCCTCTCCTGTTTGTTTCATGATATTTTCAATCTCCTTTCCCTCTCCCTGTCGTCTTTCTTCATATGTCCTTCCTTCGGCCTCCTGAAGCCCCTGGATAATAACTGACCTCTCCATCTCCTCTTCCCATTGCTTTTCCTTCCGTATCTCTAGGTCAGATTGAAGGATCGCCACCGCTGCTTCCCTTGTCATTTCCTGGATCTCTCGGTGGCCTGACAGTGCCTATGAAGGAAACCTGTCACCAACCGTACCTACAGTTACCTCACCTGTGCCCAATGGTATGCCACTTTCTCTCCTAGACATTTCGTGGCCCTCTTTGTGGCCTCCACGTAGGTCTTATCCTCTTTCTTCACCACAGTTCCCTCCACTGGATACTGGTGTACTAACTCCTGATTCCAAGCCCCTTCTGCTTGATGTGTGTGTGTGTGTGTGTGTGTGTGTTATTACAGGAACTAAGAAGAGATAAGTTTACGACCTCGCTTTGGACCGAAACGTCGTCGTAAGCCTCTCTCTCCAATGTACGACTTATTTGTGTATTGTTCCAGTCATGGTGTTGTGCCTTATGGTTCTTCACAGGAGGTAAGTTATGTTCACGATGTTCAATCTTCATCACTGTGTTCATTATGTTCTTTTAAAAGTTGTCAGTGGTTTTGGTTGTGTGCATCACACAACCAAAAAAATCCCCAGTTCCAACCATAATCGGCCAAAATCTCTGTTGCTTATGTTAATATAGGTGTAAGGGATTCCTCCTGAATTGTGGATAACTACCAGTTGTAAACATCAACTAACGTAAGTGTGTGGTTGTGCTCCAGGCTAGTTGACCTTATACCTACACCTGGGTCTGGAGGTCAGTCCCTCACTAGCTTGTATCTTATACCTACACCTGGGTCTGGAGGTCAGTCCCTCACTAGCTTGTATCTTATACCTACACCTGGGCCTGGAGGTCAGTCCCTCACTAGCTTGTATCTTATACCTACACCCAGGTCTGGAGGTCAGTCCCTCACTAGCTTGTATCTTATACCTACACCTGGGTCTGGAGGTCAGTCCCTCACTAGCTTGTATCTTATACCTACACCCAGCTCTGGAGGTCAGTCCCTCACTAGCTTGTATCTTATACCTACACCCAGGTCTGGAGGTCAGTCCCTCACTAGCTTGTATCTTATACCTACACCCAGGTCTGGAGGTCAGTCCCTCACTAGCTTGTATCTTATGCCTACACCCAGGTCTGGAGGTCAGTCCCTCACTAGCTTGTATCTTATACCTACACCCAAGTCTGGAGGTCAGTCCCTAGCTAGCTTGTATCTTATACCTACACCCAGGTCTGGAGGTCAGTCCCTCACTATCTTGTATCTTATAACTACACCCAGGTCTGGAGGTCAGTCCCTCACTAGCTTGTATCATATACCTACACCCAGGTCTGGAGGTCAGTCCCTCACTAGCTTGTATCTTATACCTACACCCAAGTCTGGAGGTCAGTCCCTCGCTAGCTTGTATCTTATACCTACACAAAGGTCTGGAGGTCAGTCCCTCACTAGCTTGTATCTTATACCTACACCCAGGTCTGGAGGTCAGTCCCTCACTAGCTTGAATATTATACCAACACCTGGGTCTGGAGGTCAGTCCCTCACTAGCTTGTATCTTATACCTACACCTGGGTCTGGAGGTCAGTCCCTCACTAGCTTGTATCTTATACCTACACCCAGGTCTGGAGGTCAGTCCCTCACTAGCTTGTATCTTATACCTACACCCAGGTCTGGAGGTCAGTCCCTCACTAGCTTATACCTTATACCTACACACAGGTTTGGAGGTCAGTCCATCACTAGCTTGTATCTTATACCTACACCCAGGTCTGGAGGTCATTCCCTCACTAGTTTGTATCTTATACGTACACCCAGGTCGGGAAGTCAGTCCCTCACTAGCTTGTATCTTATACCTACACCCAGGTCTGGAGGTCAGTCCCTCACTAGCTTATACCTTATACCTACACCCAGGTCTGGAGGTCAGTCCCTCACTAGCTTGTATCTTATACCTACACCCAGGTCTGGAGGTCAGTCCCTCACTAGCTTGTATCTTATACCTACACCCAGGTCTGGAGGCCAGTCCCTCACTAGCTTGTATCTTATACCTACACCCAGGTCTGGAGGTCAGTCCCTCGCTAGATTGTATCTTATATCAACACCCAGGTCTGGAGGTCAGTCCCTCGCTAGCATGAATCTTATACCTACACCTGGGTCTGGAGGTCAGTCCCTCACTAGCTTATACCTTATACCTACACCCAGGTCTGGAGGTCAGTCCCTCACTAGCTTGTATCTTATACCTACACCCAGGTCTGGAGGTCAGTCCCTCACTAGCTTGTATCTTATACCTACACCCAGGTCTGGAGGTCAGTCCCTCGCTAGCTTGTATCTTATATGAACTCCCAGGTCTGGAGGTCAGTCCTACGCTAGCTTGAATCTTATACCTACACCTGGGTCTGGAGGTCAGTCCTTCACTACCTTATACCTTATACCTACACCTGGGTCTGGAGGTCAGTCCCTCACTAGCTTGTATCTTATAACTACACCCAGGTCTGGACGTCAGTCCCTCACTAGCTTGTATCTTATACCTACACCCAGGTCTGGAGGTCAGTCCCTCGCTAGCTTTTATCTTATACCTACACCCAGGTCTGGAGGTCATTCCCTCACTAGCTTGTATCTTATACCTACACCCAGGTCTGGAGGTGAGTCCCTCACTAGCTTGTATCTTATACCTACACTCAGGTCTGGAGGTCAGTCCCTCGCTAGCTTGTATCTTATACCTACACCCAGGTCTGGAGGTCATTCCCTCACTAGTTTGTATCTTATACCTACACCTAGGTCTGGAGGTCATTCCCTCACTAGCTTGTATCTTATACCTACACCCAGGTCTGGAGGTGAGTCCCTCACTAGCTTGTATCTTATACCTACACCCAGGTCTGGAGGTCAGTCACTCACTAGCTTATATCTTATACCTACACACAGGTCTGGAGGTCAGTCCCTCACTAGCTTGTATCTTATACCTACACCCAGGTCTGGAGGTCATTCCCTCACTAGTTTGTATCTTATACCTACACCCAGGTCTGGAGGTCAGTCCCTCACTAGCTTATATCTTATACCTACACACAGGTCTGGAGGTCAGTCCCTCACTAGCTTGTATCTTATACCTACACCCAGGTCTGGAGGTCATTCCCTCACTAGTTTGTATCTTATACGTACACCCAGGTCTGGAGGTCAGTCCCTCACTAGCTTATATCTTATACCTACACCCAGGTCTGGAGGTCAGTCCCTCACTAGCTTATACCTTATACCTACACCCAGGTCTGGAGGTCAGTCCTTCACTAGCTTGTATCTTATACCTACACCCAGGTCTGGAGGTCAGTCCCTCACTAGCTTGTATCTTATACCTACACCCAGGTCTGGAGGTCAGTCCCTCGCTAGCTTGTATCTTATATCAACACCCAGGTCTGGAGGTCAGTCCCACGCTAGCTTGTATCTTATACCTACACCTGGGTCTGGAGGTCAGTCCCTCACTAGCTTGTATCTTATACCTACACCCAGGTCTGGAGGTCAGTCCCTCACTAGCTTGTATCTTATACCTACACCCAGGTCTGGAGGTCAGTCCCTCGCTAGCTTGTATCTTATATCAACACCTGGGTCTGGAGGTCAGTCCCTCACTAGCTTGTATCTTATACCTAAACCCAGGTCTGGAGGTCAGTCCCTCTCTAGCTTGTATCTTATACCTACACCCAGGTCTGGAGGTCAGTCCCTCGCTAGCTTGTATCTTATATGAACACCCAGGTCTGGAGGTCAGTCCCTCACTAGCATGTATCTTATACCTACACCCAGGACTGGAGGTCAGTCCCTCACTAGCTTGTATCTTATACATACACCAAGGTCTGGAGGTCATTCCCTCGCTAGCTTGTATCTTATATCAACACCCAGGTCTGGAGGTCAGTCCCTCACTAGCTTGTATCTTATACCTACACCCAGGTCTGGAGGTCAGTCCCTCACTAGCTTGTATCTTATACCTACACCCAGGTCTGGAGGTCAGTCCCTCGCTAGCTTGTATCTTATATGAACACCCAGGTCTGGGGGTCAGTCCTTCGCTAGCTTGAATCTTATACCTACACCTGGGTCTGGAGGTCAGTCCTTCACTAGCTTATACCTTATACCTACACCTGGGTCTGGAGGTCAGTCCCTCACTAGCTTGTATCTTATACCTACACCCAGGTCTGGACGTCAGTCCCTCACTAGCTTGTATCTTATACCTACACCCAGGTCTGGAGGTCAGTCCCTCGCTAGCTTTTATCTTATACCTACACCCAGGTCTGGAGGTCATTCCTCACTAGCTTGTATCTTATACCTACACCCAGGTCTGGAGGTGAGTCCCTCACTAGCTTGTATCTTATACCTACACTCAGGTCTGGAGGTCAGTCCCTCGCTAGCTTGTATCTTATATCAACACCCAGGTCTGGAGGTAAGTCCCTCGCCAGCTTGAATCTTATACCTACACCCAGGTCTGGAGGTCAGTCCCTCACTAGCTTGTATCTTATATCTACACCCAGGTCTGGAGGTCAGTCCCTCGCTAGCTTTTATCTTATACCTACACCCAGGTCTGGAGGTCATTCCCTCACTAGTTTGTATCTTATACGTACACCCAGGTCTGGAGGTCAGTCCCTCACTAGCTTGTATCTTATACCTACACCCAGGTCTGGAGGTCACTCCCTCACTAGCTTATACCTTATACCTACACCCAGGTCTGGAGGTCAGTCCCTCACTAGCTTGTATCTTATACCTACACCCAGGTCTGGAGGTCAGTCCCTCACTAGCTTGTATCTTATACCTACACCCAGGTATGGAGGTCAGTCCCTCGCTAGCTTGTATCTTATATCAACACCTGGGTCTGGAGGTCAGTCCCTCACTAGCTTATACCTTATACCTACACCCAGGTCTGGAGGTCAGTCCCTCACTAGCTTGTATCTTATACCTACACCCAGGTCTGGAGGTCAGTCCCTCACTAGCTTGTATCTTATACCTACACCCAGGTCTGGAGGTCAGTCCCTCGCTAGCTTGTATCTTATATGAACACCCAGGTCTGGAGGTCAGTCCTTCGCTAGCTTGAATCTTATACCTACACCTGGGTCTGGAGGTCAGTCCTTCACTAGCTTATACCTTATACCTACACCTGGGTCTGGAGGTCAGTCCTCACTACCTTGTATCTTATACCTACACCCAGGTCTGGACGTCAGTCCCTCACTAGCTTGTATCTTATACCTACACCCAGGTCTGGAGGTCAGTCCCTCGCTAGCTTTTATCTTATACCTAAACCCAGGTCTGGAGGTCATTCCCTCACTAGCTTGTATCTTATACCTAACACCCAGGTCTGGAGGTGAGTCCCTCACTAGCTTGTATCTTATACCTACACTCAGGTCTGGAGGTCAGTCCCTCGCTAGCTTGTATCTTATATCAACACCCAGGTCTGCAGGTAAGTCCCTCGCCAGCTTGAATCTTATACCTACACCCAGGTCTGTAGGTCAGTCCCTCACTAGCTTGTATCTTATACCTACACCCAGGTCTGGAGGTCAGTCCCTCACTAGCTTGTATCTTATACGTACACCCAGGTCTGGAGGTCATTCCCTCACTAGCTTGTATCTTATACCTACACCCAGGTCTGGAGGTCAGTCCCTCATTAGCTTGTATCTTATACCTACACCCAGGTCTGGAGGTCAGTCCCTCGCTAGCTTGAATCTTATATCAACACGAAGGTCTGGAGGTCAGTCCCTCGCTAGCTTGAATCTTATACCTACACCTGGATCTGGAGATCAATCCCTAACTAGCTTATACCTTATACCTACACCCAGGTCTGGAGGTCAGTCCCTCACTAGCTTGTATCTTATACCTACACCCAGGTCTGGAGGTCATTCCCTCACTAGCTTGTATCTTACACCTACACCCAGGTCTGGAGGTCAGTCCCTCACTAGCTTGTATCTTATACCTACACCCAGGTCTGGAGGTCAGTCCCTCACTAGCTTGTATCTTATACCTACACTCAGGTCTGGAGGTCAGTCCCTCGCTAGCTTGTATCTTATATCAACACCCACGTCTGGAGGTCAGTCCCTCGCTAGCTTGAATCTTATACCTACACCTGGGTCTGGAAGTCAGTCCCTCACTAGCTTATACTTTATACCTACACCCAGGTCTGGAGGTCAGTCCCTCACTAGCTTGTATCTTATACCTACACCCAGGTCTGGAGGTCAGTCCCTCACTAGCTTGTATCTTATACCTACACCCAGGTCTGGAGGTCATTCCCTCACTAGCTTGTATCTTATACCTACACCCAGGTCTGGAGGTCAGTCCCTCGCTAGCTTGTATCTTATATGAACACCCAGGTCTGGGGGTCAGTCCTTCGCTAGCTTGAATCTTATACCTACACCTGGGTCTGGAGGTCAGTCCTTCACTAGCTTATACCTTATACCTACACCTGGGTCTGGAGGTCAGTCCCTCACTAGCTTGTATCTTATACCTACACCCAGGTCTGGACGTCAGTCCCTCACTAGCTTGTATCTTATACCTACACCCAGGTCTGGAGGTCAGTCCCTCGCTAGCTTTTATCTTATACCTACACCCAGGTCTGGAGGTCATTCCCTCACTAGCTTGTATCTTATACCTACACCCAGGTCTGGAGGTGAGTCCCTCACTAGCTTGTATCTTATACCTACACTCAGGTCTGGAGGTCAGTCCCTCGCTAGCTTGTATCTTATATCAACACCCAGGTCTGGAGGTAAGTCCCTCGCCAGCTTGAATCTTATACCTACACCCAGGTCTGGAGGTCAGTCCCTCACTAGCTTGTATCTTATATCTACACCCAGGTCTGGAGGTCAGTCCCTCGCTAGCTTTTATCTTATACCTACACCCAGGTCTGGAGGTCATTCCCTCACTAGTTTGTATCTTATACGTACACCCAGGTCTGGAGGTCAGTCCCTCACTAGCTTGTATCTTATACCTACACCCAGGTCTGGAGGTCACTCCCTCACTAGCTTATACCTTATACCTACACCCAGGTCTGGAGGTCAGTCCCTCACTAGCTTGTATCTTATACCTACACCCAGGTCTGGAGGTCAGTCCCTCACTAGCTTGTATCTTATACCTACACCCAGGTATGGAGGTCAGTCCCTCGCTAGCTTGTATCTTATATCAACACCTGGGTCTGGAGGTCAGTCCCTCACTAGCTTATACCTTATACCTACACCCAGGTCTGGAGGTCAGTCCCTCACTAGCTTGTATCTTATACCTACACCCAGGTCTGGAGGTCAGTCCCTCACTAGCTTGTATCTTATACCTACACCCAGGTCTGGAGGTCAGTCCCTCGCTAGCTTGTATCTTATATGAACACCCAGGTCTGGAGGTCAGTCCTTCGCTAGCTTGAATCTTATACCTACACCTGGGTCTGGAGGTCAGTCCTTCACTAGCTTATACCTTATACCTACACCTGGGTCTGGAGGTCAGTCCCTCACTACCTTGTATCTTATACCTACACCCAGGTCTGGACGTCAGTCCCTCACTAGCTTGTATCTTATACCTACACCCAGGTCTGGAGGTCAGTCCCTCGCTAGCTTTTATCTTATACCTAAACCCAGGTCTGGAGGTCATTCCCTCACTAGCTTGTATCTTATACCTACACCCAGGTCTGGAGGTGAGTCCCTCACTAGCTTGTATCTTATACCTACACTCAGGTCTGGAGGTCAGTCCCTCGCTAGCTTGTATCTTATATCAACACCCAGGTCTGCAGGTAAGTCCCTCGCCAGCTTGAATCTTATACCTACACCCAGGTCTGTAGGTCAGTCCCTCACTAGCTTGTATCTTATACCTACACCCAGGTCTGGAGGTCAGTCCCTCACTAGCTTGTATCTTATACGTACACCCAGGTCTGGAGGTCATTCCCTCACTAGCTTGTATCTTATACCTACACCCAGGTCTGGAGGTCAGTCCCTCATTAGCTTGTATCTTATACCTACACCCAGGTCTGGAGGTCAGTCCCTCGCTAGCTTGAATCTTATATCAACACGAAGGTCTGGAGGTCAGTCCCTCGCTAGCTTGAATCTTATACCTACACCTGGATCTGGAGATCAATCCCTAACTAGCTTATACCTTATACCTACACCCAGGTCTGGAGGTCAGTCCCTCACTACTTGTATCTTATACCTACACCCAGGTCTGGAGGTCATTCCCTCACTAGCTTGTATCTTACACCTACACCCAGGTCTGGAGGTCAGTCCCTCACTAGCTTGTATCTTATACCTACACCCAGGTCTGGAGGTCAGTCCCTCACTAGCTTGTATCTTATACCTACACTCAGGTCTGGAGGTCAGTCCCTCGCTAGCTTGTATCTTATATCAACACCCACGTCTGGAGGTCAGTCCCTCGCTAGCTTGAATCTTATACCTACACCTGGGTCTGGAAGTCAGTCCCTCACTAGCTTATACTTTATACCTACACCCAGGTCTGGAGGTCAGTCCCTCACTAGCTTGTATCTTATACCTACACCCAGGTCTGGAGGTCAGTCCCTCACTAGCTTGTATCTTATACCTACACCCAGGTCTGGAGGTCATTCCCTCACTAGCTTGTATCTTATACCTACACCCAGGTCTGGAGGTCAGTCCCTCACTAGCTTGTATCTTATACCTACACCCAGGTCTGGAGGTCAGTCCCTCGCTAGCTTGTATCTTATATCAACACGAAGGTCTGGAGGTCAGTCCCTCGCTAGCTTGAATCTTATACCTACTCCTGGGTCAGGAGGTCAGTCCCTCACTGGCTTATACCTTATACCTACACCCAGGTCTGGAGGTCAGTCCCTCACCAGCTTGTATCTTATACCTACACCCAAGTCTGGAGGTCAGTCCCTCACTAGCTTGTATCTTATGCCTACACCTGCGTCTGGAGGTCAGTCCCTCACTAGCTTGTATCTTATATCAACACCCAGGCCTGGAGGTCAGTCCCTCGCTAGCTTGAACCTAATACCTACACCCAGGTCTGGAGGTCAGTCCCTCACTACCATACCTTACACCTACACCCAGGTCTGGAGGTCAGTCCCTCACTACCATATACATTACGCTTACACTCAAGTCTGGAGGTCAGTCCCTCACTACCATATACCTTACGCTTACACTCAAGTCTGTAGGTCAGTCCCTCACTACCATATACCTTTCGCTTACACTCAAGTCTGGAGGTCAGTCCCTCACTACCATATACCTTATGCTTACACTAAAGTCTGGAGGTCAGTCCCTCACTACCATATACCTTACGCTTACACTCAAGTCTGGAGGTCAGTCCCTCACTACCATATACCTTACGCTTACACTCAAGTCTGGAGGTCAGTCCCTCACTACCATATACCTTACGCTTACACTCAAGTCTGGAGGTCAGTCCCTCACTAGCTTCAAGCTGAGTAATAAATACCGGGTTCTGTGTAAGTATGAATTTATAAACTATTATCAGTAAGCCTAACCATACATGCTCTTTCTTATTACGGTATTTGCTTAGTTTATTATTCATGCTGTAAATTAGTTTATTTTACATGCTGTAAATTAGTTTATTTTACATGCTGTAAATTAGTTTATTTTACATGTAAATAAGTGAATGTAACTTTAGTAGTGGGAATAAACAGGTACTGAAAAATATCCTCTGATAGTGTCATAGTTACGACCAGGTATGACAGGTGTAGCAGCACCTGTGTTTGTAACTCACCTCTTACTGGTAGTACATGGTTACGACTAGGTATGACAGGTGTAGCAGCACCTGTGTTTGTAACTCACCTCTTACTGGTAGTACATGGTTACGACTAGGTATGACAGGTGTAGCAGCACCTGTGTTGTAACTCACCTCTTACTGGTAGTACATGGTTACGACCAGGTATGACAGGTGTAGCAGCACCTGTGTTTGTAACCCACCTCTTACTGGTAGTACATGGTTACGACCAGGTATGACAGGTGTAGCAGCACCTGTGTTTGTAACCCACCTCTTACTGGTAGTACATGGTTACGACCAGGTATGACAGGTGTAGCAGCACCTGTGTTTGTAACCCACCTCTTACTGGTAGTACATGGTTACGACCAGGTATGACAGGTGTAGCAGCACCTGTGTTTGTAACTCACCTCTTACTGGTAGTACATGGTTACGACCAGGTATGACAGGTGTAGCAGCACCTGTGTTTGTAACTCACCTCTTACTGGTAGTACATGGTTACGACCAGGTATGACAGGTGTAGCAGCACCTGTGTTTGTAACTCACCTCTTACTGGTAGTACATGGTTACGACTAGGTATGACAGGTGTAGCAGCACCTGTGTTTGTAACCCACCTCTTACTGGTAGTACATGGTTACGACCAGGTATGACAGGTGTAGCAGCACTGTGTTTGTAACTCACCTCTTACTGGTAGTACATGGTTACGACCAGGTATGACAGGTGTAGCAGCACTGTGTTTGTAACTCACCTCTTACTGGTAGTACATGGTTACGACCAGGTATGACAGGTGTAGCAGCACCTGTGTTTGTAACCCACCTCTTACTGGTAGTACATGGTTAGGACCAGGTATGACAGGTGTAGCAGCACCTGTGTTTGTAACTCACCTCTTACTGGTAGTACATGGTTACGACCAGGTATGATAGGTGTAGCAGCACCTGTGTTTGTAACTCACCTCTTACTGGTAGTACATGGTTACGACTAGGTATGACAGGTGTAGCAGCACCTGTGTTTGTAACCCACCTCTTACTGGTAGTACATGGGTACGACCAGGTATGACAGGTGTAGCAGCACCTGTGTTTGTAACTCACCTCTTACTGGTAGTACATGGTTACGACCAGGTATGACAGGTGTAGCAGCACCTGTGTTTGTAACTCACCTCTTACTGGTAGTACATGGTACGACCAGGTATGACAGGTGTAGCAGCACCTGTGTTTGTAACTCACCTCTTACTGGTAGTACATGGTTACGACCAGGTATGACAGGTGTAGCAGCACCTGTGTTTGTAACTCACCTCTTACTGGTAGTACATGGTTACGACCAGGTATGACAGGTGTAGCAGCACCTGTGTTTGTAACCCACCTCTTACTGGTAGTACATGGTTACGACCAGGTATGACAGGTGAAGCAGCACCTGTGTTTGTAACCCACCTCTTACTGGTAGTACATGGTTACGACCAGGTATGACAGGTGTAGCAGCACCTGTGTTTGTAACTCACCTCTTACTGGTAGTACATGGTTACGACCAGGTATGACAGGTGTAGCAGCACCTGTGTTTGTAACCCACCTCTTACTGGTAGTACATGGTTACGACCAGGTATGACAGGTGTAGCAGCACCTGTGTTTGTAACTCACCTCTTACTGGTAGTACATGGTTACGACCAGGTATGACAGGTGTAGCAGCACCTGTGTTTGTAACCCACCTCTTACTGGTAGTACATGGTTACGACCAGGTATGACAGGTGAAGCAGCACCTGTGTTTGTAACCCACCTCTTACTGGTAGTACATGGTTACGACCAGGTATGACAGGTGTAGCAGCACCTGTGTTTGTAACTCACCTCTTACTGGTAGTACATGGTTACGACCAGGTATGACAGGTGTAGCAGCACCTGTGTTTGTAACTTACCTCTTACTGGTAGTACATGGTTACGACTAGGTATGACAGGTGTAGCAGCACCTGTGTTTGTAACTCACCTCTTACTGGTAGTACATGGTTACGACCAGGTATGACAGGTGAAGCAGCACCTGTGTTTGTAACTCACCTCTTACTGGTAGTACATGGTTACGACCAGGTATGACAGGTGTAGCAGCACCTGTGTTTGTAACCCACCTCTTACTGGTAGTACATGGTTACGACCAGGTATGACAGGTGAAGCAGCACCTGTGTTTGTAACCCACCTCTTACTGGTAGTACATGGTTACGACCAGGTATGACAGGTGTAGCAGCACGTGTGTTTGTAACTCACCTCTTACTGGTAGTACATGGTTACGACTAGGTATGACAGGTGTAGCAGCACCTGTGTTTGTAACTCACCTCTTACTGGTAGTACATGGTTACGACCAGGTATGACAGGTGTAGCAGCACCTGTGTTTGTAACTCACCTCTTACTGGTAGTACATGGTTACGACCAGGTATGACAGGTGTAGCAGCACCTGTGTTTGTAACCCACCTCTTACTGGTAGTACATGGTTACGACCAGGTATGACAGGTGAAGCAGCACCTGTGTTTGTAACCCACCTCTTACTGGTAGTACATGGTTACGACCAGGTATGACAGGTGTAGCAGCACTGTGTTTGTAACTCACCTCTTACTGGTAGTACATGGTTACGACTAGGTATGACAGGTGTAGCAGCACCTGTGTTTGTAACTCACCTCTTACTGGTAGTACATGGTTACGACCAGGTATGACAGGTGTAGCAGCACCTGTGTTTGTAACTCACCTCTTACTGGTAGTACATGGTTACGACCAGGTATGACAGGTGTAGCAGCACCTGTGTTTGTAACTCACCTCTTACTGGTAGTACATGGTTACGACCAGGTATGACAGGTGTAGCAGCACCTGTGTTTGTAACCCACCTCTTACTGGTAGTACATGGTTACGACCAGGTATGAGAGGTGTAGCAGCACCTGTGTTTGTAACCCACCTCTTACTGGTAGTACATGGTTACGACTAGATATGACAGGTGAAGCAGCACCTGTGTTTGTAACCCACCTCTTACTGGTAGTACATGGTTACGACTAGGTATGACAGGTGTAGCAGCACCTGTGTTTGTAACTCACTCTTACTGGTAGTACATGGTTACGACCAGGTATGACAGGTGTAGCAGCACCTGTGTTTGTAACCCACCTCTTACTGGTAGTACATGGTTACGACTAGGTATGACAGGTGTAGCAGCACCTGTGTTTGTAACCCACCTCTTACTGGTAGTACATGGTTACGACCAGGTATGACAGGTGTAGCAGCACCTGTGTTTGTAACCCACCTCTTACTGGTAGTACATGGTTACGACCAGGTATGACAGGTGTAGCAGCACCTGTGTTTGTAAAACCCACCTCTTACTGGTAGTACATGGTTACGACCAGGTATGACAGGTGTAGCAGCACCTGTGTTTGTAACCCACCTCTTACTGGTAGTACATGGTTACGACTAGGTATGAAAGGTGTAGCAGCACCTGTGTTTGTAACCCACCTCTTACTGGTAGTACATGGTTACGACTAGGTATGAGAGGTGTAGCAGCACCTGTGTTTGTAACTCACCTCTTACTGGTAGTACATGGTTACGACCAGGTATGACAGGTGTAGCAGCACCTGTGTTTGTAACCCACCTCTTACTGGTAGTACATGGTTACGACTAGGTATGACAGGTGTAGCAGCACCTGTGTTTGTAACCCACCTCTTACTGGTAGTTTCATGGTTACGACCAGGTATGACAGGTGTAGCAGGACCTGTGTTTGTAACCCACCTCTTACTGGTAGTACATGGTTACTACTAGGTATGACAGGTGTAGCAGCACCTGTGTTTGTAACCCACCTCTTACTGGTAGTACATGGTTACGACCAGGTATGACAGGTGTAGCAGCACCTGTGTTTGTAACCCACCTCTTACTGGTAGTACATGGTTACGACTAGGTATGACAGGTGTAGCAGCACCTGTGTTTGTAACCCACCTCTTGGTAGTACATGGTTACGACCAGGTATGACAGGTGTAGCAGCACCTGTGTTTGTAACCCACCTCTTACTGGTAGTACATGGTTACGACTAGGTATGACAGGTGTAGCAGCACCTGTGTTTGTAACCCACTTCTTACTGGTAGTACATGGTTACGACCAGGTACGACAGGTGTAGCAGCACCTGTGTTTGTAACCCACCTCTTACTGGTAGTACGTGGTTACGACCAGGTACGACAGGTGTAGCAGCACCTGTGTTTGTAACCCACCTCTTACTGGTAGTACATGGTTACGACCAGGTATGACAGGTGTAGCAGCACCTGTGTTTGTAAATCACCTCTTACTGGTAGTACATGGTTACGACCAGGTATGAGAGGTGTAGCAGCACCTGTGTTTGTAAACCACCTCTTACTGGTAGTACATGGTTACGACCAGGTATGACAGGTGTAGCAGCACCTGTGTTTGTAACCCACCTCTTACTGGTAGTACATGGTTACCACCAGGTATGACAGGTGTAGCAGCACCTGTGTTTGTAACCCACTTCTTACTGGTAGTACATGGTTACGACCAGGTATGACAGGTGTAGCAGCACCTGTGTTTTTAACCAGCCTCTTACTGGTAGTACATGGTTACTACCAGGTATGACAGGTGTAACAGCACCTGTGTTTGTAACCCACCTCTTACTGGTAGTACATGGTTACGACCAGGTATGACAGGTGTAACAGCACCTGTGTTTGTAACCCACCTCTTACTGGTAGTACATGGTTACGAGCAGGTATGACAGGTATAGCAGCACCTGTGTTTGTAACTCACCTCTTACTGGTAGTACATGGTTACAACCAGGTATGACAGGTGTAACAGCACCTGTGTTTGTAACCCACTTCTTACTGGTAGTACATGGTTACGACCAGGTATGACAGGTGTAGCAGCACCTGTGTTTGCAACCCACCTCTTACTGGTAGTACATGGTTACGACCAGGTATGACAGGTGTAGCAGCAACAGTGTTTGTAACCCACTTCTTACTGGTAGTACATGGTTACGACCAGGTATGACAGGTGTAGCAGCTCCTGTGTTTGTAACCCATCTCTTACTGGTAGTACATGGTTACGACCAGGTATGAGAGGTGTAGCAGCACCTGTGTTTGTAACCCATCTCTTACTGGTAGTACATGGTTACGACCAGGTATGACAGGTGTAGCAGCACCTGTGTTTGTAACCCACTTCTTACTGGTAGTACATGGTTACGACCAGGTATGACAGGTGTAGCAGCACCTGTGTTTTTAACCAGCCTCTTACTGGTAGTACATGGTTACGACCAGGTATGACAGGTGTAGCAGCACCTGTGTTTGAAACCAACCTCTTACTGGTAGTAGATGGTTACGACCAGGTATGACAGGTGTAGCAGCACCTGTGTTTGTAACCCACCTCTTACTGGTAGTACATGGTTACGACCAGGTATGACAGGTGTAGCAGCACCTGTGTTTGTAACCCTCCTCTTACTGGTAGTACATGGTTACGACCAGGTATGACAGGTGTAACAGCACCTGTGTTTGTAACCCACCTCTTACTGGTAGTACATGGTTACGACCAGGTATGACAGGTGTAGCAGCACCTGTGTTTGTAACTCACCTCTTACTTGTAGTACATGGTTACAACCAGGTATGACAGGTGTAACAGCACCTGTGTTTGTAACCCACTTCTTACTGGTAGTACATGGTTACGACCAGGTATGACAGGTGTAGCAGCACCTGTGTTTATAACCCACCTCTTACTGGTAGTACATGGTTACGACCAGGTATGACAGGTGTAGCAGCACCTGTGTTTGTAACCCACTTCTTACTGGTAGTACATGGTTACGACCAGGTATGACAGGTGTAGCAGCACCTGTGTTTGTAACCCATCTCTTACTGGTAGAACATGGTTACGACCAGGTATGACAGGTGTAGTAGCACCTGTGCTTGTAGGCCACCTCTTACTGGTAGTACATGGTTACGACCAGGTATGACAGGTGTAACAGAACCTGTGTTTGTAACCCACCTCTTACTGGTAGTACATGGTTACGACCAGGTATGACAGGTGTAGCAGCACCTGTGTTTGTAACCCTCCTCTTACTGGTAGTATATGGTTAGGACCAGGTATGACAGGTGTAACAGCACTGTGTTTGTAACCACCTCTTACTGGTAGTACATGGTTACGACCAGGTATGACAGGTGTAGCAGCACCTGTGTTTGTAACCCTCCTCTTACTGGTAGTATATGGTTAGGACCAGGTATGACAGGTGTAACAGCACCTGTGTTTGTAACCCACCTCTTACTGGTAGTACATGGTTACGACCAGGTATGACAGGTGTAGCAGCACCTGTGTTTGTAACCCTCCTCTTACTGGTAGTATATGGTTAGGACCAGGTATGACAGGTGTAACAGCACCTGTGTTTGTAACCCACCTCTTACTGGTAGTACATTGTTACGACCTGGTATGACAGGCGTAGCAGCACCTGTGTTTGTAACCCACCTCTTACTGGTAGTACATGGTTACGACCAGGTATGACAGGTGTAACAGCACCTGTGATTGTAACCTACCTCTTACTGGTAGGACTTGGTTACGACCAGGTATGACAGGTGTAGCAGCACCTGTGCTTGTAGCCCACCTTCTCTTACTGGTAGTGCATGGTTACGACCAGTTATGACAGGTGTAGCAGCACCTGTGTTTGTAACCCACTTCTTACTGGTAGTACATGGTTACGACCAGGTATGACAGGTATAACAGCACCTGTGCTTGTAACCCACCTCTTACTGGTAGTACATGGTTACGACCAGGTGTGACAGGTGTAGCAGCACCTGTGTTTGTAACCCACCTCTTACTGGTAGTACATGGTTACGACCAGGTATGACAGGTGTAGCAGCACCTGTGTTTGTAACCCACCTCTTACTGGTAGTACATGGTTACGACCAGGTACGACAGGTGTAACAGCACCTTTGCTTGTAGCCCACCTCTTAATGGTAGTACATGGTTACGACCAGGTATGACAGGTGTAGCAGCACCTGTGTTTGTAGCCCACCTTCTCTTACTGGTAGTACATGGTTACGACCAGTTATGACAGGTGTAGGAGCACCTGTGTTTGTAACCCACTTCTTACTGGTAGTACATGGTTACGACAAGGTATGACAGGTGTAACAGCACCTGTGCTTGTAGCCCACCTCTTACTGGCAGTACATGGTTACTACCAGGTATGAGAGGTGTAGCAGCACCTGTGCTTGTAGCCCACCTTCTCTTACTTGTAGTACATGGTTACGACCAGTTATGACAGGTGTAACAGCACCTGTGCTTTTAGCCCACCTCTTACTGGTAGTACATGGTTACGACCAGGTATGACAGGTGTAACAGCACCAGTGTTTGTAACCCACCTCTTACTGGTAGTACATGGTTACGACCAGGTATGACAGGTGTAGCAGCACCTGTGTTTGTAACCCACCTCTTACTGGTTGTACATGGTTACGACCAGGTATGACAGGTGTAGAAGCACCTGTGATTGTAGCCCACCTTCTCCTACTGGTAGTACATGGTTACGACCAGGTATGACAGGTGTAGCAGCACCTGTGCTTGTAGGCT
This sequence comes from Cherax quadricarinatus, assembly GCF_026875155.1. Taxonomy (NCBI): domain Eukaryota; kingdom Metazoa; phylum Arthropoda; class Malacostraca; order Decapoda; family Parastacidae; genus Cherax; species Cherax quadricarinatus. Next base: position 5,204,932 of record NC_069478.1, on the reverse strand, counting down.
ACCTCTTACTGGTAGTACATGGTTACGACCAGGTATGACAGGTGTAACAGCACCTGTGTTTGTAACCCACCTCTTACTGGTAGTACATGGTTACCACCAGGTATGACAGGTGTAGCAGCACCTGTGTTTGTAACCCTCCTCTTACTGGTAGTATATGGTTAGGACCAGGTATGACAGGTGTAACAGCACCTGTGTTTGTAACCCACCTCTTACTGGTAGTACATTGTTACGACCTGGTATGACAGGCGTAGCAGCACCTGTGTTTGTAACCCACCTCTTACTGGTAGTACATGGTTACGACCAGGTATGACAGGTGTAACAGCACCTGTGATTGTAACCCACCTCTTACTGGTAGGACTTGGTTACGACCAGGTATGACAGGTGTAGCAGCACCTGTGCTTGTAGCCCACCTTCTCTTACTGGTAGTACATGGTTACGACCAGTTATGACAGGTGTAGCAGCACCTGTGTTTGTAACCCACTTCTTACTGGTAGTACATGGTTACGACCAGGTATGACAGGTATAACAGCACCTGTGCTTGTAGCCCACCTCTTACTGGTAGTACATGGTTACGACCAGGTGTGACAGGTGTAGCAGCACCTGTGTTTGTAACACACCTCTTACTGGTAGTACATGGTTACGACCAGGTATGACAGGTGTAGCAGCACCTGTGTTTGTAACCCACCTCTTACTGGTAGTACATGGTTACGACCAGGTACGACAGGTGTAACAGCACCTTTGCTTGTAGCCCACCTCTTAATGGTAGTACATGGTTACGACCAGGTATGACAGGTGTAGCAGCACCTGTGTTTGTAGCCCACCTTCTCTTACTGGTAGTACATGGTTACGACCAGTTATGACAGGTGTAGGAGCACCTGTGTTTGTAACCCACTTCTTACTGGTAGTACATGGTTACGACCAGGTATGACAGGTGTAACAGCACCTGTGCTTGTAGCCCACCTCTTACTGGCAGTACATGGTTACTACCAGGTATGAGAGGTGTAGCAGCACCTGTGCTTGTAGCCCACCTTCTCTTACTGGTAGTACATGGTTACGACCAGTTATGACAGGTGTAACAGCACCTGTGCTTTTAGCCCACCTCTTACTGGTAGTACATGGTTACGACCAGGTATGACAGGTGTAACAGCACCAGTGTTTGTAACCCACCTCTTACTGGTAGTACATGGTTACGACCTGGTATGACAGGTGTAGCAGCACCTGTGTTTGTAACCCACCTCTTACTGGTTGTACATGGTTACGACCAGGTATGACAGGTGTAGAAGCACCTGTGATTGTAGCCCACCTTCTCCTACTGGTAGTACATGGTTACGACCAGGTATGACAGGTGTAACAGCACCTGTGCTTGTAGCCCACCTCTTACTGGCAGTACATGGTTACGACCAGGTATGAGAGGTGTAGAAGCACCTGTGATTGTAGCTCACCTTCTCCTACTGGTAGTACATGGTTACGACCAGGTATGACAGGTGTAGCAGCACCTGTGTTTGTAGCCCAACTCTTACTGGTAGTACATGGTTACGACCAGTTACTACAGGTAACGTAACAGCACCTGTGATCGTAACTAACCTCTTCTAACTAGTAATACATTATCGTGAAGATTAAATATCACCTTTTAATCGTAATAGTTTCTATCATTTAGCCGGTTTTTTGAAGTTTCAAAAATCAGAAATATGCGACAATTAAATATACTTTCAACAAAAATCTGTTAATTTGGATTAATATAAACGATGACTGGAACCAAACATTAAATTTTTGTAAACATCTGCCATGGCGAAATACGTGAATATTTTCTACTGTTGGAACACAAATTGCTTATTTTTCATATAATTTGTTGTCTATTGTAACTGTCGTTACGTATTTTAATTGTAATCTAATTACCTAGTGCAGGAACTGCACAGAAGGAACCAGTTTGACATCTATATATATACATGTATATATATATATATATATATATATTAATAAAGGGGATATTAATAAGGTCTTGAGGATGTCTCTCCAAGAGAGAACCCGCAGTAATGGATTTAAATTAGATAAGTTTAGATTTAGAAAGGACATAGGAAAGTATTGGTTTGGAAATAGGGTAGTTGATGAGTGGAACAGTCTACCTAGTTGGGTTATTGAGGCTAGGACTTTGGGTAGTTTCAAATCTAGGTTGGATAAGTACATGAGTGGGAGGGGTTGGATTTGAGTGGGACTTGCACATCAGAGCTTATTTCTTGGGTGGCATTGAAAATTGGGTTGGGCAAATGTTTTGTTAGTGGGATGAATTGTAAAGGACCTGCCTAGTATGGGCCAGCAGGCCTCCTGCAGTGTTCCTCCTTTCTTATGTTCTTATGTTCTTATATATATATATATATATATATTATATATATATATATATATATATATATATATATATATATATATATATATATATATTCTTTGGAATTACAAGAACGTTCCTGGCAGCAAAGGAACCCTTAGTCGCGTTACATCAAAGAGACGGAAGTGGGTCAGGAAATCCAACGTCAGGTAAGGGAGAGATCAACTACACCTGGAAGCTGACCTAACAGAAGCACTGGTGATGATTGTGCCTCAACGTATTCATCTAAATTTTCCATATCAAGTGTTATTTTGCTCGCCTCTGGAGCATGTGTAGTCTAACACGTACAGAACGTTGGTAAACTCAGCTACAACACAGCACCAACAGGAACTACAACACAGCACCAACAGGAACTACAACACAGCACCAACAGGAACTTCAACACAGCACCAACAGGAACTACAACACAGCACCAACAGGAACTACAACACAGCACCAGCAGGAACTACAACACGCACCAACAGGAACTACAACACCAGCACCAACAGGAACTTCAAAAACAGCACCAACAGGAACTACAAAAACAGCACCAACAGGAACTACAACACTGCCCAACAGGAACTACAACACAGCACCAACAGGAACTACAACACAGCACCCAAAAGGAACTACAAACACTGCACCAACAGGAATACAACACAGCACCAACAGGAACTACAACACAAGCACCAGCAGGAACACAACACAGCACCAACAGGAACTACAACACAGCACCAACAGGAACTACAACACAGCACCAACAGGAACTACAACACTGCACCAACAGGAACTACAACACAGCACCAGCAGGAACTACAAAACTGCACCAACAGGAACTACAACACTGCACCCAAAAGGAACTACAACACTGCACCAACAGGAATACAACACAAACACCAACAGGAACTACAACACAGCATCAACAGGAACTACAACACAGCACCCAAAAGGAACTACAACACAGCACCAACAGGAACTAAACACAGCACCAACAGGAACTACAACACCCGCACCAGCAGGAACTACAACACTGCACCAACAGGAACTACAACACAGCACCAGCAGGAACTACAACACAGCACCAACGGAACTACAACACAGCACCAAAAGGAACTACAACACAGCACCAACAGGAACTACAACACAGCACCAGCAGGAACTACAACACAGCACCAACAGAAACTACAACACAGCACCAACAGGAACTACAACACTGCACCAACAGGAACTACAACACAGCACCAACAGGAAACTACAACACAGCACCAACAGGAACTACAAACACGCACCAGCAGGAACTACAACACAGCACCAGCAGGAACTACAACACAGCACCCAAAAGGGGAAATACAACACAGCACCAACAGGAACTACAAAAACTGCACCAACAGGAACTACAACACAGCACCAGCAGGAAAATACAACACAGCACCCAAAAGGAACAACAACACTGCACCAACAGGAACTACAACACTGCACCAACAGGAACTACAACACAGCACCAGCAGGAACTACAACACAGCACCAGCAGGAACTACAACACTGCACCAACAGGAACTACAACACAGCACCAACAGGAACTACAACACTGCACCAACAGGAACTACAACACAGCACCAACAGGAACTACAACACAGCACCAACAGGAACTACAACACAGCACCAACAGGAACTACAACACAGCACCAACAGGAACTACAACACAGCATCAACAGGAACTACAACACAGCACCAACAGGAAAACTGATAAATTAGCAAGAATCTACTTAAAATTAAGTCCTTTCTAAAATTTTCTCTTATACGCTTTAAGATATACATTTTTTCATTTATGTTAATGTAAAAATTAGTAATTTTGTGCCAAAAGAACCTTAGAAAACTTACCTAACTTTATTATAACAAGCGCAGTTTAATTTAGCCTTATCCAACTAATTATATTTTAGATAAGTTTACAATAATTTAATAATAAACAAACACAGTGAAATACATTTCGTTAAGTTCAGAATGATTTTTGCGAAATTATTGCATAAAAAAATTTTCTTTTACCTTATTCGGCAAAAAGAGTGTTGTTATTTAAGCCAAAATCCCAAGTTTTATCTATTCGGCACGACATATATATATATATATATATATATATATATATATATATATATATATATATATATATATATATATATATATATATATATATATATATATATATATATATATATATATATGTATATATATATGTATATATATATGTATATATATATCTATCTGACTGTGAAACAAAAACCTGTAACTGTTTTGCATGATGGTAGGATTGCTGGTTTCTTTTTCTGTCTCATAAACACGCTAAGATAACAGGGATATCTTGCTACTCCTACTTACACTTTGGTCACACTTCACAGACACGCACATGCATATATATATATACATACATCTAGGTTTTTCTCCTTTTTCTAAATAGCTCTTGTTCTTTTTTATTTCTTCTATTGTCCATGGGGAAGTGGAAAAGAATCTTTCCTCCGTAAGCCATGCGTGTCGTATGAGGCGACTAAAATGCCGGGAGCAATGGGCTAGTAACCCCTTCTCCTGTATACAATTACTAAAAAAGAAGAAGAAAAACTTTATAAAACTGGGTTGCTTAAATGTGCGTGGATGTAGTGCGGATGACAAGAAACAGATGATTGCTGATGTTATGAATGAAAAGAATTTGGATGTCCTGGCCCTAAGCGAAACAAAGCTGAAGGGGGTAGGAGAGTTTCAGTGGGGGGAAATAAATGGGATTAAATCTGGAGTATCTGAGAGAGTTAGAGCAAAGGAAGGGGTAGCAGTAATGTTAAATGATCAGTTATGGAAGGAGAAAAGAGAATATGAATGTGTAAATTCAAGAATTATGTGGATTAAAAGTAAAGGTTGGATGCGAGAAGTGGGTCATAATAAGCGTGTATGCACCTGGAGAGAGAGGAATGCAGAGGAGAGAGAGAGATTTTGGGAGATGTTAAGTGAATGTATAGGAGCCTTTGAACCAAGTGAGAGAGTAATTGTGGTAGGGGACTTGAATGCTAAAGTAGGAGAAACTTTTAGAGAGGGTGTGGTAGGTATGTTTGGGGTGCCAGGTGTAAATGATAATGGGAGCCCTTTGATTGAACTTTGTATAGAAAGGGGTTTAGTTATAGGTAATACATATTTTAAGAAAAAGAGGATAAATAAGTATACACGATATGATGTAGGGCGAAATGACAGTAGTTTGTTGGATTATGTATTGGTAGATAAAAGACTGTTGAGTAGACTTCAGGATGTACATGTTTATAGAGGGGCCACAGATATATCAGATCACTTTCTAGTTGTAGCTACACTGAGAGTAAAGGTAGATGGGATACAAGGAGAATAGAGCATCAGGGAAGAGAGAGGTGAAGGTTTATAAACTAAAAGAGGAGGCAGTTAGGGTAAGATATAAACAGCTATTGGAGGATAGATGGGCTAATGAGAGCATAGGCAATGGGGTCGAAGAGGTATGGGGTAGGTTTAAAAATGTAGTGTTAGAGTGTTCAGCAGAAGTTTGTGGTTACAGGAAAGTGGGTGCAGGAGGGAAGAGGAGCGATTGGTGGAATGATGATGTAAAGAGAGTAGTAAGGGAGAAAAAGTTAGCATATGAGAAGTTTTTTACAAAGTAGAAGTGATGCAAGGAGGGAAGAGTATATGGAGAGGAAAAAGAGAGAAGTTAAGAGAGTGGTGAAGCAATGTAAAAAGAGAGCAAATGAGAGAGTGGGTGAGATGTTATCAACAAATTTTGTTGAAAAATAAGAAAAAGTTTTGGAGTGAGATTAACAAGTTAAGAAAGCCTAGAGAACAAATGGATTTGTCAGTTAAAAATAGGAGAGGAGAGTTATTAAATGGAGAGTTAGAGGTATTGGGAAGATGGAAGGAATATTTTGAGGAATTGTTAAATGTTGATGAAGATAGGGAAGCTGTGATTTCGTGTATAGGGCAAGGAGGAATAGCATCTTGTAGGAGTGAGGAAGAGCCGTTGTGAGTGTGGGGGAAGTTCGTGAGGCAGTAGGTAAAATGAAAGGGGGTAAGGCAGCCGGGATTGATGGGATAAAGATAGAAATGTTAAAAGCAGGTGGGGATATAGTTTTGGAGTGGTTGGTGCAATTATTTAATAAATGTATGGAAGAGGGTAAGGTACCTAGGGATTGGCAGAGAGCATGCATAGTTCCTTTGTATAAAGGCAAAGGGGATAAAAGAGAGTGCAAAAATTATAGGGGGATAAGTCTGTTGAGTGTACCTGGTAAAGTGTATGGTAGAGTTATAATTGAAAGAATTAAGAGTAAGACGGAGAATAGGATAGCAGATGAACAAGGAGGCTTTAGGAAAGGTAGGGGGTGTGTGGACCAGGTGTTTACAGTGAAACATATAAGTGAACAGTATTTAGATAAGGCTAAAGATGGTCTTTGTGGCATTTATGGATTTGGAAAAGGCGTATGACAGGGTGGATAGGGGGGCAATGTGGCAGATGTTGCAAGTGTATGGTGTAGGAGGTAGGTTACTGAAAGCAGTGAAGAGTTTTTACGAGGATAGTGAGGCTCAAGTTAGAGTATGTAGGAAAGAAGGAAATTTTTTCCCAGTAAAATAGTAGGCCTTAGACAAGGATGTGTGATGTCACCGTGGTTGTTTAATATATTTATAGATGGGGTTGTAAGAGAAGTAAATGCGAGGGTCTTGGCAAGAGGCGTGGAGTTAAAAGATAAAGAATCACACACAAAGTGGGAGTTGTCACAGCTGCTCTTTTGATAAACATTTGTGCTTTGGGAGATTCTGAAAAAGAAGTTGCAGAGATTGGTGGATGGAATTTTGGTAGGGTGTGCAAAAGAAAAAAAATTAAAGGTAAAAAAGGGAAAAAGAGAAAAGGTTTATCCCCCCCCCCCCCCAAAAGTTTTTGGGGTGATGAAAGATTGAATTTTCAGATTGGGAGGGAGAGGTATGGGGGGGGGGTTTGAACGTATTCAGATTTTTGGGGGAGGGGAAAGTGTCGCGGATGGGTTATGAAAGAAATGAGGTAAAATTCTTTAGAATTGATGGGGGAAAAAAAAAAGTGATTGGTGCATTAGGAGTCTGTGGGGGACAGGGGGAAACCTTTGTCCTTGGAGGCAAAGAGGGGAATTTGGAAAAGGTATAGTTTTCCCAAAGCTCTTATATGGGTGTGAACCCTGGGTGTGAATGTTGCAGCGGGAGAAGGCTGGAGGCAGGGGAGTTGTATGTCTGGGGGGCAATGTGGGGTTTGGAATTTTAATGCAGAGAATTCTTTAGTTTGGGAAGTTAGGGGGGGAGGTGCGGGATTACCAAAATGTTGCCCAAAGAGGGCGGGGAAAAGGGGGGTTGAGGTGGTTCGGACTTTGTAGAGAGAAGGGAAAGGCGAAAAAAAGATGACTTCAAGGGGGTGTATCGTCTGTAGGGGGAAGGAAGGCGGGGAAAGGGGTTTGGGCCCCTGGGAAAGGGGTTTGGGAGGGAGGGGGTAAGGAGGTTTTGTGTGCGAGGGGGGTTGGGCCCTTCCCGCAGGAAAGCGTTTACGTGTTTGATAAAGGGTGAAGGGACAAAAAGGTTTTTAATACTTGAGTGCTGTTGGAAATGTGGGGCAAAATAAAATTTTTTGAAGGGATTCAGGGGAAACCCGGGAGGCCCCGGGCTTTTAGTCCCGGAGTTTGGGGAAATACAGTGGGCCCGCATCTGAAGGAGGGGGGTTAATGTTGGGAAATTTAAAAAATGTAGTGTAAAGCCCCCTTTTTGGCAAGACAGTGAGGGAGTGGGAAAGATGGTTTAAAATTTTTCTTTTCGGGGCCAATCCCTGCCTTTGGGGGGAATCCCGGGCCCGGTGATAATAATAAAAAAAAAAAAAAAATTTTATTATTATTTTTAAATATATATTTTAAAATATTAATATAATATATTTATATATTAAAAATTTTTTATATTTTTTATATATATATAATATATTTATATGTATTAAAATATATTTTATAATACATTTTATATTTATATATCATCTATTATATGGGATAATATTTAATATTATATATATATATATTTTTATAAATATTTTATATATTTTATTATTATATATATATTTTTATATATATAATATTTATTTATATATGTCTCATATTAAAATATCTTTTTTTGCAGAAATAATTTCTTGATATTACGAAACCTTGTTTAGTTTTAGGGCAAACGGGGGGCGTGTTTACATAAAAAATAGGGGCGTATAGTAAGTCTTGTTTGGGTCTTTAACAAGACCTACAGTTTCCCCCCTTTCTTTGGGGGAAAATAAATTTTGTTTTATCAAATGTGTCTTTTGTGCCGTCACAGGAAAAAATGTTCATAGGGGGGGGGAAAAAGCAATGACGAGGGTCCCAAAGGGCCCGACTCTCTAGGTGCTCAGCCGTTTAAATGGGGTACCCGAGGGAAAAATAAATGAGGAAGCTAGCATAGAGACACTGAGGGGGCGTTATAAAAATGTCCCGTAGTAGGGTGGCATGGCGCACTCCAAACCCACCCACTGGGGGCTGAGTGCGCTTTCCCCGGTATGGCTGGAAAACCCTTTTGGGACGTGTTTCCAGAAGACACCTGCTTCCTTTTTCCCCTTTAGTTTTAAAAAAGGTACCCAGGTGTTTTGGGATGGGGTGGGTCGCATCCTGGGACAAAATGACCTTAAATTTCCCGAAATTTCCCCAGTAAACAAGCGGCTTTTATATTTGTGTTTCGAGTATGGCCTTTCCCGTTATATTTTATACGAGGATGTGCTCCTTTATTTTGTAATATACTATATGCTAATGCTAATATTTTTCGGTTTATATTATATTTTGTTAGGCTTAAATATTCTTATTTCCATGTAGTGGGAAACCACTAGGTTTAAGTGCCAATTAGCAGTTCAGGTACTGAGGTCTCCCTCACTCACGTGACCAACCTGACGTCGGCTTACCACTCTGTGGTACCGGCAGTAGGTTCACAGCACCTGCTCAGAGAAGGTTCACAGCACCTGCTCAGAGAAGGTTCACAGCACCTGCTCAGAGAAGGTTCACAGCACCTGCTCAGAGAAGGTTCACAACCCTTGCTCTGAGTAGTTTTACAGCACTCGCTGAGAGTATGTCCTTCACTCAGTCTGGGCTGGCATAGCCAAGGGAGCACACTTCACTCATTGACCTCTCATAAGAGACATGTTAAGTTGTCTTGTGGTCGCTTTCTTTCATGATTAACTTTCTTAAGCTTGTCACTTTTGAGTTATTTATACTCGGGTAAATTAATCTTTCCATGTGACTGAATAAGCCTTGTCGGCTTTTATGTTAATGTGTGGTCTAAGCTATTCTTAGTCATGTTGGATGGAAATGAGACTAAGTCCGTCAATTACGAGTTCTTGTATACTCCGAATTGATAGTTCAGATAAGTCTTTATAAGTATTGTAAGTTACTTCGTGGCTAGGTCTTAATAACCCTTATAGGTGCATATTATTGGTGATTTTAGTACAAAGCTCGACCTTAAGAGGTTCATTTATTCATATCAATGTACTGGTACATACCAAGAGAAATGTAAGAGTTAAACTCCTTATTTTATGTTAATCCTAACATTATAATCATACATTAAGCTAAAACTCTACTAGTAAAGATTCTAAGTTTTAGTTATTTGTTTCGTAATCCTGAATTCTTAAGTTATTGTTGCAAAACCGTAAACAGGCCATATGTTCAACAAGAATGTTACCTTAACACTCTACCATACCTTTGAAGAAGGTTAAGAAGACGAGTTTTGTAACAATAGTAATATGTCATTGATGACAGCTATGGTCTGTATACCTTGTACATGTATACTGGTAGTAAATAAAGATACGTATTATTATTATTATTATTATTATTAATAATATTATTATTAATATTACACGGGGAGTGTTCTTAGGAGTGTAAGCATTCTCAAGGTGACCACCGTCAGCAGGAACCATCCATGGTGTTAGGGACCAGTCTGATCGTCAGGGTGATTTAAGGGGAAACTCTGGAGGTGTGTTGCTGGTCGTTGCTGGAGGCGGCGGCTCGGGAATGAATGGTATCTCAGTGAATACACACTTCCCCTTTCTTTCGTTGCAAAAAAATAAATATATTTAGAGAGAGCTCACGAATAACGAAATCTCGCAATAATAATAATAACAATAGTAACAATAATAACGACAATAATAATAATAATAATGTATTATTATTATTAATAATGTCAACAAAATTACTCTAGATATCATTCCACTTTCTACGTCTTAGAAATTGTAGTTCGTGATTAAAAACTAAGCTGACACATGTTATGTTGTAGTTACTAAGCTGACACATGTTATGTTGTAGTTACTAAGCTGACACATGTTATGTTGTAGTTACTAAGCTGACACATGTTATGTTGTAGTTACTAAGCTGGCACATGTTATGTTGTAGTGTCAGCATAGTTGCTGATCCCTGTATTCCCAGTATTATATAGCATAGCATATTAGTATCATCCCTGTGCTTTAGACACGAGATCCCTCGTAGGCCTGGCTTTGTGTGACGTCATGGGGATACACATGGGCAGTGATCCCCCTGTCCCGTTCGCACTCGGCGGCAGTCCATACAGGCGTGAACAGGCTAGGCACCGGGCTCCATCTCTCATCTCAGTCTGACAATACATTTACCATCCTACAAGTGTGTCTACTTTCAACCTACGATATCTCCATTTAAGAACCCCTTACGATAAATGGTGACAGCGGTGAGCCTGTAATTCTGACGATTACAGCGATTTCTGGAGATAAAGTTGTCGACCAGCAAGACGGCCATTTCGTGTTACCAGTAGGCCTACCGAGGTTCACCCCATCCAGCTAACCTCAAGCCAGCTACTCTACCAGCTTCTACATTATTCATTGGTCAGTCTCTTTGTATTAGTGGTTATCTGCTTTTGCATTACTCCCGAGGGGTTGACCGAGTTTGCAAAATAAGCCAGCTTCCGTCTGTGGTGGGGGAGTAGAACACCCGAGCCCAGTCCAGCCTAGCCTATCCATCCAATTATTTTGCCTGCCAAGCCAGCTTCCCCCCCTGCTGTGCTCCTCGTGTGAAGTTATCAAGCTATTCTGTGTGAAGGGTTAAGATAAGCCAGCTAGCAACTAACCCAGGTGTCTTACCCAGTACTCGAGCAAGCCACATGGAGTAGTCTCCATCGCTTGTGATTCAAGCTCCAAGCATTCTGAGTGCGCCTTGTCATCCTGTGGTGTTGTAGTATTTCGTGGGTTTCTTCTAACCCAGCCGGCTTAGAATTATCTTCGCGCAGTGTGGGTTTCTCACTGAGGCTTACGACGTTAAACCCCATAAGCCCAACCACTCACGATCAGTGTGTCGCACATTGCCGGTCTCGGGACGCCTGCTCAGCCATTACCAAAACCAAACTTACAGTCGGCCATTACAACTCACCTACCTATCAGTGTTTGGTGACTGCTAAGGGTTGTAGCACCATATTTTAAGGACCACATAGGGGTCAAGAGCTGAGTGTGTCGCGCATTTTTAAAACCCTCCTATGTGTTGTCTCTCGCCGTTTTTAAGCGCAATTTACGATCATCTGTCCAGAGGACGGGCAGCAGGACGATATAAACAACCCATCAGTCTCATTCTTCAAGTTGTTACAGCGATAATATTTTTTTTTTTGAGACATTTGCGAGTGTTGAGACATTTCTTTTGTGTTCCCAGTGAATTTTTCCTTAGTGACATTCAGTGACTCTTGATCAGACTCAGTGTTTATCATGTACTGATTGCATAAATTTCTTTTAATCCCCTTTAATTCGTGTTAATTTTCGTGCATTATTTTATATCTGTTGTGTTGTGTATCTTTTTATACACTTGAAGTAAGTAATGAGTGTTTTCCTTTGTTGTGTGTGCAACATATGAGCAATATAGAACTTGTGTTTAAACTTCAGAATTCCAGTGAATTAATTCAGTAATTTTTCACCTCATATTCTGCATCACAACTCTGTGTTGTCTGTTATTATTTTTTTCTTCCCAGCATTTGTGTAATTTTATTTTTGTTCCCTGTGTGTTGAACATTCTTGTGTTCATATTCCTTTATTCGCCATTGTTTAATTTGTTTTAAATTTCCACAGACAAAAAGTGCCATTTTTTAAGTCCCAGCAAGAGCTCACATTTACAAAATTTTTCACACATCAAGTTTCTTTTGCAAGAAAATTCTAGTACTGTTTTTAAATGTTGATGTGTTGTGTTCTGCATCACTGTAAGTGTTGTGTTCCTTTTGTTGTGTTTTTTTTTTGCACCTATTAATTTTTTTTTCATATTTTATTGAACAAATTCATTCTTAGTGCAATTTTTAAGTTCTCCTTTTAAAGTAAATTGTTCTTTTGCTTGTTGTTTAAGTGCAGTTAAGAGTTAAAGTGTTCATTCCTTGATATATTTCTTTTCTTGTGTGTTTTTAATTTTTTATTATTGCACATAGACTCTTTTTGCAATAATTTTGTGCAAATATTGTGTTGTATTAAATTTTTTCTTGCAGAAAATTTTATGCAGTGTTGTGCAATACAGTTTATTCATTGCAGTTTCTTATGCTCTGTCCTGTGCATAGTATTTTTTCTGTCTGTCTTTTTTAAATTTTTATTTCAGTGAATTGTGTGTTTGTTTTAATTTTTGCACAAGTTTATTGAGTCCTTTTTTTTATTTTTTTGGTATTTCCTTGTTGCATTGAAAGTAAAGACAACTCACTGTGCCATTTTTTTCAATTTAAGTAAAAGTTGGGGCATATTAGATTTGAGCAAAGTAACAAGTTCTCTTGATTTTCAGTGTTTGTTAAGTTGCCATTTTTTTTCTTGTGTGAGTTCTTTGCTTACTGTTACTTGTCAATTTTTTAATTACTTATGCAGAATATTTAAGCATTTTTCCCATTTAAATTTCACTGTGTTGTGTGTTCCTCAGTTATCATTTTCTTTGTTCTCTAAATTCTAGTTTTTTACATTTTGCAAACATGTCTCAAGTTTTCTCTGCGATGCTCAGCACTTGCTGCTAGTACAACCATTAATGTGTCACCCCCAAAATTCGAGTAACTCCGTATCAACGATAGACATACTCAGATTTGGCTGCGTAACTTCACTCGTGATCCGTATGATGCTATGCCATTATTCAATGGTGACCCAGACAACTTGAAGGTTGGTTTAACTGCAGTTAGACCCAGAGCTGACGCTTCAGTTGATGGTCCTCCATCTGAGAGTTTTTTAAAATAAGTTCCAGAAAGGAGAGTCTAGCCGTTCTTCAGCACCCTTCAAATGTATTTAAATTAATTCGTATGAAGGACTTCCAAGATCTGACCAGGTGGCAAGATTATGAACAGTTAATTCGCAATTATCTTGAACCAGTGCGAGAAACGAATCCGTTCGTTGTTCTCAAAGAATTAGTTTGCACAGCCCCGAGACCAGAAGAGTCATTGGGAGGAGTTTGCTCCCCGTCTCAATAACCTAATGTCCTCATTTGTTAAAGCAGGCCAAAATTCAAGATATCTTAACGATAGTGATAAACCACCCCTTGATGGGTTTGCCAGATTGGCTGCATTTGGAGTCGTTAAACAACTAATCCCACCGACATCTAAGTATGTGTACAATTCAAGTCCGCTAGATGCTAATATGGGACCGCTTAAAGCTCTAATCCACGTACGAAATTTGTGCCCCGAGGGATCCTTCCCTTATCGTAGGTCTATGCCAAACACTTGCCCAATCCTGTACCTCCTTTAGTTTGTGCTACACCAACCTCCCAACCCGCAATCACTCACGTCATCATCCAAAGAAGTGTTAAGAGCTATCATTCCCGTAACACCCATAGTAGTACAGTAACCACAGTCAAATAATTTGCTAACAATTTTGGTTTCCGGGGCCCATATCGCTAGTAATTGTTATGACAGTTCCCCTAAGAAGCGTGTATGATGATGAGTACCAGTCAGATCTTCCCCTACTGTACTCATCATAGAATTCATGGACATGACAATCTGAGTGCAATGCGCTCTACAATATGCGGTACTCTAGATCTTTCCATGGCCGTTCAACCGCAGACCCAGGAGAGGAAACAGACGTCGTGGTTCACAGTCTAATCAGAACAGGCTCATTCTTCCAATTCGGGGGAATTAGAGCGCCCAGTCAACCCCCAATGGTGGACGGTAAGTGAAAATTTGAGTAACCCATCCCGTTCAAAATTTCCCTTTGAAGCCTTAAGCAGTCTCGTGAATGACAATCCTGCTGATGATGTGGCTTCCCCACGTCTCTGACGTAGGGAATTTGGGGGAAGTAGAAGGATGCTTTCTCCGATGACAACTCACCTTCCTGTTTGGTATAAGTTTAATGCAAGATTGGTCCCATTAGTACAAGCTTCTGTCCATAATGGCCCGTTATGTGTTCATGGCTCTGGTGCGCAAGTTATATCATTAGGTCTACCCTTTTTTAAGAGAAGCGGTTACGACGTATCCTCCTCGTTGAACCAATACTGTAACCTCCCTTGGTGGAGTAGCTGGTTCTCTTCTGCGGTCGAGGTCAGACTTCGCTCCCCTTTTATATCCAAGGCAGAGACTTTTACTGTGCTTTTCTTGTTGTCGACCAGATTATTTTCCCCTGGTGACCTTCTTCTGGGATTTGCTTCCATGCGGGGACTTACGCATTGTGTCGACCCGTACCGTTTGGCATGCCCAAATAGATGACTTAATCGTTCCATTCTGGGGTTACAGCTTGGATCAGAAATCTGTCATACTGCTTGCCAGAGTATGATGTACGCATTAAGTCCTTACAAGCCAATGCAATTTCCAGTAGCGTACCCAAGCGGTCAGGCACGGTAATTCTGTCATTCCCATTAGGTTCCACCTATACCTTCAGACTTGCAGGATAGTGTTTCGTTCCCTCAAGTGTCGAGGACACTCAGACAGCCTTGAGTGTCACACCCTGCTGCTGCTAGTTCGAGTAGTAGTTTTCCACAGGGGTGCCTTGTCAGAAAACGATTACTTGGAATAGTAATGCCATTCTTGTTGATGTCACATGCCGTTTGCAGAAAGACGTTCTGTTGCGGCTAGTGCTCTCACTAGAGTGTCTGTTGTTGTTCCTAATGTTCCAGATGGTGATACCGTCCTAGTTGACAGTGATTCCTGAAAGGGTCAAAGGTTATTTGTTGAACTTCCTTACACATTTAAGAGACAGTAAGATCCTTTTACTCCTTGCTAACATTTGGGTCACAGTGTTCGTCTCAGAGCAAATACCAACCTCGTTGACCTAGTTCACTATCCTTACCCTGTTTCAAGTACAGGATGACGTGTCACCTGACAGTGGGTCGGTGCTATTTCTACCGGGGAGACCTCATCCACTTCTCCGGTTTCAATCTGTTTCACCCGTTGAGGAGAAAGACTTAGCTCCTATGATTCCCAGACGAAGTCAAGCGTTTGTTGACTCTGTTGAACAAACGTCGTAAAGCTATTGCCTTACCAGGTGAGAAGATGGGTATAACGAACTTATTGTCCCATCGTATTCCATTGAACCCTGGTATAGACCTATTTACATACCTGCGTACAGAATGCCTCATTCACAATTTGCTGTCGCAGAGGACTGATCAATCAAATGCTCATGATGGAGTTATTGCACATAGCAATTCACCCGGGAATGCGCCCTTGATCTAGTGCTAAGAAGGATGGCACTTGGCGCCCGGTGATTGACTTTGGGAAAGTTAAACGCGAAAACCATTCCAGATCGTTTCCACTTCCCTGTATTAGGTGACCTTTTACGCAATATCGGAGATAACAAGTCTTCTGACCCGGGGACTTGTTAAAAGGGTTTTTGGCAAGTCCCTCTTCACGAGGACACCCAAGGTTAACAGCTTTCTCCACTCCCACAGGTCATTATCATTTCCTCCGTAGGCGTTTGGATTACGATCGTCTCCTATCACGTTCTCTAAAACTCATGACCAATATCTTTAGAGGTCTGATAGGTAAAGCACTTATGGGTACTTAGACGACGTAATCGTCATGTCCGAAGACGTGGACACACATCTGAAAGACTTAAATACAGTACTTGGAAAGCTTGAAGAAGCAAATTTAAAGATCAAACGTTAAAATGCCAATTTTTCAGATCAAAAATTTAAAGTTTCTTGGTCACGTAGTCACTCCTAGAGGGGTTACGACTGACCAAAGTAAAGTAACTGCAGAAACAAAATTTTTCCAACCCCCAAACTGCTGATGCCGTAAGATCCTTTGTGGGCTTAGCAGGTTTTTATAGATTTTTATTGCTAATTTTTCTTCATAGCTGCTCCTCAAAACTGAGTTGTTAAGAAAGATGCTCCTTTGTTTGGACCTTCCGTCAAAAAACAGCATTCCAAACCTTAAAAGAAAAGCTAACATCTGCTTCAATTTTGAAATTCCCAGATTTTTCTAGCCCTTCTATCTGACAACTGATGCTAGTTCAATTGGCATAGGTGCCGTACTAGCTAGAAGACTGTAGCAAGTACAACGCAGTTGCATTTGCTAGCCGAGTCCTTACGAAGGCTGAAGTAATTATACAGTAACGGAGCAAGAAGTTTAGCAATAGTATGGTCTTTGAAGCACTTCCGAGACTCATTTACCAGTACCCCGTTCATGTCTTGACAGATCATGCGCCACTGATACCTTTATTCCAGAACAAACAGCCCACTGGAAGGTTAGCCAGATGGTCCTTGACTATCCAAGAGTTTCAATCCCACTTTTGAACATTTACCTGGCAAGTCAAATGTAGTCGCAGATGCTTTATCGCGAACGTTGTGTAGTTACTGCAGATCCTCCATTTCTGTCGAGGATGTCAAAACTGCACAAAGACTAGATCCCATGGGTCTGGTTTTGATTCGATTCCTTTTTCCGGAAGATCCCATTCTTACTGTAAAAGCCACCAGCACTCATTAGTGACTTTGTAATGAGTCAGGAATTACTGTATCGAACAGCGCGGTTGGGTTTCTCCAAGCAGAGAGAGTTTACCAGTTAGTAATTCCACAGTCACTAGTTGAACGTAGCTCTACAGCTAGTTCATGATTTCACCAGGTGTTGCACACCCTGGTATGGATCGTTCTGTGAAACAAGCAGAAAGAAATACTTTTGGCCACATGTGGCAACTGATATTTCCGAGTATGTTAAGAAAAAGTAGTGTCTGTATGCAGATAAAGGAAATGTCAATGGTCCTAACCCCAAACCAAGTGTACCCAAAACCCCAGCGAACCGTGGGAAAGAGTTGCCCTTGATTTGTTAAAATAATTTTAAATGTTCCCTCCCAAAGGGAACAAACATCTGTGTGTTATGGTAGACCATTTCACCAGTATTGTGAGTTAGTTCCTATTTTCAGATAAGACTGCAGAGACAGTAGCTAAAACGTTTTTTAAAAAAACGCTTATCTGCAGGGATACCACCCCAAAGTCCTTAGTAAAGATAATGGAGGTGAATTCTGTAATGAGATTCTTGAAAATTTTGTGTACTTTATACCCAAAATCTCTAAATCCACCATTGTTCTCTCATCCTGCCAGCAATGGGTTAGCCCAAAGAACAAATAAGAAAATACTTGAAAGTTCTGAGAGCCACTATCAACCCCAATAGTTTAAACTTGGGATGAAGTTATACCAGATGTCCAGTGTGCCTGGGAAATTTTGCTTACAATGCTTCCATAGGTGATACTCCACATTATGCATTGTATGGTGTAGACAAGCGTTTACCCTATGAGTTGTTATATTCTGCCCCGAAACCTAATTACAACCCTGATGATTTCGTAGCAACTCGTACCAGCTTAGCTCAAAGTGTTTTTAGAAGAATCCGTTTAAACACTTCATAAAGCAACAGCAGAATTTACTAGAGTAACTAATAGCCGTGCTAAGCCATCCAAAATCAAAGTAGGTTCGAGAGTTATGCTGATTAACTTTAACAAAACGTCTGCAATGCCAAAGCTTGATCAAAAGTTTGTCGGACCTTATCGAGATGTAGAACATATTCTGGAAATAAGTATAAGGTTAGAGAAATTAGTACTGGCAAATACAAAGAAACGCATTTTGATCATATGAAATTAGTATGCGATGTTGAGGTATTGCTACCCAGACTAATGAGACAGACTTGACAATCCTCCTGATCCTGTACTCTCTACCTCAGATACTCAGTTTAGATACTCAACCTGAATGTCGTTATCCCTTTCGTACTCGACAAGTAATGAGAAACCCGCAAGTATATTTTGTAGATATTTCCCTTTAGATCTCTTCAGTCAAGGCATGTGTTGCCATTGCAGAGGAATTCGACCTCCCAGAGATGTAACCATTCTGCATATGTAAACCTTACCCTCGCAGAATTGGGTTTAAATTCATAGTCTGTTTTAATTAGATGTCCGAGATGAATGAATTTGTCAAAATGTGTGTTTTGTTATTAGCTGATCAGTTTGTCAGAAATTTTCGTGTTCACGTTCCTCCGTATTCTGAGGAATTACAGTCTAGATTTGTGTGCACCCAATCTGCCCTTTTTGTTAAAAACTTCTTTGTATATAATTATTCTTCCCCAGAAAACCGTAGAGTGATGAATACAGATCGATCGATCAATTCCACCCATATTGTATAATGATTTGTTCTTATAGTGTGTAATGCATTACGTTTAAAACCCACTATGTAATATCCATTATGATACCATCCATTAGTTCTAAGTTAAAATATGAATTTGTTGTTGTATAGAATCAGCCCAGATCCGCCTGCCTGTTCAGCCTATAGTATAGTAGTGTATGTCGGGACGACATACGTAACATGACCGAGCTGTCAGCATAGTTGCTGATCCCTGTATTCCCAGTATTATATAGCATAGCATATTAGTATCATCCCTGTGCTTTAGACACGAGATCCCTCGTAGGCCTGGCTTTGTGTGACGTCATGGGGATACACATGGGCAGTGATCCCCCTGTCCCGTTCGCACTCGGCGGCAGTCCATACAGGCGTGAACAGGCTAGGCACCGGGCTCCATCTCTCATCTCAGTCTGACAATACATTTACCATCCTACAAGTGTGTCTACTTTCAACCTACGATATCTCCATTTAAGAACCCCTTACGATAGTAGTTACTAAGCTGACACATGTTATGTTGTAGTTACTAAGCTGACACATGTTATGTTGTAGTTACTAAGCTGACACATGTTATGTTGTAGTTACTAAGCTGACACATGTTATTTTGTAGTTACTAAGCTGACAATGTTTTTGTTGTAGTTATAAAACGACACTGTTATGTTGTAGTTACTAAGCTGACACATGTTATGTTGTAGTTACTAAGCTGACACATGTTATGTTGTAGTTACTAAGCTGACACATGTTATGTTGTAGTTACTAAGCTGACACATGTTATGTTGTAGTTACTAAGCTGACACATGTTATGTTGTAGTTACTAAGCTGACACATGTTATGTTGTAGTTACTAAGCTGACACATGTTATGTTGTAGTTACTTTAAACTGACAATGTTATGTTGTAGTTACTAAGCTGACACATGTTATGTTGAAATTCCCAAGCTGACACATGTTTGTTGTAGTTACTAGCTGACACATGTTATGTTGTAGTTACTAAGCTGACACATGTTATGTTGTAGTTACTAAGCTGACACATGTTTATGTTGTAGTTACTAAGCTGACACATTTATGTTGTAGTTATAAGCTGACACATGTTATGTTGGGAGTTACTAAGCTGACACAGTTATGTTGTAGTTACTAAGCTGACACTTTTATGTTGTAGTTACTAAGCTGACACATGTTATGTTGTAGTTACTAAGCTGACACATGTTATGTTGTAGTTACTAAGCTGACACATGTTATGTTGTAGTTACTAAGCTGACACATGTTATGTTGTAGTTACTAAGCTGACACATGTTATGTTGTAGTTACTAAGCTGCACATGTTATGTTGTAGTTACTAAACTGACACTGTATGTTGTAGTTACTAAGCTGACAATGTTTGTTGTAGTTACTAAGCTGACACATGTTATGTTGTAGTTACTAACCTGACACATGTTATGTTGTAGTTACTAAGCTGACACAAAGTTTGTTGTAGTTACTAAGCTGACACATGTTATGTGTAGTTACTAAGCTGACACATGTTATGTTGTAGTTACTAAGCTGACACATGTTATGTTGTAGTTACTAAGCTGACACATGTTATGTTGTAGTTACTAAGCTGACACATGTTATGTTGTAGTTACTAAGCTGACACATGTTATGTTGTAGTTACTAAGCTGACACATGTTATGTTGTAGTTACTAAGCTGAACATGTTTTTGTTGTAGTTACTAAGCTGACACTGTTATGTTGTAGTTATAAGCTGACAATGTTTTGTTGTAGTTACAAGCTGACCCCTGTTATGTTTTTAGTTACTAAGTGACACATGTTATGTTGTAGTTACTAAGCTGACACATGTTATGTTGTAGTTACTAAGCTGACACATTTATGTTGTGTTACTAAGTGACAATGTTTTGTTGTAGTTACTAAGCGACACATGTTATGTTGTAGTTACTAAGCTGACACATGTTATGTTGTAGTTTCTAAGCTGACACATGTTATGTTGTAGTTACTAAGCTGACAAATGTTTGTTGTAGTTACTAAGCTGACACATGTTTGTTGTAGTTACTAAGCTGACACATGTTATGTTGAAGTTACTAAGCTGACACATGTTATGTTGTAGTTACTAAGCTGACACATGTTATGTTGTAGTTACTAAGCTGACACATGTTATGTTGTAGTTACTAAGTGACACATGTTATGTTGAAGTTACTAACTGACACAGTTATGTTGAAGTTACTAAGTGACACATGTTATGTTTTTAGTTACTAAGTGACAAATGTTATGTTGTAGTTACTAAGCTGACACATGTTATGTTGTAGTTACTAAGCTGACACATGTTATGTTGTAGTTACTAAGCTGACACATGTTATGTTGTAGTTACTAAGCTGACACATGTTATGTTGTAGTTACTAAGCTGACACATGTTATGTTGTAGTTACTAAGCTGACACATGTTATGTTGTAGTTACTAATGTTATTTACTGACGTTTAAACTGAATTCTTGAAGCTGAAGACTTATTACCAGAGTAAATGACAACTTCCTCTAAATTAGCACAGAAAATTAAGCTCCTGTTCTTTGTTATATCTATAAAAAAAATATTTATACCTGTGTTGTGTATCCCAGGATATGCACACAGAGACATGTATGTCTCAGAGTATATATGCTGACAGTATATATGCTGTCAGTTCAATTTAATCCCTAAGTTAGGGATTATCCATCTAATGTCTCTTAATGATTCCTAGTATACAAGCAGCCTTAATGATCCTCGTTTAGTAACCCACATTAACCAATCTTCTCTTATAACAGGATATATATATGCACCGTGAGGTATATATAGTCTCTAGCTGTATATATGCTGACACTTTACGGTAATATCTATTTAAGGGTTAAAGTGTTCTAGACTGATAATAAGCGACTAGCGTAAAGCCTTAATAACCCTCGTGTTATGGATGGTCTGTTTACCCAATTAACCATCTCTTGAGGAAGTGGTTAATTGGTTGCGTTTTAAATAGCTAATGAATACCTGGATATATATAGAATATCTATGATAGTCTATGATACTATCACCTAAATACCTCCTATATAATTATACCAGGTTATACTGAACGTATCTTAAAAAGTTTAAAGGAGATTCTGTTGTTTTCGTTTACCAAAAGACGAATAAGTTATTTGTGTTGTCTTAACATGGTTTG
The DNA here is from genome assembly GCF_026875155.1 of Cherax quadricarinatus. NCBI lineage: Eukaryota > Metazoa > Arthropoda > Malacostraca > Decapoda > Parastacidae > Cherax > Cherax quadricarinatus. The sequence continues at coordinate 5,182,807 of NC_069478.1, read as the reverse complement.
TGTTGCAGTGACGGTACCAGTATATTTGTGTTGTCTTAACATGGTTTGTGTTGCAGTGACGGTACCAGTATATTTGTGTTGTCTTAACATGGTTTGTGTTGCAGTGACGGTACCAGTATATTTGTGTTGTCTTAACATGGTTTGTGTTGCAGTGACGGTACCAGCATATTTGTGTTGTCTTAACATGGTTTGTGTTGCAGTGACGGTACCAGGATATTTGTGTTGTCTTAACTGGTTTGTGTTGCAGTGACGGTACCAGCATATTTGTGTTGTCTTAACATGGTTTGTGTTGCAGTGACGGTACCAGCATATTTGTGTTGTCTTAACATGGTTTGTGTTGCAGTGACGGTACCAGCATATTTGTGTTGTCTTAACATGGTTTGTGTTGCAGTGACGGTACCAGGATATTTGTCTATGTGTAACCTCTCCTCTATGTATTCGTTTTCTATATAATTTGGGTCCGAACTGCGATTACGTTGGGGTCTGAGTTTACCTTTTCTGACACTGTTATGTTCCTTACCAGCTCCTCATTACCTACTGTTTGTAAACGTAATGTCTGGCCGGTTTCGTTATTTGTTTGCTTAAGCTTAATTTACTGCAACGTCTCGCAACTGGAACTAAACAGGAAACTGAAGGTGTTGTCTAACAAGTACATTACAGAGAATCTAACTAATAGATGGTGATTTATACTCCAAATTTCTGCCCAGGAAGTGCATCATTATCCTAGTTACTCGCTGATAGTCATTGTTTGGTACGTTTAAGGTCGCTGATTTTTCGGCTACTTGTTCCCGGGATCTTTGTGATCATGTCTGAGAATGGTAAGACTAAAATACACTGCTTTGCACGTATTAATATTGAAATTCGTCTTGCACGTCTCTATTACGCTAATGTATCTAGGTCGGACGAATGAGACATATGCAACATTTGTAAAGATTCTCGTATGTTGCATAAGTCTCTCATTCTTCAACTTGTCTGCTTTTAAAACCATTGTTATCACATCTACACAGATATCTCTCATAACACACACAATCAGCTACAGATGTCGTATTATTTGCCACTCTTGAGTTTTCCATAAACACAGCGACTTAGACATTAGATAATTTACACCAGTGGATTTATCCAATGGTGACTCCGCCTCCTGCTTCACCTGACTACAATATATAAGCAACTTCTCCTTACATTTGCTGTCCATTTCTCAAGATTGATGGATTGAAGATACTGACTTCAATCTGAGAGACTGATTACCTCAAACTCTTCCTTATCTTCCACTGTTATACTCTGTATTGGACTGAAGAAATCCCTGGCTGGCGAAACGTTTCCTCGGTAAAGATACCCAAATGTTGGACAATTGTTTATTCTTCAATTCATCGGTTTATAAAACATTAATCATCACAGATATATCTGGTTATTCACACACTGCCCCTGATATCTGACTCGTCACACACTGCCCCTGATATCTGACTCTTCACACACTGCCCCTGATATCTGACTCTTCACACACTGCCCCTGATATCTGACTCTTCACACACTTCCCCTGATATCTGACTCTTCACACACTGCCCCTGATATCTGACTCTTCACACACTGCCCCTGATATCTGACTCTTCACACACTGCGCCTGATATCTGACTCTTCACACACTGCCCCTGATATCTGACTCTTCACACACTGCCCCTGATATCTGACTCTTCACACACTGCCCCTGATATCCGACTCTTCACACACTGCCCCTGATATCTGACTCTTCACACACTGCCCCTGATATCTGGCTGTACACACACTGCCCCTGATATCTGGCTGTACACACACTGCCCCTGATATCTGGCTGTACACACACTGCCCCTGATATCTGGCTGTACACACACTGCCCCTGATATCTGGCTGTACACATACTGCCCCTGATATCTGGCTGTACACACACTGCCCCTGATATCTGGCTGTACACACACTGCCCCTGATGTCTGGCTGTACACACACTGCCCCTGATATCTGGCTGTACACACACTGCCCCTGATATCTGGCTGTACACACACTGCCCCTGATATCTGGCTGTATACACACTGCCCCTGATATCTAGCTCAACACACTGCCCCTGATATCTGACTCTACACACACTGCCCCTGATATCTGACTCTACACACACTGCCCCTGATATCTGACTCCACACACACTGCCCCTGATATCTGACTCTACACACACTGCCCATTATTAATCATTTCTGACACCTTCCATAAACTAAATATGGCCGGTGACTTTAGGCTGGTGAGTTTTAACGTCACTGATGTGTTGACCAGAGTCCCAGTTCCGATTTGATTATGTACGTTCAGGAGGAATTACATAATTTGCCTAAACTGTTCCTTGAGAATGTAATTAACGAACTTAGTAACCAGTGTGTAGCTGGCTGTAAACTTATTTTCTGAGTAATCCGATGTTCCCATGTATTGACCCACTTCATATGAAGATTTCTGAATTCAAACTATTAAACGACCCAATCAAGGGTGGGGTTAGAGCCTACGATCAGGGTCACAAAACTCCAGACCATCGCGTTAGCCAGCTGGACCAGTGGCTAACGCGTCGGTCTGGAGATTTGAGACTCTCTGATCGCGGGTTCTAACCCAACCCGCGATATGGCTTGTTTACAATCGTGCCATTATATTTTCGTGAGTCATATTAAACGATATTTTATCGAAAAGTTGATGACTATGATGTCTGAAAGTCGTCGTTATTATATAGCAATATCAACATAGGTGTCAGACACAGCAACACAGGTGTCAGACACAGCAACACAGGTGTCAGACACAACAACACAGGTGTCAGACACAGCAACACAGGTGTCAGACACAGCAACACAGGTGTCAGACACAACAACACAGATGTCAGACACAGCAACACAAGTGTCAGACACAGCAACACATGTGTCAGACAGAGAAGCACAGGTGTCAGACACAGAATCACAGGTGTCAAGCACAGCAACACAGGTGTCAGACACAGCAACACATGTGTCAGACAGAGCAGCACAGGTGTCAGACACAGCAACACAGGTGTCGGACACAGCAACACAGATGTCAGACACAGCAACACAGGTGTCCGACACAGCAACACAGGTGTCAGACACAACAACACAGACGTCAGACAGCAATACAGGTGTCAGACACAGTAATACAGGTGTCAGACACAGCAATACAGGTGTCAGACACAGCAATACAGGTGTCAGACACAGCAACACAGGTGTAAGACTCAGCAACACGTGTCAGACACATCAACACAGTTGTCAGACACAACAACACAGGTGTCAGACACAGCAACACAGGTGTCAAACACAGCAACACAGGTGTCAGACACAGCAACACATATGTCAGACAGAGCAGCACAGGTGTCAGACAAAGAACCACAGGTGTCAAACACAGCAACATAGGTGTCAGACACAGCAATACAGGTGTCAGACACAGCAACACAGGTGTCAGACACAGCAACACAGGTGTTGGACACAGCAACACAGGTGTCAGACACAGCAACACAGGTGTTGGACACAGCACACATATGTTAGACACAGCAAGACAGGCGTCAGACACAGCAATACAGGTGTCAGACAAAGCAATACAGGTGTCAGACACAGCAACACAGGGGCCAGACACAGCAACACAGGTGTCAGACTCAGCAACACAGGCGTCAGACACAGCAATACAGGTGTCAGACACAGTAATACAGGTGTCAGACACAGCAATACAGGTTTCAGACACAGCAATACAGGTGTCAGACACAGCAACACAAGTGTCAGACACAACAACACAGGTGTCAGACACAGCAACACAGGTGTCAGACACAGCAACACAGGTGTCAGACACAGCAACACATATGTCAGACAGAGCAGCAGAGGTGTCAGACAAAGAACCACAAGTGTCAAACACAGCAACACAGGTGTCAGACACAGCAACACATGTGTCAGACAGAGCAGCACAGGTGTCAGACACAGCAACACAGGTGTCGGACACAGCAACGCAGATGTCAGGAACAGCAACACAGGTGTCCGACACAGCAACACAGGTGTCAGAAACAACAACACAGGCGTCAGACACAGCAATACAGGTGTCAGAGACAGCAATACAGGTGTCAGACACAGCAACACAGGTGTCAGACACAGCAACACAGGTGTCGGACACAGCAACACATGTGTCAGACAGAGCAGCACAGGTGTCAAACAAAGAAAGACAGGTGTCAAACACAGCAACACAGGTTTCAGTCACAGCAACACACGTGTCAGACAGAGCAGCACAGGCGTCAGACACAGCAATACAGGTGTCAGATACAGCAATACAGGTGTCAGACACAGCAACACAGGTGTCAGACACAGCAACACAGGTGTCCGACACAGCAACACAGATGTCAGACACAGCAACACAGGCGCCAGACACAGCAATACAAGTGTCAGATACAGCAACACAGGCGCCAGACACAGCAACACAGGTGTCAGATACAGCAATACAGGTGTCAGACACAGCAACACAGGTGTCAGACACAGCAACACAGGTGTCCGACACAGCAACACAGATGTCAGACACAGCAACACAGGCGTCAGACACAGCAACACAGGTGTCAGACACAGCAATACATGTGTCAGACACAGCAACACAGGTGTCAGACACAGCAACACAGGTGTCAGACACAGCAATACAGGGGTCAGACACAGTAACAAAGGTGTCAGACACAGCAACACATGTGTCAGACAGAGCAGCACAGGTGTCAGACAAAGAACTACAGGTGTCTGACACAGCAACACAGGTGTCAGACACAGCAACACATGTGTCAGACAGAGCAGCACAGGTGCCAGACACAGCACCACAGGTGTCAGATACAGCTACACAGGTGTCAGGCACAGAAACACAGGTGTCTGACAGAGCATCATAGGTGTTAGACGCAACAACACAGGTATCAGACACAGCAACACAGGTGTCATACACAACAACACATGTGTCAGACAGAGCAGCACAGTTCTCAGACACAGCAACACAGGTGTCAGGCACAGCAACACAGGTGTCAGACACAGCAACCCAGGTGTCAGACAAAGCAACACATGTGTCAGACACAGCAACACAGGTGTCAGACAAAGCAACACAGGTGTCAGACACAGCAACACAGGTGTCAGACACAGGAACACAAGTGTCAGACACAGAAACACAGGTGTTACACAGCAACACAGGTGCCAGACACAGCAATACAGGTGTCAGACACAGCAACACAGGTGTAAGACTCAGCAACACGTGTCAGACACATCAACACAGTTGTCAGACACAACAACACAGGTGTCAGACACAGCAACACAGGTGTCAAACACAGCAACACAGGTGTCAGACACAGCAACACATATGTCAGACAGAGCAGCACAGGTGTCAGACAAAGAACCACAGGTGTCAAACACAGCAACATAGGTGTCAGACACAGCAATACAGGTGTCAGACACAGCAACACAGGTGTCAGACACAGCAACACAGGTGTTGGACACAGCAACACAGGTGTCAGACACAGCAACACAGGTGTTGGACACAGCAACACATATGTTAGACACAGCAAGACAGGCGTCAGACACAGCAATACAGGTGTCAGACAAAGCAATACAGGTGTCAGACACAGCAACACAGGGGCCAGACACAGCAACACAGGTGTCAGACTCAGCAACACAGGCGTCAGACACAGCAATACAGGTGTCAGACACAGTAATACAGGTGTCAGACACAGCAATACAGGTTTCAGACACAGCAATACAGGTGTCAGACACAGCAACACAAGTGTCAGACACAACAACACAGGTGTCAGACACAGCAACACAGGTGTCAGACACAGCAACACAGGTGTCAGACACAGCAACACATATGTCAGACAGAGCAGCAGAGGTGTCAGACAAAGAACCACAAGTGTCAATCACAGCAACACAGGTGTCAGACACAGCAACACATGTGTCAGACAGAGCAGCACAGGTGTCAGACACAGCAACACAGGTGTCGGACACAGCAACGCAGATGTCAGGAACAGCAACACAGGTGTCCGACACAGCAACACAGGTGTCAGAAACAACAACACAGGCGTCAGACACAGCAATACAGGTGTCAGAGACAGCAATACAGGTGTCAGACACAGCAACACAGGTGTCAGACACAGCAACACAGGTGTCGGACACAGCAACACATGTGTCAGACAGAGCAGCACAGGTGTCAAACAAAGAAAGACAGGTGTCAAACACAGCAACACAGGTTTCAGTCACAGCAACACACGTGTCAGACAGAGCAGCACATGCGTCAGACACAGCAATACAGGTGTCAGATACAGCAATACAGGTGTCAGACACAGCAACACAGGTGTCAGACACAGCAACACAGGTGTCCGACACAGCAACACAGATGTCAGACACAGCAACACAGGCGTCAGACACAGCAACACAGGCGCCAGACACAGCAATACAAGTGTCAGATACAGCAACACAGGCGCCAGACACAGCAACACAGGTGTCAGATACAGCAATACAGGTGTCAGACACAGCAACACAGGTGTCAGACACAGCAACACAGGTGTCCGACACAGCAACACAGATGTCAGACACAGCAACACAGGCGTCAGACACAGCAACACAGGTGTCAGACACAGCAATACATGTGTCAGACACAGCAACACAGGTGTCAGACACAGCAACACAGGTGTCAGACACAGCAATACAGGGGTCAGACACAGTAACAAAGGTGTCAGACACAGCAACACATGTGTCAGAGCAGCACAGGTGTCAGACAAAGAACTACAGGTGTCTGACACAGCAACACAGGTGTCAGACACAGCAACACATGTGTCAGACAGAGCAGCACAGGTGCCAGACACAGCACCACAGGTGTCAGATACAGCTACACAGGTGTCAGGCACAGAAACACAGGTGTCTGACAGAGCATCATAGGTGTTAGACGCAACAACACAGGTATCAGACACAGCAACACAGGTGTCATACACAACAACACATGTGTCAGACAGAGCAGCACAGTTCTCAGACACAGCAACACAGGTGTCAGGCACAGCAACACAGGTGTCAGACACAGCAACCCAGGTGTCAGACAAAGCAACACATGTGTCAGACACAGCAACACAGGTGTCAGACAAAGCAACACAGGTGTCAGACACAGCAACACAGGTGTCAGACACAGGAACACAAGTGTCAGACACAGAAACACAGGTGTTACACAGCAACACAGGTGCCAGACACAGCAAGACAGGTATGAGACACAACCACACAGGTGTCAGACACAGCAACACAGGTGTCAGACACAGCAACACATGTGTCAGACACAGCAACACAGGTGTCAGATACAGAAACACAGGTGTCAGACACAGAAACACAGGTGTCAGACACAACAACACATGTCAGACACAGGACCACAGGTGTCAGACACAGCAACACAGGTGTCAGACACAGAAGCACAGGTGTCAGATACAGCAACATAGGTGTCAGACACAGCAACACAGGTATAAGATACAGCAACACAGGTGTCAGACACAGCAACACATATGTCAGACAGAGCAGCACAGGTGCCAGACACAGCAACACAAGTGTCAGACACAGCAACGCAAGTGTCAGACACAACAACACAGGTGTCAGACACAGCAACACAGGTGTCAGACACAGCAACACAGGTGTCAGACACAGCAACACAACGGTATCTTGCCACAGTTGCTACACTGCAGTGATAATCTTGCTATCATACAGGGATAACCTAGCTATCATACAGTGATAACCTAGCTATCATACAGTGATAACCTAGCTATCATACAGTGATAACCTAGCTATCATACAGGGATAACCTAGCTATCCTACAGGGATAACTTAGCTATCCTGCAGTGATGACCTCGTTATCCTACAGTGATAACCTAGCTATCTTGCAGTGATAACTTCGTTATCCTATAGTGATAACCTAGCTATCCTGCAGTGATAACCTCGTTATCCTACAGTGATAACCTAGCTACCCTACAGTGATAACCTAGCTACCCTCCAGTGATAACCTCGCTACCCTACAGTTAGAGATGTTTATAAAGTACCTAGTGCGGTACAAGAGGTTTCAGGCTGGATGTGGGGAAACCGGTTAGCCGGACTCGAGTCCTGGAGATGAAAAGTACAATGTTTGCACTCTGAATGAAGGGTGAGGATATTTGTAGTTGATAACTCTACTATCGGCGAAAACCTCTAACAAGGCAGTGATGAGGTGAATGATGGTGTGAGTGTTTCATTTTTTGAGGGCCACACTGCTTAGGTGGGAGACGGCCGGTTTGTTGAAAGATAGTTGAGTGAGCTAACAACCCTGTGTTCCATAGCAGTGTTAGTAGAGCACTAAACTCACATGTTTGGGTCTGTGGTTTAATCCCCGGCACGGGTGGAAGCACTGGGGCGTGTTTCCTTAAGACACCTGCTGTCCCTGTTCGCCTACCAGCAAGTAGGTACCTTGACTGGTATGGGTCGCATCCTGGGAAACAAAATTATCCTATTTTGCCAGAAATGCATAACAAAGGAGCTTCCTAGTATGTCACTGATGTCAGCTATGGTCTGTGAGCTTCCTAGTATGTCACTGATGTCAGCTATGGTCTGTGAGCTTCCTAGTATGTCACTGATGTCAGCTATGGTCTGTGAGCTTCCTAGTATGTCACTGATGTCAGCTGTGGTCTGTGAGCTTCCTAGTATGTCACTGATGTCAGCTATGGTCTGTGAGCTTCCTAGTATGTTACGGATGTCAGCTGTAGTCTGTGAGCTTCCTAGCATGTCACTGATGTCAGCTATGGTCTGTGAGCTTCCTAGTATGTCACTGATGTCAGCTATGGTCTGTGAGCTTCCTAGTATGTCACTGATGTCAGCTATGGTCTGTGAGCTTCCTAGTATGTCACTGATGTCAGCTAGGGTCTGTGAGCTTCCCAGTATGGGCACTATGTAGCTAGGGTCGTGAGCTTCCCAGTATGTCACGATGTCAGCTAGGTCTTGACTTCCTGGGTTTTTCACTGAGTCACTATGGGCTTTTAGCTTCTAGTATGTCACTGTGTCACTTGGTCTTGAGCTTCCTAGTATTACTGATTAGCTAGGGCTGTGAGCTTCCTATTTCATGAGTCAGCTATGGTTGTAGCTTCCTATAGACTATGTCAGCTATGTCCCGTGAGCTTCCTATATGCCTATGTCAACTTTTGGGCTGTGAGTTTCCTAGTAGCACTGATGTCGCTAGGGTTTTGAGCTTCCTAGTATGTCATGATTCCTAGGGTCTGGAGCTTCCTAAGTCACTTGTCAGCTAGGGTTTGAGCTTCCTAGTATGTATGAGTCGCTATGGTTTGGTTTCCCATTTTTGCAAGGTCCTAGGGCTGTGAGCTTCCCCGTAGTCCTGATGCACTAGGTCTGTGAGCTTCCCGTTTTTAATTCACCCGGGGCGTACTTCCTTAGTCACTTGTCAGCATGGTCTGTGAGCTTTCCAGTATTTACTGATGTCAGCTATGGGCTGGACTTCCTAGTATGTCCTGATGGCTAGGGGGCTGGAGTTCCTATATGCACTGATGTCAGCTAGGGGCGTGGCTTCCTAGTATGTCACTGATTCACTATGGGCTGTGGGTTCCTAATGTCACTGATGTCAAAGGTCGGGGAGCTTCCAGTTGTCACGATGTCAGCTATGGTCGTGAGCTTCCTAGTATTCACTGAGTCAGCTTGGCTGTGAGCTTCCTATTATGCATGATGTCAGCTAGGGTCTGAGCTTCCTAGTATGTCCTGATGTCAGCTATGGTCTGTGAGCTTCCTAGTATTCAATGATGCGCTTGGTCTGTGACTTTTCCAGTATGCACTGTGTCAGCTGGGGGCTTTGGGGGCTTCCCTTTTTTTCCTGTGTCAGCTTTTTTCTGTAGCTTCCAATATGTCACTGTTTTCATATGGTCTGTGGCTTCCCATATGTACGTTCACTTGGTCTGTGAGCTTCCTGTATTATGATTCGCTATGGTCTGTGGTTTAGTATGTCACTGATGCAGCTGGGGGCGGGGAGCTTTCCCAGATGCACGATGTCACTATGGTCGGAGCTTCCCAGTATTCACTGATGTCACTATGGTCGTGAGCTTCCCAGTATGTCCTGATGCAGCGGGGCGTGAGCTTCCTTGATTCCTATGTCGCTAGGGGCGTGAGTTCCTGTATGCCTGATTCAGCTTGGGCGTGTAAATTTATAGTACGGTGTAAAATTTGTTATTTTAATAGTTTATTTTTATTATTTATTATTATTATTATTTTTTTTATTTTATTATTTTTATGATGGATTTTAGTAGTTTTGGGGTTTTAGATGGGATGATTAGTATGGTTGTAGCTTTATATGTATTTGATGAAATATTGGAATTTTAGTTTTATAGTTGGAGTCAGTAAAGGGTTGGGGAGTTTAGTAGTTGGATGAAGCTAGGGTGGATTTATATGGGATATGTTGTAGGGTTGGAGTTTAGTATGGGTGTAGTATGTTTGAGTTTAGGGTTGTAGAGTAAATATGTTGTAGTTTAGTATGTATGATGGGAGTATTTGTATTTAGTAGTTGATGTCAGTAAAGGGGGTGAGTTTAGTATTTATTTATGTGTTTTGGGTGTGAGCCTAGTAGTATAATTGTCAGTATGGGTGTAGTATTTTTGTGCGTAATGTGTTGTGAGTTTAGTATGTATGATTAGTAGGGTTTGATTTATAGTATATGTAGCATGGTTGGAGTTTATATGTTATTGATTTATATGGTTGTAGTTAGTAGGGGGATGTAGTATTGGGGTGGGTTGGTTGAGAGTAGGTTAGAGTAAAGGTCATGGATGTAGGTTTTTGTTTGAGTTTTATATGTTTAGTAGTATGGGTGAGTAGATGATGATGTAGAAGGTTTGTTTAGTATGGGGATGATGTAATTGGTTGTGAGTTAGTAGGGGGATATGTATAGGGTTTTAAATTTTTTGCATGGATGTAGTATGGTTTGAGCATTTTATTGTATGATAGTAAAAGGTTGTGAAACCTTACCCCGGTTTTTCAAACCCCGTTTTTTAGAATTTAACTTTTATTTCACTTTGCCCCCCAAAGGGTTTTTGTGAACTCTTTTGTACTGAATTCATTGGGGCGAAAATTTTTAAAAGATTAATAGCTTTTTTTCTTTTTTTCCAGCTGTGACACTAGACCCCATTACTGATGTTACATGTACTCAGCTAATTGTGGGTGCAGGGGTCGAGTCATAGCTCCTGGCTCCTGCCTAACATTCTTCAGGTATTTGCTAATATCTACCCTCAATGTAACTGTTCCATGTGCTGTTCCATCGTCTTGATTACGCGCATAACCCCCACATAGAAGAGAAAGAGAGAGAGAGAGAGGAGAGAGAGAGAGAGAGAGAGAGAGAGAGAGAGAGAGAGAGAGAGACTTACGTCGTCGGGAACTTTTTTCTCTTCTATGTCCGGGTTATTTGTGTATTGTTCCAGTCACGGTATTGTGCCTTTGTGTTTACTATGTCTTGGGTGGTGTATCTCCTTTGTAAAGGAGCTACACCACCCAACACACTGAGTGTTGATTTAGTTTTGACTCCCTTTTTGTGTTGCACCTGCCGCAGGTGCGACAGGCAACACAGTGTTCCCTCTAGAAGAAACTCTCATTTTTTAAGAAAACAACCAATATCCGTTTTCCATAATCCCATGATGATAACTCTTGCATTCCATAATGAACTGTCATCATACAACTAAATGAATGATATTTTCTTGCTATTGATCTTGGAGACCAAGTTTATATAACTTAAATAATTCCTTTTGACTTATCCGTCTGTGGTATGCAAAGAGTGTTACAATTTACTTAGTGTATGTCACACTCCGATATAGGCTGCCTCCCAACCAGCGAACCAGGTGGTAACGAAGAGTACCCTTCGTTAAATCAGTACCTTGGTTCATTGACTAATGCCCGCCAAAGCTGAAGCAACGTGGTTCACTTGTGGTGGTAAGCATTGGCAGACTTGCCTAGCTGCTGGTTGAGTACGGTGCACACTCTCTGGCTTCTGCTTTGCCATCTGTCTCCGTGGTGTACACTTACGGTTCCATCTTTTCATACTGTATATAGTGTACATAACTGTACATACAAACACGAATCTCAGGTCGAAGGAGACTCGAACCTACTAGCCTTGGAACAAGGAACGCAGTGCTCTACCACCGTACCACACTGGTCCAATACCTTGGTGCCCAACTAATGCTAGACGTTTTGATCTAAGGCAGCCAGCTTTCAGGCAGGTGGCTTTCAGCTTTTCATCTCATTCCCTGCATGCATCGACCGAGAATATACGGATATACGGCATTCTTATCATGTTTCAAGAGGGAGGACACAATTATATTTCTCTCCATGATGGAACTGTTGGGTACAATGATCTGGGCAGCAGCCCACCCCGGTGGGTGATTACAAGAATTGGCGTGGTTGAAGACTGTATTCGACTCCTAGCCCGTCCTAATTTAGTATTGGTGTTGGAATAATTCTGTTTTCCCAGAGGTTTACCAGTCTGACCAATGTATGAGAGTGAGCAGAGGGTGCATGGGACCTTGTAAACATCACCCACATTATTAGTCGGAGTGTTTTTAATCAATTACTGTTTCACTGTCCCAGTGCTTTTGAAAGTAAGGTTTAGGCTTTCTTAGTGCCTCCTGCAGGCAGATCAAATTATCATTGTATGGCAAGAACAACACATTTTCCCTGGCATGCGTTTCCTTAGGTTCAGTCCAGTAGAAAGTCTTCCTAGCTGAGAGTAGAGTCTTCTGAACAAGATCCCCTGGGTTATCTGAGTTTTGTAGCTATGTTAAATATCTTGTTGATTTCATCTTCTAAATACTCAGGAATGCAGACACACAAAGCTCTCAGGAACACTGTAAGGAAAACATTCCTTTTAACCCTAGATTCATGACTTGAATAATAATCTATGACGGCACACTGGTGGTCTTTCTGTAAACTATAAATCTGAATCTTCTGTCGACGTGATGGACTAAAACATTTAGGAAGGGTAGAGTATTATCTATTTCATGACCTATTGTGAATTTAATAGAAGGTACCAGACCAATTGAGTCTAGGTAGGAACTCATCAATGTTGTGATCTCTAGGAAAAAGGCACAGAACATCGTCTATGTATCTAAACCACCTAGCATTAGTTTGAAGAATATCTTTAAGTAGTCTAGTCTCATAGTATTCCATATACAGGTTGCTGAGTAAGGGTCAGAGGGCACTTTCCATGGCCATGCCCTGTTTTTGAGCAAAGTACTTGACTTCAAACACAAACTTGCAATCCATAATACAAAGTTTAATCAGTTCAATTATTATATTCGTGGGGTATACCTGGAGAGTATACCTGGAGAGGGTTTCGGGGGTCAACGCCCCTGCGGCCCGGCCTGGGACCAGGCCTTGTGGTAGGGCAAGAAGGTTTCTAGTTCTTCTTCTAGGTACGTCAGCAAGTCAGGGACAGGGACTCTGGTAAACACGGCTGTGACATCAAAACTCACAAGGGTAAAGTCGTGCGAAGCATTTAATTTCTGGAGCCTTTCAGTAAGGACTAGTCTTGTTGCAAACCTTTGCAAGTTTTCTAATTTCTTGAAGTGCTGACTAGGTGTGTGTGTGTGTACTCACCTAACTGTGATTGCAGAGGTCGAGCCATAGCTTCTGGCTCCGCCTCTTCACTGGTCGCTACTAGGTCCATTCTCTCCCTATTCCATTGGTTTTATCGTACCTTTTGTTGAAGCTACGTATAGATCCTGCCTCCACTACATCACTTTCCTGACTATTTCAATTTCTAACGTCCCTGTGACTCATCTAAGTCTTCATTTGCGACCGCTTGTTATTGTATCCCGTCTCTGGAACAGCCTGTCTCTGTCCACCTTGTTAATTCCTCTCAGTATTTTGTACATCGTTATCATGTCCCCCCTATCCCTCCTGTCCTCCAGTGTCATGTCGATTTCCCTTAACCTCTCCTCGTAGGACATGCCCGGTAGCACCGGGACTAGTCTTGTTGTAAACTTTTGCACTTTCTCTAATTTCCTGCCAAGCTTGACCAAGTGTGGGTTCCAAACTGGTGCTGCATCCTCCAGTATGGGCCTGATGTACACGGTGTACATTGTCTTGAACTTTTCTTTACTGACATGTTGGAATGCTATTCTTAGGTTTGCCAGGCGCCCATATGCTGCAGCAGTTATTTGGTATGTGTGTGTGTGTGTGTGTGTGTGTGTGTGTGTGTGTGTGTGTGTGTGAGTGTGTGTGTGTGTGTGTGTGTGTGTGTGTGTGTGTGTGTGTGTGTGTGTATGAAGAAAAATTCAAACAAGTGTGTCAGACATAAACCTTTGCAGAGGAATCCAAGTTGATTTCCGGCTGTCAAGCAGCATTCAACCACTACATTAACGATCGTATTTCAATAACAATCTCTGTTTACCTGCACTTGATACTGTGTAGACGGGACGACCAGCGAGGCTCCACGTCTCGCCTCTTATGACGTGCAGCCAAGAACTGATAATTTCCAGTCGCTTCGGTCTTTTACCTTCTTGTAATGTATTGTTAAATATTACAGTTAGTTGATAATAAATTGTTAAATATTAGAGTTAGTTGATAATAAATTGTTAAATACTAGAGTTAGTTGATAATAAATTGTTAGAGTTAGCTGATAATAAATTGTTAAATATTACAGTTTGTTGATAACAAATAGCTAATTATTACAGTTAGTTGACAATAAATTGATAAACATTACAATTAGTTGATAATAAATTGTCAAATATTACAGTTAGTTGATAATAAATTGTTAAATATTAGAGTTAGTTGATAGGCAGTTTGTTAGGTACATTCCAACAGTGAGTTCGTCTTGTCATCTTCACTGCCAAATGTTTAGTTCAGTGAGTGTTGTCATATATCAGGACAGTTAATTTCGCTACTGTTTAACTTGTCAGATTCAGATCCTTGAAGTAAATTGAACTGCATGGGAATGTTACTGTCATGCTCAGCTGCACATGCAGTGCTGAGGACTCAGCTGCACATGCAGTGCTGAGGGCTCAGCTGCACATGCAGTGCTGAGCACATGCAGTGATGAGGGCTCAGCTGCACATGCAGTGCTGAGGGCTCAGCTGCACATGCAGTGCTGAGCACATGCAGTGATGAGGGCTCAGCTGCACATGCAGTGCTGAGGACTCAGCTGCACATGCAGTGCTGAGGACTCAGCTGCACATGCAGTGCTGAGGGCTCAGCTGCACATGCAGTGCTGAGCACATGCAGTGATGAGGGCTCAGCTGCACATGCAGTGCTGAGGACTCAGCTGCACATGCAGTGCTGAGGGCTCAGCTGCACATGCAGTGCTGAGGACTCAGCTGCACATGCAGTGCTGAGCACATGCACTGATGAGGGCTCAGCTGCACATGCAGTGCTGAGGACTCAGCTGCACATGCAGTGCTGAGCTCAGCTGCACATGCAGTGCTGAGGACTCAGCTGCACATGCAGTGCAGAGCACATGCAGTGATGAGGGCTCAGCTGCACATGCAGTGCTGAGGACTCAGCTGCACATGCAGTGCTGAGGGCTCAGCTGCACATGCAGTGCTGAGGACTCAGCTGCACATGCAGTGCTGAGGACTCAGCTGCACATGCAGTGCTGAGGACTCAGCTGCACATGCAGTGCTGATGACTCAGCTGCACATGCAGTGCTGAGGACTCAGCTGCACATGCAGTGGTGAGGGCTCAGCTGCACATGCAGTGCTGAGGGCTCAGCTGCACATGCAGTGCTGAGGGCTCAGCTGCACATGCAGTGCTGAGGACTCAGCTGCACATGCAGTGCTGAGGGCTCAGCTGCACATGCAGTGCTGAGGACTCAGCTGCACATGCAGTGCTGAGGACTCAGCTGCACATGCAGTGCTGAAGGCTCAGCTGCACATGCAGTGCTGAGGACTCAGCTGCACATGCAGTGCTGAGGGCTCAGCTGCACATGCAGTGCTGAGGGCTCAGCTGCACATGCAGTGCTGAGGGCTCAGCTGCACATGCAGTGCTGAGGACTCAGCTGCACATGCAGTGCTGAGGGCTCAGCTGCACATGAAGTGTTGAGGACTCAGCTGCACATGCAGTGCTGAGGGCTCAGCTGCACATGCAGTGCTGAGGACTCAACTGCACATGCAGTGCTGAGGACTCAGCTGCACATGCAGTGCTGAGGACTCAGCTGCACATGCAGTGCTGAGGACTCAGCTGCACATGCAGTGCTGAGGACTCAGCTGCACATGCAGTGCTGAGGACTCAGCTGCACATGCAGTGCTGAGGACTCAGCTGCACATGCAGTGCTGAGGACTCAGCTGCACATGCAGTGCTGATGACTCAGCTACACATACAGCGCTGAGGGCTCAACTGCATGTGCAGTGCTGAGCACTCAGCTGCACATGAAGTGTTGAGCACATGCAGTGATGAGGGCTCAGCTGCACATGCAGTGCTGAGGGCTCAGCTTCACATGCAGTGCTGAGGACTCAGCTGCACATGCAGTGCTGGGGGCTCAGCTGCACATGAAGTGTTGAGCACATGCAGTGATGAGGACTCAGCTGCACATGCAGTGCTGAGGGCTCAGCTGCATGTGCAGTGCTGAGGGCTCAGCTGCATGTGCAGTGCTGAGGACTCAGCTGCACATGCAGTGCTGAGGACTCAGCTGCACATGCAGTGCTGAGGACTCAGCTGCATGTGCAGTGCTGAGGACTCAGCTGCACATGCAGTGCTGAGGGCTCAGCTTCACATGCAGTGCTGAGGACTCAGCTGCACATGCAGTGCTGGGGACTCAGCTGCACATGAAGTGTTGAGCACATGCAGTGATGAGGACTCAGCTGCACATGCAGTGCTAAGGGCTCAGCTGCATGTGCAGTGCTGAGGACTCAGCTGCACATGCAGTGCTGAGGACTCAGCTGCACATGCAGTGCTGAGGACTCAGCTGCATGTGCAGTGCTGAGGACTCAGCTGCACATGCAGTGCTGAGGGCTCAGCTTCACATGCAGTGCTGAGGACTCAGCTGCACATGCAGTGCTGAGGGCTCAGCTGCACATGCAGTGCTGAGGGCTCAGCTGCATGTGCAGTGTTGAGGGCTCAGCTACATGTGCAGTGCTGAGGACTCAGCTGCACATGAAGTGTTGAGCACATGCAGTGATGAGGGCTCAGCTGCACATGCAGTGCTGAGGACTCAGCTGCACATGCTTGTATACAGTAAGACAGGCATCTTACAGCATATATACTCTGGCTGTACCCTTCTCCAGAATATTGCTTCATCTGAGATCGTTCACTGCTGGAATGACTCGAGTCCTGGATATGGTCGTATAGAATAACAACATCGATAAAATAAAGTCAGTTGATCAAAGGAAATCACTGGTCCACAGATGACTCCAACTTCATCTTCTTCCTTAGTTGTATGTCTCATAGCAATATAAATGCTTGAAAATGTTGGTAATAGCTCTACTGTGGATAGAGAGAGAGAGAGAGAGAGAGAGAGAGAGAGAGAGAGAGAGAGAGAGAGAGAGAGAGAGAGAGAGAGAGAGAGAGAGAGAGAGAGAGAGAGAGAGAGAGAGAAAGAGAGAGAGAGGTGAGGAAACGAAGGTGTTTAGATGGCTCCTTCTTACCTTTCCTCTCCCTTCCTTCCTTTCTCCCTCCCTCCCTCCCTTCCCTTCTCCCTCCCTCTCTTCCTTCCCTTCTCCCTCCCTCCCTCCCATCCCTTCTCCCTCCCTCTCTTCCTTCCCTTCTCCCTCCCTCTCTTCCTTCCCTTCTCCCTCCCTCTTCCTCCCTTCTCCCTCCCTTCCCTTCTCCCTCCCTCCCTCCCTTCCCTTCTCCCTCCCTCTCTTCCTTCCCTTCTCCCTCCCTCTCTTCCTTCCCTTCTCCCTCCCTCTCTTCCTTCCTTTCTCCCTCCCTCTCTCCTTCCCTTCTCCCTCCCTCTCTTCCTTCCCTTCTCCCTCCCTCCTTCCTTCCCTTCTCCTCCCTCTCTTCCTTCCCTTCTCCCTCCCTCTCTTCCTTCCCTTCTCCCTCCCTTCCCTTCTCCCTCCCTCCCTCCCTTCCCTTCTCCCTCCCTCTCTTCCTTCCCTTCTCCCTCCCTCTCTTCCTTCCCTTCTCCCTCCCTCTCTTCCTTCCTTTCTCCCTCCCTCTCTTCCTTCCCTTCTCCCTCCCTCTCTTCCTTCCCTTCTCCCTCCCTCTCTTCCTTCCCTTCTCCCTCCCTCTCTTCCTTCCCTTCTCCCTCCCTCTCTTCCTTCCCTTCTCCCCTCCCTCTCTTCCTTCCCTTCTCCCTCCCTCTCTTCCTTCCCTTCTCCCTCCCTCTCTTCCTTCCCTTCTCCCTCCCTCTCTTCCTTCCCTTCTCCCTCCCTTCCCTTCTCCCTCCCTCCCTCCCTTCCCTTCTCCCTCCCTCTCTTCCTTCCCTTCTCCCTCCCTCTCTTCCTTCCCTTCTCCCTCCCTCTCTTCCTTCCTTTCTCCCTCCCTCTCTTCCTTCCCTTCTCCCTCCCTCTCTTTCCCTTTCCCTTCTCCCTCCCTCTCTTCCTTCCCTTCTCCCTCCCTCTCTTCCTTCCCTTCTCCCTCCCTCTCTTCCTTCCCTTCTCCCTCCCTTCCCTTCTCCCTCCCTCCCCTCCCCTTCCCTTCTCCCTCCCTTCTCTTCCCTTCCCTTCTCCCTCCCTCTCTTCCTTTCCCTTCTCCCTCCCTCTCTTCCTTCCTTTCCTCCCTCCCTCTCTTTCCCTTTCCCTTCTCCCTCCCTCTCTTTCCCTTCCCTTCTCCCTCCCTCTCTTCCTTCCCTTTCTAACTCCCTCTCTTCCTTCCCTTCTCCCTCCCTCTCCCTTCCTTCCCTTTCTCCCCTCCCTCTCTTCCTTCCCTTCTCCCTCCCTCTCTTCCTTCCTTCTCCCTCCCTTCCCTTCTCCCTCCCTCCCTCCCTCCCTTCTCCCTCCCTCTCTTCCTCCCTTTTCCCTCCCTCTCTTCCTTCCCTTCTCCCTCCCTCTCTTCCTTCCTTTCTCCCTCCCTCTCTTCCTTCCCTTCTCCCTCCCTCTCTCCTTCCCTTCTCCCTCCCTCTCTTCCTTCCCTTCTCCCTCCCTCTCTTCCTTCCCTTCTCCCTCCCTCTCTTCCTTCCCTTCTCCCTCCCTCTCTTCCTTCCTTTCTCCCTCCCTCTCTTCCTTCCCTTCTCCCTCCCTCTCTTCCTTCCCTTCTCCCTCCCTCTCTTCCTTCCTTCTCCCTCCCTCTCTTCCTTCCCTTCTCCCTCCCTCTCTTCCTTCCCTTCTCCCTCCCTCTCTTCCTTCCCTTCTCCCTCCCTCTCTTCCTTCCCTTCTCCCTCCCTCTCTTCCTTCCTTCTCCCTCCCTCTCTCCTTCCCTTCTCCCCCTCTCTTTCCTTCCCTTCTCCCTCCCTCTCTTCCTTCCCTTCTCCCTCCCTCTCTTCCTTCCCTTCTCCCTCCCTCTCTTCCTTCCCTTCTCCCTCCCTCTCTTCCTTCCCTTCTCCCTCCCTCTCTTCCTTCCCCTTCTCCCTCCCTCTCTTCCTTCCCTTCTCCCTCCCTCTCTTCCTTCCCTTCTCCCTCCCTCTCTTCCTTCCCTTCTCCCTCCCTCTCTTCCTTCCCTTCTCCCTCCCTCTCTTCCTTCCCTTCTCCCTCCCTCTCTTCCTTCCCTTCTCCCTCCGTCTCTTCTTCCCTTCTCCCTCCCTCTCTTCCTTCCCTTCTCCCTCCCTCTCTCCCTTCCCTTCTCCCTCCCTCCCTCCCTTCCTTCCTCTCCTCTCTTCCTTTCTCTCTCTCTCCCTCCCTTCCTACCCTTCTTTCCCCCTCTCTTCCTACCTTTCTCTCTCTCTCTCTCACTTTCTCCTAGCAGACATAACATATTATTAACATATTATTAACATGCTGACAAATATTAATATGTTAAAATTATGTAAATAATACCCAGCTGAGTAATATTTACATAATATTTACATAATATTTACATAATATTTACATAATATTTACATAATATTTACATAACATTTACATAATATTTACATAATATTACATAATATTTACATAATATTTACATAACATTTACATATTATTTACATAATATTTACATAATATTTACATAATATTTACATAATATTTACATAACATTT
This sequence comes from Cherax quadricarinatus, assembly GCF_026875155.1. Lineage (NCBI taxonomy): Eukaryota > Metazoa > Arthropoda > Malacostraca > Decapoda > Parastacidae > Cherax > Cherax quadricarinatus. The sequence goes on along the minus strand of NC_069478.1, from coordinate 5,162,717 downwards.
ACATAACATTTACATAATATTTACATAATATTTACATAATATTTACATAACATTTACATATTATTTACATAATATTTACATAATATTTACATAATATTTACATAATATTTACATAATATTTACATAATATTTACATAATACTCAGCTAAAGTATTTTTTACAACAGTAAATATATCGACTTAAAATTAACACTGTAAAAAATATTCAGTTTTGTAAATGATTTCTCAGTCTTGTAAATATTTGTTATATAATGTAAAAAGTTTGGGTTCTTGTAAATAAAATTTCTTGTTTTTGAAAACGTTCAGTGAATTAATTTACGTTCCATTTTGTAAATGTTCTTAATTGTAAATGTTCTTAATTGTAAATGTTCTTCATTGTAAATGTTCTTAATTGTAAATGTTCTTAATTGTAAATGTTCTTAATTGTAAATGTTCTTAATTGTAAATGTTCTTAATTGTAAATGTTCTTAATTTTAAATGTTCTTAATTGTAAATGTTCTTAGTTGTAAATGTTCTTAATTGTAAATGTTCTTAATTGTAAATGTTCTTAATTGAAATATACGTTTTTTGTAAATATATGTTCAGATTGTAAATTACATTCGATATTATTTTTTTTTTTGTAAATGACCGTTCTGCGTTGTAAATGTATCATATTTTGTAAATTATTCTGCATTTTTTCTGTAAAATAAATGTTTACAAACATACACACACACACACAAACACACACACACACACACAAACACACACACAAACACACACACACACACACACACACACACACACACACACACACACACACACACACACACACACACACACACATACACACACACACACATACACACACACACACACACACACACACACACACACACACACACACACACACACACACACACACACCTAGAGAGACACAAGTTTATAAACAACAACCAGCACGGTTTCAGGAAGGAAAATCCTGTGTCACAAACCTAATGGAGTTTTACGACAAGGTGACGGAAGTAAGACACGAGAGAGAGGGGTAGGTAGACTGCATTTTCTTGGACTGCAAGAAGGCCTTCGACACAGCTCCGCACAAGAGATTAATGCAAAAGCTAGAGGATCAGGCATGCATATAAGGACAGGCACCGCAATGGACCAGAGAATATCTGACAGGGAGGCAACAACGAGTCATGGTACGTGACGAGGTATCAGAGTGGGCGCTTGTTCCGAGCTGGGTTCTACAGGGGTCAGTCCTAGGACCTGTGCTTTTTTTGGAATATGTGAATGACATAACGGAAGGAATAGACTCAGAAGTGTCCTTGTTTGCAGATTATGTGAAGTTAATGAGAATTAAATCGGTCGAGGATCAGGTAGGACTACAAAAAGACATGGACAGGCTACAAGCCTGGTCCAGCAACTGGCTCCTCGAATTTAACCCTGCCAAATGCAAAGTCATGAAGATCGGGGAAGGGAAAAGAAGACCGCAGACATAGTGTAGTCTAGGTGGCCAAAGACTGCAAACCTCACTCAAGGAGAAAGATCTTGGGGTGAGTATAATGCCGAGTACATCTCCTGAGGGGCACATCAATCAGAAAACTAGAGAAAGTACAAAGGTTTGCAACAAGACTAGTCCCTGATCTAAGGGGCATGTCCTACGAGAAGAGGTTAAGGGAAATCGACCTGATAACACTAATGGAAAGGAAAGATAGGATATGATAACGACATATAAAATACTGAGAGTAATTGACAAAGTGGACAGAGACAGGATGTTCAAGAGATGGCACACAGCAACAAGGGGTCACAGTTGGAAGTTGAAGACTCACATGAATCACAGGGATGTCAGGAAGTATTTCTTCGGTCACAGAGTTGTCAGGAAGTGGAATAGTCTGGGTAGTGATGTAGTGAAGGCAGGATCCATACATAGCTTTAAGAAGAAGTATGATAAAGCTCATGGAGCAGGAAGAGTGACCTAGTAACGACCAGTGAAGAGGCGGGGCCAGGAGCTGTGAATCGACCCCTGCAAGCACAATTAGGTGAGTACAACGAGGTGAGTACATCTAGGTGAGTACAACTAGGCGATTACAACTAGGCGAGTACAACTAGGCGAGTACAACTAGGCGAGTACAACTGCTCGAGTACTCACTTCATATCTGCGACGTAACAGATAAAATCTACGGACTCCTCCCGCCACATTTAATTACACATCAAACTTGCATAAGACGTCTTGTTATCCACAAGTTTGACGACATAAACTGAAAACAATTTATTGTGGCAATGTTCTGCTTATTGTAATCCTTCGTCATGTTGATTGAGATCAGGCGGGATACAGGCTTTGAGGTGATGTAGGCTTAGAGGAGGATGCAGGCTTAGAGGGGGGATATAGGCTTTGAGGCGATGTAGGCTTAGAGGGGGGTGCAGGCTTAGAGGGGGGATATAGGCTTTGAGGCGATGTAGGTTTAGAGGGGGATGCAGGCTTAGAGGGGGATATAGACTTTGAGGAGATGTAGGCTTAGAGGGGGTGCAGGCTTAGAGGGGGGATAGAGGCTTAAATGGGATACAGGCTTAGATGGGATACAGACTGAGATGGGATACAGGATTAGAGGGGATGCAGGTTTAGAGGGGATACAGGTTTAGAGGGGATACAGGTTTAGAGAGATACAGGCTTAGAAAGATACAGGCTTGGAGGGAGTACAGGCTTAGATGGGAATACAGGCATAGAGAGTGGGGGTACAGGCTTAGAGAGGAGATACAGGCTTGCAGGAGTTACAAGCTTAGAGCGCGATACAGTAATAGAGGTGATACAGGTTTAGAGGTATACAGGCTTAGAGGGGGATACAGGCTTAGAGGGGAATGCAGGCATAGAGAGTGGGAGTACAGGCTTAGAGAGGAGATACAGGCTTAGTGGGGATACAGGCTTAGAGAGGGGATATAGGCTTAGAGAGGATGCAGGCTTAGAGGAGGATGCAGGCTTAGAGGGGGGATACAGGCATACAGGGGGATACAGACTAAAAGGGGGATACAGGCTTAGAGGTGGACACAGGCTTATATGGAGATACAGGTTTACAGAGGATACAGGCTTTTAGGGGAATATAGGCTCACAGGGGATAAAGGATTAGAGGGGATACAGGCTTAGAGGGGGGATACGGGCTCTGGGGAGAACACAGGCTTAGAGGGGGATACAGGCTTAGAGGGGAGATACAGACTTAGAAGAGGATACAGGCTTAGAGGAGGATACAAGCTTAGAGGAAGATACAGGATTAGAGGGGATAAAATATTTCAGAGGATGCAGGCTTAGAGGGGGATACAGGTTTTCAGAGGAAACAGACTTTGAGGGGGGATACAGACTTAGAGGTGGAAAAGAATGAGAGGAGGATTTTATGTTATACCATAACACCAGTGACGTCATGATGTACCAAAAGAGACAAGATATACAGCCAGTGACGTCATGATATACCGTCAGTAACGTCACGATGTACCACCAGTGACATCATGATACCAAAAGTGACGTCACGATATACCACCAATAACGTCATGATATGCTACCAGTGACGTCATGATGTACAACCAGTGATGTCATGATATACAAACAGTGATGTCATGATATACAATCAGTGAAGTCATGATATATATCCAGGGACGTTATATACCACCAGTGATGTCATAATATACCATCAGTGACGTCATACTATACCATCAGTGATGTCATAACATACCATCAGTGACGTCATAACATACCATCAGTGCCGTCATAATATACCATCAGTGAAGTCAAAACATACCACCAGTGACGTCATAACATACCATCAGTGACGTCATAACATATCATCAGTGACGTCGTAACATACTATCAATGACGTCATAATATACCATCAGTGACGTCAAAACATACCACCAGTGACGTCATAATATACCACCAGTGACGTCATAATATACCATCAGTGACGTCATACTATACCATCAGTGACGTCATAACATATCAATGACGTCATAACATATCATATGTGAAGTCTCGCCGCTAATGACGTTACAACATACCGTCTGTTCCGTCACAACAAACTACCAGTGACGTCATAACATACCATCAGTGATGTCATAACGTACCACGAGTGACGTCACAACATACCACTAGTGACTTTTGCCAACATACCTGAAACAAGAAAAAATTATTTATATTATACAATATATTTCAAAGTTGCACAACAAATATATACATATATATATATATATATATATATATATATAATATATATATATATATATATATAATATAATATAATATATATAATATATATATATATATATATATATATATAAAATATGTCGTGCCGAATATGTAAAACTGGTCAGTTAGCAAGAACTCATTTAAAATTAAGTCCTTTCAAAAAATTTTCTCTTATACGTTTTAAGATATATTTTTTTCATTAATGTTGATGTAAAAATTTATAATTTTGCACCAAAAGGAACTTAGAAAACTTACCTAACCTTATTATAACAAGAGAAATTTATTTTAGATTAACCCAACTAAATATATTTTAGATTTGTTTACAATAATTTAATACTAAACAAACACAGTGAAATGTATTTTTTTTCTTTAGGTTCAGGATAATTTTGGCGAAATTATTGCATACACAAATTTTCACTTGTCCTATATGGCAAGATGAACGTTGCTATTTAAGCCAAGATCGCAAGTTCTGCCTATTCGGCACGACATATATATATATAATATATATATATATATATAAAATATATATATATATATATATATATATATATATATATATATATATATATAATATATATATATATAAATAAAAAATATATATATTTTATTATTATCACACCGGCCGATTCCCACCAAGGCAGGGTGGCCCAAAAAAGAAAAACTTTCACCATCATTCACTCCATCACTGTCTTGCCAGAAGGGTGCTTTACACTACAGTTTTTTAAACTGCAACATTAACACCCCCTCCTTCAGATGCAGGCACTGTACTTCCCATCTCCAGACTCAAGTCCGGCCTGCCGGTTTCCCTGAATCCCTTCATAAATGTTACTTTGCTCACACTCCAACAGCACGTCAAGTATTAAAAACCATTTGTCTCCATTCACTCCTATCAAACACGCTCACGCATGCCTGCTGGAAGTCCAAGCCCCTCGCACACAAAACCTCCTTTACCCCCCTCCCTCCAACCCTTCCTAGGCCGACCCCTACCCCGCCTTCCTTCCACTACAGACTGATACACTCTTGAAGTCATTCTGTTTCGCTCCATTCTCTCTACATGTCCGAACCACCTCAACAACCCTTCCTCAGCCCTCTGGACAACAGTTTTTGGTAATCCCGCACCTCCTCCTAACTTCCCAAACTACGAATTCTCTGCATTATATTCACAACCACACATTGCCCTCAGACATGACATCTCCACTGCCTCCAGCCTTCTCCTCGCTGCAACATTCATCACCCACGCTTCACACCCATATAAGAGAGTTGGTAAAACTATACTCTCATACATCCCCTCTTTGCCCTCAAGGACAAAGTTCTTTTGTCTCCACAACTCCTAAGTGCACCACTCACTTTTTTTCCCTCATCAATTCTATGATTCACCTCATCTTTCATAGACCCATCCGCTGACACGTCCCACTCCCAAATACTGAATACTTCACCTCCTCCTACCCTCCCTCCAATCTGATATTCAATCTTTCATCACCTAATCTTTTTGTTATCCTCATAACCTTACTCTTTCCTGAAATTCCCCTTTAAAATTTTCTTCTTTTGCACACCCTACCAAATTAAACCACCAATCTCTGCAACTTCTCTTCAGAACCCTCCCAAGAGCACAGTGTCATCAGCAAAGAGCAGCTGTGACAACTCCCACTTGTGTGTGATTCTTTATCTTTTAACTCCACGCCCTTGCCAAGACCCTCGCTTTTTACTTCTTAACAACCCCATCTATAAATATTTTAAAACCCAACCACGGTGACATCACACATCCTTGTCAAAGGGCCCTTTACTTTTACTGGGAAAAAATTTCCCTCTTTCCTACATACTCTAACTTGACCTCACTATCCTCGTAAAAACTCTTCACTGCTTTCAGTAACCTACCTCCTACACCATACACTTGCAACATCTGCCACATTGCCCCCCTACCACCCTGTCATACCCCTTTTTCCAAATCCATAAATGCCACAAAGACCTCTTTAGCCTTATCTAAATACTGTTCACTTATATGTTTCACTGTAAACACCTGGCCACACACCCCCTACCTTTTCCCTAAAGCCTCCTTGTTCATCTGCTATCCTATTCTCCGTCTTACTCTTAATTCTTTCAATTATAACTCTACCATACACTTTACCGGGTAACACTCAACAGACTTATCCCCCTATAATTTTTTGCACTCTCTTTTATCCCCTTTGCCTTTATACAAAGGAACTATGCATGCTCTTTTGCCAATCCCTAGGTACCTTACCCTCTTCCATACATTTATAAATAATTGCACCAACCACTCCAAAACTATATCCCCACCTGTTTTAACATTCTATCTTTATCCCATCAATCCCGGCTGCCTTACCCCCTTTCATTTTACCTACTGCCTCACGAACTTCCCCCACACTCCCCAACTGGCTCTTCTCACTCCTACAAGATGTTATTCCCCTTGCCCTATACACGAAATCACAGCTTCCCTATCTTCATCAACATTTAACAATTCCTCAAAATATTTCCTTCCATCTTCCCAATACCTCTAACTCTCCATTTAATAACTCTCCTCTCCTATTTTTAACTGACAAATCCATTTGTTCTCTAGGGGTTCTTAACTTGTTAATCTCACTCCAAAACTTTTTCTTATTTTTAAACAAAAATTTTTTGATAACATCTCACCCACTCTCTCATTTGCTCCTTTTTACATTGCTTCACCACTCTCTTAACTTCTCTCTTTTCTCCATATACTCTTCCCTCCTTGCATCACTTCTACTTTGTAAAAACTTCTCATATGCTAACTTTTTCTCCCTTACTACTCTCTTTACATCATCATTCCACCAATCGCTCCTCTTCCCTCCTGCCCCCCACTTTCCTGTAACCACAAACTTCTGCTGAACACTCTAACACTACATTTTAAACCTACCCCATACCTCTTCGACCCCATTGCCTATGCTCTCATTAGCCCATCTATCCTCCAATAGCTGTTTATATCTTACCCTAACTGCCTCCTCTTTTAGTTTATAAACCTTCACCTCTCTCTTCCCTGATGCTTCTATTCTCCTTGTATCCCATCTACCTTTTACTCTCAGTGTAGCTACAACTAGAAAGTGATCTGATATATCTGTGGCCCCTCTATAAACATGTACATCCTGAAGTCTACTCAACAGTCTTTTATCTACCAATACATAATCCAACAAACTACTGTCATTTCGCCCTACATCATATCGTGTATACTTATTTATCCTCTTTTTCTTAAAATATGTATTACCTCTAACTAAACCCCTTTCTATACAAAGTTCAATCAAAGGGCTCCCATTATCATTTACACCTGGCACCCCAAACTAGCCGTGGACTCGAACCCATGTCTTTTTTGGCCCTCCTCATAGATGGAGTATAATTTCGCGCCTTATTAGACGCATTTTTACACAAAATATCTACAAAGAACAGCCTGCGTCCTATACACTGAAGGTGAGTATCGGGAACTATAAGTGTGGGGTGCGGGTTGCGCGGTAACTCTCCTAGTTACGTCCGATGCTCAGCCACTGAGGCTGTAACAAGTTTAGCGTTTAAAAATTACAGTAAATTAATAACGTTTTGAGACAAGGTATTTATGAAATACGAATAATGTACTGGGATACTGACAGAAAACGAAATTCCCTTTTAAGTATCACCTTCCATTCTTATTTCTTAAAGTACCGTCAGCGTCATTTAAGCACTTTAAGCGTCATTTAAGCACTTTAAGATAATGCTACCGTATATTACACTATCGTTAGCACATGCTGGGTATTTTCATTTTATTACTATTACTGGTAAGCATATTTACCGTATGTTATGGTACTTATAGTGTCAATTATTGCCAAGCAAATAAGGTGGACAAAGAAGAGTTGAAGCAGCCATTGTTGTTTACATCGATAGTCACTGACAAAGACGCATCAGTATGTACTCTGACACCCTCACTTGTTAGGTACACAGCAGCAACTCAGGCACCAGCGACTGTTTCACCTGTTTACATTGAGAGATCATCGAGGTGTTCAGGTGAGCACTAGGTCTATCATATGTTTTGACCTACTCATAAATCAAACGTAAACTTGTTTCTGCTTGTAAAGTTACCATAGGTTTCACTGGAGCAAAGATTACTTGGTATTATTAATGAAAAACTTTCACCATCATTCACTCCATCACTGTCTTGCCAGAGGGATGCTTTACACTAGAGTTATAAAAGTGCGACATTAACACCCCTCCTTCAGAGTGTAGACACTGTACTTCCCATCTCCAGGACTCAAGTCCGGCCTGCCGGTTTCCCTGAACCCCTTCATAAATGTTATTTTGCTCACACTCCAACAGCACGTCAAGTCCTAAAAAAGCATTTGTGTCCATTCGCTCCAGTCTAACACGCTCACGCACGCTTGCTGGAAGTCCAAGCCTCCAGCACACAAAACCTCCTTTACCCCCTCCCTCCAACCTTTCCCAGACCGACCCCTAACCCGTCATCCATCCACTACAGATTTATACATTCTCGAAGTCATTCTATATTGTTTCAGCCTCTCTACATGTCCGAACCACCTCAACAATCCTTCCTCAGCCCTCTGGATAATAGCCGTGGTAACACCACACCTCCTAATTTCCAAACTACAAATTCTCTGCGTAACATTCACACCACACATTGCCCTCAGACACGACATCTCCACTGACTCCAGCCTTCTCCTCGCTGCAACATTCACTACCCATGTTTCACATCCGTATAAGAGCGTTGTTATAACAGTACTCTCATACATTCTCCTCTTTGCTTAAATGGATTCCACAGACTATTCAGTGCACCACTCACCTTCCCGTCGTCAGTTCTGTGATTCACCTCATCTTTCATAGACTCATCTGCTGACACGTCCTCTCCTAAATATCTGAATACATTCATCTCCTCCATACTCTCTCACTCCAATCTGATATTCAATCTTTCATCATCTAATCTTTTTGTTATCTTCATAACCTTACTCTTTCCTATATTCACTTTTAATTTCCTTCTTTTACATATCCTACCAAACTCATCCACCAACCTCTGAAACTTCTCTTCAGAATCTCCCAAAAGCACAGTGTCATCAGCAAAGAACAACTGTGACAACTCCCACTTTGTGTTAGATTCTTTATCTTTTAACCCCAAACTACTTGCCAACACCCGAGCATTCACTTCTCTTACAACCCCATCTATACATACTGAACAACGATGGTGGCATCACACATCCTTGTCTACAGCAGGACTCGAACCAGCAAACTTTGTTTCAGAGTAAACAGTACTTTACTGAGAAGCCAGACCCCAGATTAGAAGTAAAGTACTGTGTACTCTGATGCAGAATTCACAGGTTCGAGTCCTGCAGTGGACGTAGAGATATTGTTTGTAAATAATTTCGCCTGTTTGCGAATTGTTAAGCACACACACACACACACACACACACACACACACACACACACACACACACACACACACACACACACACACACACACATATATATATATATATATATATATATATATATATAGATATATATGTGTGTGTGTGTGTTTGTGTGTATATACCTGGTAAAGTGTATGGTAGAGTAATTATTGAAAGAATTAAGAGTAAGACGGAGAGCAGGATAGCAGATGAACAAGGAGGCTTTAGGAAAGGTAGGGGGTGTGGACCAAGTGTTTACAGTGAAACATATAGGTGAACAGTATTTAGATAAGGGTAAAGAGGTTTTGTGGCATTTATGGATTTGGAGAAGGCATATGACAGGGTGCATAGCGGGGCAATGTGGCAGATGTTGCAGGTGTATGGTATAGGTGGTAGGTTACTAAAAGCAGTAGAGAGTTTTTATGAGGATAGTGAGGCTTAGGTTAGAGTATGTAGGAGAGAGGGAGATTATTTCCCAGTAAAAGCAGGCCTTAGACAAGGATGTGTGATGTCACCATAGTTGTTCAATATATTTATAGATGAGGTTGTAAGAGAACTGAATGCTCGGCCGTTGGCAAGAGGCGTGGAGTTAAAAGATTAAGAATCAAACAAAGAGTGGGAGTTGTCACAGTTGCTCTTTGCTGATGACACTGTGCTTTTGGGAGATTCCGAAGAGAAGTTGCAGAGGTTGGTGGATGAATTTGGTAGGGTATGTAAAAGAAGAAAATTAAAAGTGAATACAGGAAAGAGTAAGGTTATGAGGATAACAAAAAGATTAGGTGATGAAAGATTGGATATCAGATTGGAGGGAGAGAGTATGGAGGAGGTGAATGTATTCAGATATTTAGGAGTGAACGTGTCAGCAGATGAGTCTATGAAGGATAAGAACTTAAGAAAGAAGGAACACTGCAACAGGCCTACTGACCCATGCGGAGCAGGCCCATGTCCGCCCCCCCTCCGGATTAGACCAATGACCCACCCAGTCTGGTCATCCCCACTCAAGGATGGAGCACTGTACCAGACCAGTAGCACAAGCTAGTCAGGTCCAACTCACACCCACCCACACCCACTCATGTATTTATCTAACCTATTTTTAAAACTACACAACGTTTTAGCCTCAATAACTGTACTCGGGAGTTTGTTCCACTCATCCACAACTCTATTATCAAACCAGTGCTTTCCTATATCCTTCCTGAATCTTGAAACCATTGCTGCGAGTCCTGTCTTGGCTGGAAATTTTCAGCACACTATTTACATCCCCTTTATTTATTCCTGTTTTCCATTTATACACCTCGATCACATCCCCCCTAATTCTACGCCTTTCGAGAGAGTGCAGATTCAGGGCCCTCAGTCTATCCTCATAGGGAAGATTTCTGATACATGGGATCATCTTTGTCATCCTCCTTTGTACGTTTTCCAGAGCATTTATATCCATTTTGTAATACGGTGACCAGAACTGAGCAGCATAGTCTAAATGAGGCCTAACCAAGGATATATAGAGTTGAAGAACATCCTGAGGACTTCTATTATTTATACCTCTAGATATGAAGCCAAGAATTCTGTTAGCTTTATTGCGAACACTAACGCACTGTTGTCTTGGTTTTAGATTACTGCTAACCAGAACTCCTAAATCCTTTTCGCAATCAGTAGTATTAAGATCTATATTATTTAATTTATATGTGGCATGGTTATTTAACTGTCCAACATTTAGAACTTTGCATTTGTCAATATTAAACTGCATCTGCCACTTCTCCGACCATTGCGTCAGTCTATTCAAATCATCCTGGAGTGCTCTAATGTCCTCATTAGAATGAATTGGACGGCCTATTTTGGTGTCATCAGCAAATTTGCTTATGTCGCTATTTATTCCCTCATCTATGTCGTTTACGTAAATTGTGAACAACAAGGGGCCCAACACAGACCCCTGAGGAACACCGCTTGTGACGTGCCCCCATTCTGATTTCTCCCCATTTATGCAAACTCTCTGCTGTCTATTTATAAGGTGAATCACAGAACTGATGAGGGGAAAAGGATGAGCGGTTCACTTAGGAGTCTGTGGAGACAAAGAACTTTGTCCCTGGAAGCAAAGAGGGGAATGTATGAGAGTATAGTTATACCAACACTCTTATAATGGTGTGACGCATGGCTGATGAATGTTGCAGCGAGGAGAAGGCTGGAGGCAGTGGAGATGTCATGTCTGAGGGCAATGTGTGGTGTGAATATAATGCAGAGAATTCCTAGTTTGGAAATTAGGAGAATGTGTGGGATTACCAAAACTATTATCCAGAGGGCTGAGGAGGGGCTGTTGAGGTGGTTCGGACATGTGGAGTGGCTGGAGAAAAACAGAATGGCTTCGAGTGTATAAATCTGTAGTGGAGGGAAGGCGGGGTAGGGGTCGGCCTTGGAAGGGTTGGAGGGAGGGGAGTAAAGGAGGTTTTGTGTGCGAGGAGCTTGGACTTCCAGCAAGCATGCGTCTACACTCTGAAGAAGGGGTGTTAATGTTGCAGTTTTATAACTGTAGTGTAATGCACCCTTCTGGCGAGACAGTGATGGAGTGAATGATGGTGAAAGTTTTTCTTTTTCGGGCCACCCTGCCTTGGTGGGAATCGGCTGATGATATGTTAGTAAAAATATATATATATAAATATATAGAAATGCAAAAATAGCAGTAGGCCTTTCCTGTTGCCATCAACACTTCTTCAGAAGCTTGCAATATTG